>VMRM01000049.1:130000-310000 GCA_010277075.1 Poeciliopsis retropinna | reverse complement strand
TGTGTCTCTGTGTGTGTGTGTGGTACCTGCAGGGCGCTATTCAGGAAGCAGCTGTTCTGACCCGGCTCGTTGCTCAGCCCCTTACTGGGAGCGATGGACGCCATGGTGTGCGCCGCCACCACTCCCTGTGTGCCTCCGCCGCCTCCCGATGCAAAGTAGTTCCTCTTCCAGGACATGCTCCTCCCTCTGCTGCAGTCCGGCCCGGATCAACTTCCTGGTTCTCCGGTCCAGGGATGCATCTCCTCCGGACCGGAGGACGCAGGTGAGGAAAACTCCCGGACAAACCCCCAAAAATCAACTTTTATCAAAGTTTTCTCCTGTTTTACCACAAAAACATAAAAATAAAAACAATCCAGGAGATTTTCTTCAGCTCCAGCAGCTCAGGCTTCCAGTGAGGATTCAACGAATGGTTTTATTTCCCAAATCTGACACTTTGAAAGGCAGGTCAGGGGTCAAAGGTCAGCGGAGGCGTCTGGGGTCGGCACAGATCTGCAGGAGAAGAAGAAAGAGCTGATCATCCCGGAATAACGAGATTCCTAAACAAACATTCCAGTTTCTCTCCCTGAGACTCAGAAAATCCCAAGGCTAGACCAGTCTGACGGGCCGGATCAGAACCTGCAGACCGGGCCACGGAGCCAGAACCAGCAGCTACAGTCTGGTCTGAATCAGAGCCCGGCCCGGTTCTGAACGCTGACGCAGCAGGAACTGAGGCTCCGGCTCCCAGTAATGACAGAAGAAAACCCAGAATTACTGGTTCAGACGCTGCGTCACTGCAGCCGTCTGGTCCAGTTCCACCAACCGGGTCAGAACCTGCCGGGAGCAGACTGTGACTCAGAACCACAGGGTGGAACGGAGGGGGTTCTGGATGAACGGGCCCACCCAGGGAGCCGGTTCTGAGACGCTCAGGGAGCAACAGGAGTCAGAGGATTAAGGAGGCTGCAGGGAGCGCTTGTTTACTACACCAGCAGCCAGATAGACTCCACCCGGCTGAAACCGCCAGGCGGTTCTGTCTGCCACCAGGCGGCGCCACTGAGAGGGAGTCAGGGGCAACAGTCGGATCAGCTGATCACACCGAGGGATTGGAGCTGGGTTCTGGAGCCCACCGACCCGTCAGGCCCGGTTCTGACAGCAACTGGAGGTAGAACCTCAGACTGTGGAAGAAACATCCCTCATTATAAACCTTTGACCTTTGACCTGCTTCATCCTCCAGAATAATCCCAGCAGTCTGGGGAAAGTTAGTTAGATGGAAGAACTTTGTAACCAAATACTGAGGAGAGTTTGATTTGTTTAACAACAATGAAACAAAAATACTGTCCTGCTGCAGAACCAGAGATAATCACAGAACCCAGGAAGGTTCTACTGGACCCACCAGAACCCACCAGAACCCAGGGTGTTCCTGACTTCCTGTTCCTAATACCCTGATGATTTATGGAGAATCTGATTGGACAGAGACGGACCAATCAGAACTCTATTTTCCAACAGTGACTTCATCAGATCTGAAGTTCTGAAGGTCCGATCGGGTCTGGGTTTAAACACTGGGCCAGAAATCTGGACAAAGATCCTGAAGGAAGAACCTCTGGTACCGGTCCAATCAGCCAGAGCCGCTTCAGAACCTCTGGTACCTTTTTTTTCTCTTCACTTTGTAACATTGGTTTAAAAGTTGCTATTAACTGAAGTATCACCAACAGAGTGATGACAGGAACCTGGTTCTGACCGGTAACTGGGTCTGGCCCTTTTAAACCCACAGCAGACGACCAGAACACGAAGCGTCGGTGAAGACGGAGCCGCTGACCCGTTTGGCTCGGCCTGCAGGACGATTCTGGCCCCGGTTCCATCGGCAGGCGGCCGCCTTCGGCGCCATGGCTCAAAAATAACTCTGGAAGTGATCGGTTTGATCCAGAACCGTTCCTGGTTCTGGAACGGTTCTACTGAGAACCAGAGAGCTCCATGTGTAAAGCACGGTGGAGGCTGCATCATGCTGTGGGACTGCCACTTCCTGGAGTTCTAAACACAAACCAGTACGGTCCAAATGGACCAACCAGAACCCCAGCTGGCCCATTCTGGTTCTGGGACGATAGACTTGGATCAGAACCCAGCTGACACTTCTGCTAATGTGCTAACAGCAGAGCTAACTTTTAGCTTAGCTCTTTAGTTTTTCTGCTAGCTTTGACAACATGTAGCGTTTAGCTTCCAACAAATAATTTTTTCCAGATAAATTCTAAACTTTACCTGAATAAACTTCGATGTTTAGCGTTTATAGATGCTGTGTGGATTAAATCTGTTTACCAGCAGTTTCCTCTCGTCAAATGTGGCGAATGATGCTTATTCTGTACCCAGAATGCATCACTACAGCCTGTGGTTGAAATCAACATGGCTGAATTTAGCGCTTTAGCATTAGCTTCTACTAAACACTATGTTGGAATAGCACTGTAGCATTAGCTGTTGGTTCTGTACGGTGGCCAGCAGGTCCAAACTCCAAAACACAGAAATACATAAAACAGCAAATGCAGCAGAAAAATACAAACATGGAGGATCAAACTTTCTCCACTGAACCTAAATCCTCCAGGCCACCAGGGGGAGTCGACTTCAGAGGCGGTCCAGATATTTGAAGGAATAAAACTTCATGTGTTTCTATTTTACCGACTCCAGACGCCCCCTGCTGGAGAAACTTTGTTTTTTTTCTTCCTGTTCCAGACTTCCTCTTCCTGTTTCTGTAGTTCACATCATTCTCCGTAGTTCTGGAGAGCAAGGTTCTGATCCGATCTTTGTCTGAGCTCCACCTGAACAGAACCTGGACGTGTAAACGGATCAGAACCAGATCCAAAGTTCTGGTTTCACTTTAACAATCTGGGAGGAGCTGCTCTTCCTCATGGTTCTGCTGCTGACCCAGATGCTTCAGAACCGGTCCAGTCAGAACCTTCTCTCTGCCTCAGGCATCAGTTTTTACTAATTGACCGGATCCAGAACCAGCATTCTGTTCTGGTCCAGCTGGAGTCTCCTCAGTGTGAAGCACGGCGGTGGCAGCATCATGGCTGGGAGCATCAGAACCGGCTGGTTCTGGTCCAGATCGTGTCCGATGAAGAGCTGAGCAGTCAGTATGTTACCGGCTGAACGGGTTGATCAGAACCAGCTTCTGGCACCAGAATGAAAACATCCAGAACCCACGGGCCTTAATGCCAGAGTTCTGACCCAATAGAACCAGACCGGGTCGGGTCCACCAGAACCAATGGTCTCTCCTGGTCCGAGCAGAACCTGATCGTGGTTCTGGTTTGAGTTCAATTGATCTGGACCGGACCTTCCAGAACTTCAGCAGAACCGCAGCAGCTTTGAGTCCAGAACCTCCAGAACCGGTTCTGGTCTCTTTCCTCAGAAAGTTCTGCTCAGATCAGAACTTTCTGGAGAAACACAACAGAAGTAGTAGAACCAGAACCAGGACCAGAACCGGGTCGGTCTGGGAACGGCTCCTCCTGCTGTTCCCGGTGGGAATCATCCACAGCCGGGAGTCCAGAACCACGAACCAACCCGGACGGTTGTCATCGAACCCGAACCCTCCGGATCCCTCAGAGCCAAACCCGACCCGGACCCGGGCCGAGCAGAACCGGCCGAACCGCAGCGTGAAGCGGCAGTTTTCCATCCGGAGCGGGAAGCATGACATCACTTCCAGCAAACTTCAGGGAACAAAGAGCCCGGAGCGGACCGGAACCGGGCCGGAACCGAGCCCGACCAGCACCGCAAGCCGGGACAAGGTCGAACCGGAGAGGACCGCAGCTCCAGAACCGGAACCGGACCGCGCAGCAGCGGCGGCTCCGTGGCAAAGCATCACTGCGACCAGGACGCGGTCAGAACCGGAACCCCGAGGTTCGGCGGAGCGGCTCACCTGCGGCCGGAGGGGGAGACCTTCACCCGGCCAGAATGCGGGGCGGCCCGGGGCCGGACGGCAGAGTCTGGACCCGGACCGGACCGGACCGGAGCGGAGCGGCGGGTATTGTGCTGAACGGAGGGGGCGGAGTTACTACCTGCAACACGGGCACGCGCACAGCCCGGCGCGAGCCCAGCCGGGAGCGCGCCTGGCTGTGCGCGTGAGGTGGGCAGAGGCCCAGCGGACCGTGACCCGGTCCGTTCAGGTTCTGGAGGGTCCAGTTAGGATCGGATGAAACGTTCTGCCTTGTGACGTCATCAATCCCCTCAACATCCCATAATAGAAACTGGATCCGCTTCGTTACAGTTTGATATTTTTCTTCTTGTTAAAACCTAAAAACAAATAAAAAGTTTCAGGAGAATCGGAAAGGCTGCAGAGCTGCGGCCTAGTCAAAGCCCAGCTGGGATTATTTCCTAATTCATTCAGATTAACGTTTCAAATGAATCAGATCAAGTTTCTGGAATCAGTTTTTTGTTATTTTCAGTAAATTTCATATTTTTTTTACTTCTTTTGTTTTGAATTTTCACTTTAAATGAGATAATTTTAGATATTTTATTAATTTCTTTAATCTGTTTCTACATTTCCTGACTTTTTATTTCCATATTTTATTGTTTTGTTTTGTCTGTTTGTATTTTATTTATGTTTGTTTTTAACTGAACTCAGTTTATAATCCTACCAGAACCAGAACCAGAACTGTTCAATATTATCCCCTTACACAGAGGGAGACGATTCTAGAGGAATAAAAATTAATTTAATTCTTAACTAAACAAGGAGCAAAAACTCCCAGTAAAAAAATCTAAAAATATGATTTAACTGGTTTTTATTTTATTCTATTTAATTATATAAGTTTATCCTGAAATATAAAAATCCCAAATCAGAAACTAAACAGTGAAAGGTTTTAATTACGCTCAGTTCTTCTCTCCCGCAGCAGCGGGTCGGACCGGGTCAGACCGGGTCGACCCATCAGAACCGTTTGGACCCAGAACGCCGCTGTGAGCTGACCGAGCAGCCGGCAGCTCTGAGTATTGATCAGGTTATTGATCCGATAGAAGCTGTGAGCATCGATCCGGCAGCTCCCTGCTGACTCGTTGGTTCTGATCCTGACCCGTTTACAAACAGAACACACTGCGGTTCTGCTGCAGACCCAAAAACACAACAACACAGACGGAGTCAGGAAGAACCGGGCCCCGGGCCGAGCTGGATGAAGAGGCCCCTTCAGGCCAGAGGAACAGCAGGAAACATCAGATCTTTGTTGGGTTTGGTCTCGGTTCTGGTTCTGGTTCTTTAATCGGTTCAGATTCTCTTTTCTATTCTGAGCAGTGGCTAGCCATGCTAGCCATGAAGTATTCATCATAAGCATTAGCTATGCTAACACTAAGTCGCTACATCAGCATGGTATTTAGCAGAAGCTAATGCTAAACCACTAAATTAAACCATGATGAAAAATCAAAACAATCATCTGAGTAAATTCAGAATCAGGGAAGCTAAGTGCGCTAAAGTTTAGTCAGCGTTAGCAAAAATGTTAAAATTAGCTCCAGCATTAGCGCAATCAGTGAGCTGCTCTTCTCTGGTTCTGATCATAACAACCAGGACCAGTCTCATCTGGTACTGCAGCACTTGGGTCATCAGAACCGTCCAGAACCTTCCAGAACCAGCTGCCGGGCCGGCAGAGAGTCTGGATGTCTGGTGCAGCAGCAGCAGCTCTGGGTTTGGGTGGAGATCTCATCTGAACCGCAGCTCAGAACCTCAAACATTCCTCCTCCGCCTGGCTTCTATTAAACCGGGCCCAACCGGGTCCAACCGGCTCAGATGGGCTGAGGCGTTTAAAACAGCCGGGTTCTGCTCATAAAGAACCGAGACCTTTAGATTCTTCTGGATTTAGCAGCAGCTGAAGGTTCTGGTTCTGAGTTTATTTCAGATCCAGAGTCACATTAAAACACTAAATCAGAACAAAATCTAACAGGTTCTGATGAGGTTCTGATGATCCGTTCAGGTTAAAACTTTCTGACCAGCTCAGAACCAGAACCAGAGCTGGGTCAGAACCGTCCTGCTTCCTGTTTCCTGCTGTGGAAAACGACCTGCCTGTTTTCAGTTCCTGCTGGGTCGGTCCGGTGAGCCGGGTCAGAACCGCTCTGGACCTTATCTCTGCTGCAGCAGCTGCAAGCAGAACCGGGCTCTGGTTCAGCAGAACAAACAGAACCGGTCCAGATGGAGGCCGACGTTCTGATCCAGGTTTTTATTAATGGAAAAACATCAGAGCGGGAATGGTCACACACAGGTCAAAGGTCGCTGCACATCCATTAACCTGATGTTTTCCTCCAAAGAAAATCTGATTTTTCATATCAGATTTTTAAGAGTTTTAAGTTCATATTTGATTAATTTTAAGCCTCCTAACAAACAGAACCATGTCAGTTTATTGGTTTGGTTCTGGAGACACTTTGTGGGCGGGGCTTAATTTATAATTATTGACAAGAAAAAACTGAAAACTGATTAAAAGATAATTAATGTTTCTAATTATTACATCAATTTTATTTCTCTGTTTCCTTTGATTTGATTGGTGGGGTGTGAATGCTAATCGACCTCTGACCTCTGACTGGACCAGAACCGTTAACTTGGACCTCTGACAGCTGGTCAAACTGGCCAGAGTTCAGTTCCCAGTAAGAACCAGTAAAACGTTTCCTCCTCGCTGATAGATGAGACCGAAGACAAAAAGCTGCTAGGATGCATGTCGCTCTTTACTGGGATTACTGGAGGATGGAGGAGCTCCAGTCTGGACCAGTTCGCTAACGGAGAGTCTTCCTCAAACCGAAACCAAAAGACAGAAAATATTTAAAAACGAAGCAGAAACTCAATGTTAATCGAGCTCAATGGGAGAAATCCCAGACAGAGAACTGAAGGGAGATGAGAATCAAGCAGAAACATGAAGGTAACGGCCAGGTGGCTTTAACACACCTGAGTCCAGGTGAACCTGACTGCAGCGAGGAGTCGGCCATCTTGTTCAGGTGGAACAAGAAACATGAGAGGAGGAGAGTCAGAACCGTTACAGTCTCACAACAATGAGTTCGGTTGAACCAGCTGAACATTAAACATCCTGTCAGGTGACAGGATCACCTGCATGACATCACCTTTGTTATCCTGTATCACATCCCAGCTGTTTACTCTAACAGTCATATGATGGTGACACACACACACACACACACACTGAGCCGTAACAGTTTGCTCTCGGCTCCAACTCGCTGCAGCTCCTTCTCTCAGCCGGCCCTAGGCATCTTAGACTTGTGGCCCCATCAGGAGTTTGAACCAGAGATCTAAAAGGTTTATGTTTATTTAAATTACATTTAATTCTGCAAAGATCAAAGGAAATATTTTCATAGTTTAAAGATTTAAAGGAACAGTATTGTGTGTTCTTCTGCCACTAATTGCTGCTGGCTAGTCTGAAGGAGCCGAGCCGGGAGAGCTAACAGACGATGAGCCTCCACTCACCAGCACTGCAGTTTTATTAGCTAAGAGGTGTTAGCCTTTTGTTTTGGTTTAAATATTTTATAAAAGTAATTATCTGATGATGTCATCAGCCTGAAGCGAAGATCATTTTAATGCAGGTGATATTTTAAATATTACAGCCTGAAGTTAAACTGGACTAAATCTGTTTCCTGATGAATGAGAGCAGAACCAGTTTATCAATCTGAGATAAAACTTTATTTATCTAAAATGTTCTGCAGGAAGGAAACATTTACTGAGCTAATCTGGTTCTGGAGGATTCCAGCATCAAATCAGTTTAAACTGGAGATTATCTCAGATTAAAAACTTTAAATTTGATCTAAATGTTCATAAACTGATCAGACATCAGTTAAAACCTCTGATGGAGTTTTTTAAGCCTCCATCTGGCTCTGATCGATCCACCAGAGAGAAGCTCCACCTGAGTCTCCATCTGATCCGGACCTCCAGAACCGCAGAACGTTCCTTTAACGGCCCGAGACCGGCTCACCTCCACACGGCCGGCTGCTCCTCCTGCTGGGTCTCCTTCCTCCTCCTCCTCCTCCTCTTCCTCCCTGCAGGAGACTCAGCCAGGAATGACATCATCCTGTCCGCAGCACACCTGTTTCCTCCTCCTGCCGCCACCCACTTCCTGGATCCCTTAAAGGGCCAGCAGCAGCGCCGGGACCAGGTGCAGCAAACCGACAGAACGGACCTGTGAACACTCGAACCAAACCTACATGAACAGATGCACTGTGAAAACCTGGGAACCGACGCAGGAACCAGACCGGAGCTGTAAACAACATGGAACCTCGGTCACGCCACAGCCACATTTACTACACATCACTCAATACAACCATTAACACACACACACATAACCACACACTTAACACACATAACACATCACTAACACACACACATAACACACCAACACTTAACAACACACATAACACACACAGCACATTAACACACAACACCACACACAACACACACTAACACACACCATAACACACAACACAACATAACACACAACACATACACACACACACATTAACACACACACACATTAACACACACACACATCACACACACACACACACACTAACACACACACACATTAACACACACACATAACACACACACACTAACACACACACTAACACACACACACTAACACACACACACATCACACACACTACTACACACAACACACACACCACACTACACACACACTACATACACACACACACTAACACACACACTAACACACACCACTAACACACACACTAACACACACACTAACACACACTAACACACACACACTAACACACACTAACACACACGCACTAACACACACTAACACACACACACACTAACACACACTAACACACACGCACTAACACACACTAACACACACGCACTAACACACACACACACACACGCACTAACACACACTAACACACACACACACACACTAACACACACACACACACACACACTAACAACACGCACTAACACATCACACACACACCACTAACCACACTAACACACACTAACACACACACACACTAACACACATTAAGACACACACTAACACACACACACACACTAACACACTAACACACACACACACTAACACACATTAAGACACACACTAACATACACTAACACACACGCACTAACACACACTAACACACACTCATCACTCCTTGTTGCTCTGATTTTTGCCAAACATTCCTGAAGTTTAGAATATAAATTAAATGTTTAACATTTGTAGAGGTTCTGTTCGACCCGTTGGACCGGGTTCATCAGAACCAACAAAAACTAAAAGATTTGAGGAGTTTTTTTCTTTTTGGACTAAAACAGAAAAATAAAGACATTATTGTTTATTGTTGTTTGATAAATGAGAATATTGAAATGATGCATTACCATGGCAACAGCATTTTCTTTTTAGCACGCTGATTAGCATCTCAAAAGCCCCAATAGTGACTGACCTTTGACCCCAGATGAGGAGATGCGAGGAGAGGAAGTTCATCTTATCTCCATCTCTAACATCCTTCTAGCCAGACGGTCAGTGAGATTTAGAGAGGAGAAGCAAAAGCAAAGGAGGTGGATTAGCAGAGCTGCTAACGGCTCGGCTAATGTTGCTGCTGCCTGGGTGTTAGCTGTTAGCTAACGTTAGGAAACGTTTAAGTTTCCTTTGGGATAAATATCTTTTTTTATTGAATTAATTTGTTTCTGTTTCTGTCAGAACTTCATAATAAATAAGTTTGTTTCTTCACTCTTTGGGTTTTTACTGGTTTCTGGTCAGGAAAAACAGAACTAATCTGATTACATTAAATCATAATTTCTGCTGCTTGTTTTATAAACATGTTTGACTGAAATATTAGAGAAACATTCAGATTAATAACCAGCATTCAGCCTCTGACGAGCTGCAGTACCTCACTGACACCAGCAGGGGAGCTGCAGTTCACGGCGCTGGTTGAATCAGCAGCAGATCTTCTGGGTTCATCTCCACCAGAGATCTACAGGATGACTTTCTGAACCTTTATGAAATATTTTCATCTTTCTGGCGGTTCTAGTAGAACCCGCACCGGGTTCTGGACCTACAGGTCGGTTCAGTTTGGGTTTTAATAAAAACTGGACATTTATTTGTGAGATTGTTGACAACCAGAGACAGAAGGAGACCAAAGACAGAACCAGAACCAGAACCAGAACCTGAAGGTCCAAGTCGGGTTTCTGGACCTCAGGCTGAAGTTCTTAGAACCATCAGGAGTCGTGTAAAAAAGTTCTGCTTCCTCCAACTCCCAACCTGAAGCTCAGGTCCAGAAAGACACAAGTTCTATTCCAGAACCAGAACCGGGTCCAGAACCAGAACCGGGTGGTCGCTAGTCGAAGCTCTCCAGGATGGGTTCATGACCCGTCTCCTTGAGGAAGCGCAGCAGGTCCTGCGGCCGCAGCCCCAAGGTGGCGCTGTTGGTCATGGGGTGGAAGTAGACCAGCTGATGGCCGCCGTCCAGCAGGTCCCGGTCCAGAACCAGGCGCACGCTCCGGTCCGAGTCGAACAGCAGCGCCAGCGCCGAGGCGCAGCCCTGACCCACCTGGGGAAGACGAAGACGTTATCCAACATGGAGTCTCCTCCGACCCACCAGAACCACCAGAACCATCACAACCATCAGAACCTGGACCTACCTTGAGTTTCTCCATCATGGCGGCCTCGTCGGCAAAGCGCAGGTTGCCGCTCCCAACGCCAAGCTTCTTGGCCAGATCGTTCAGGTTCACCTGCAGACAGACAGGTGAGACTGGGCCGATCAGAGGCCAGCCGGGCCAATCAGAGGTCAGGAGGCGGAGCCGGCCTCACCTGGCGGTCGTGACGAGCCGACACCAGCCACAGGCTTTTCTTCTTCTTGTCCTTCAGAAAGAGGTTCTTGGTGACGGCGCCGCTCACGTCCTGCAGGTGAGGCATCATCTCCTCCACCGTGAACACCTGCAGCGACGAAGAGGAGGAGGACGAAGAGTTACCTGGAGGACTTTAAGAACGTCACATCAACCTGAAGTCCATAAAACCTCCAGCTTCATTAAATCAACCCCAAAATAACATCAGAAACAAAAATGAAATGAGTTTCTGTTCATAAAGTTATTAAAAATGATCAGTAATAATATTGATAAGCCTGGCTGGATTCTCTCATTTCCAAAGTTTTTACCAACTTATTCATTCATTTAGAAATGTCACAGATTCAAACTAAATGTTTAATAAGCAAATTTAAATATTTAGCTTCAAATTAAATATAAGTTAGCATAAATGAATTAAATATTTAGTTTGGTAATTAAATGTTTAGCTTTAAACTAAATATCATTTAGCTTTGTAGCAAACTACAAATACATACTTATTTAGCAAATACCGTAATATAATATTAAACATCATCAAACTAAATACATATTTCCCTTGGTGACATTTATAAAGGAATTAATAACAGTAAAATTAACACCAGCTTTCCCTGAATATCTCAAATTATTGCTGTTGATTTTTGTTTATAAACGGAACCAGGTCCAGTTCTCAGAGCTGATCCTGCAGCTTTAGGTACGGGTCGGTACCGGGCCGGTACCGGGCCTGTGTGTTATGATGTGGCGCCCTCTGCTGGTCCAGATGGATCAGCGCTACTAAAACGAGCCAGTCATGAAAACTGAAAGTTTCTGAAAAGTTCAGTAAAGTAATTTAATTCATTATATTTAGACATAAAACCTGGTCAGTCAGCAGCGATTCAGCAGAAATCACAATAAAATAAATAAATATTTAAAAAAACACTTAAAAATGATTCCGTTTAAAAACCTGCAGGTTATTGGATTAAAAACGTTTTACAGCAGAATGCATCCCAGAATAACCTCCCAGCTCATGGCTGAAGGTGATCCGGGTCTGCTGAACGGTTCGGCTGATGAACCGAACCCAGTGGGTCGCTCTGTACGTGTACATGTGGGGAAGCAGAACGTTCTTCAGTAAGATCCGTGATGCTGAAAGATGGCGCCGAATTACAGAGCGAGTCAGAGGGAATCAAAATATCCAGTCATTTTTACCCTCCGCTGTTCAAAACGTTCAAATGAAGAGGATTTAGTTTAAACACACAGAAACGGTACTGCGATTCAGCAGGTTCCATCTGCAGCCTGAACAGAACCGGTTCCGGTTCTTACCGGAGGATGCTCCACGCAGCTGGTCTGGATGTCCAGCTTCCGCAGGAAGTCCTGCAGCTCGGCCCGCAGGTCGTCATTCATTCTGGGTTCTGGTTCCGATCAACCAGGACGGACTGGACCGGACCAGGAGGCAGGAACAGCTGCGGCTCTTCTTCTTCCTCTGTAGCTCTGAAACGCTGCCCTCTGGCGGAGGCTACAGGTAACACATGGAGTTACAAAACAGAACCACTAAGCCTGAATTCTGACCCAGTTCGGCTCCTGAAGCCATCAGTCTGATGAACATTATGAAACTACACATATTCAGGTCATGTTCTACAAACTCACCTTGACCAGAACCAGAAACCCAACAGAACCGGGACGAGGAACAGACAGGATCCAAACTGGACCCAGGAGTAACCAGAACCAGAACCTGCGGCTGGTTCAGCTGAGCAGAAGTCCTGAGACCTCTGAGACTTCTGAGACCTCTGGTGAACTTCCTCCAGAGCAGAGAGAGAAACGGGCCGGTGCCGGTCCGAACTCCAGGAAACAAGGAAAAAATTTTATTGTCCCAAAAACAGGAAAATTTCCTCAACAGCAGCAAAAAGACAAACAGTTAAAGAAAACAAACATGACAGAATAAAACCAGTAAAGAGAATAAAATAGAAACATGAGCGAGCCCAAAACGTTTTTAATAATCCTGGATCTGAACTGAACCTGCAGCAGCTTTAACATTTAAACTGTTAGTTATTATTTCCCCAGTCCCTCCAGAAGCTTCTCTCCCAGTAAAACCAGTATGAATGGAACCAGAGATTAGATTTGTTTTAAAGTTCTGATATTTAACGTCCAACTTTATGATCTTGGGTTTATTTATCCAGAAATATGCATTATTAATAAGACTGGATTAGATTAGATTACAACTGATGCAGATTATTAAATAATAATTTTTCAGATTTTATTTATGATTTTAAACCAAAACAAACATTTTTATTGAAAAGTAAACCCGTTTCTCAGTGGAGGAACATCTGGATCCTCTGGAGGTTTTTCCAAATGTTTGTCGTTATGGCAACCCACAGAACGACGGGGTTCTGATTGGTTCTGATCGGTTCTGATCAGTTCTGATTGGTTCTAATCGGTTCAGATCCAACACCAGGAACAAAGCTGACTGCCCGTATTTAATTTTCCTCTCCAGATTAAATGTGTGACTCAGTTGCTGATAAAATGGAAAAACTATTAGATTTAAAACATAAATTCCTCTAAATGTTCACTAATTATAATGTTTATTCTTTACATTATAAAGAAAAAACATAAATGGTCCAGAGATCGACTTCCTGATTCTGTCAGGTTATTGTTATTCTCTCTACTATTGAAGCAAGTGGTTGATAGATATGATCAGTTCCTGGTTATTGATTATTGCTTTTCCTCTGGTTGAGATCGTAAACATTTCCAGACAAAGTAAATGTAATGAAATGAGGCCCAACTCTGAGCCTGGTGGTTCTCCAGAGTCCAAACTGTTTTTCTGGGTTCAGATGAAAACAGTTTTTGTTCAAATATGATCAGCAAACATCCTGGCTTTAAAACAAAAAATACTTTTAGTTTTTTTTCTGTGAACATGATTTAATTCGCAGATATTATAATTTTTTCTTCTTCTTTTAGTTTGAACAAAAATGACTATTATACTTTTGATAAAACTGTAAACAGGTTTAACCAGAGTTCTGATTGTGGTCCAGGTTGGAGCGCGGAGGGGCGGGGCCAGGGGAGAAGGGGCGTGGCTCCAGAGAGAGAGAGAGCGAGAGAGGATAGCAGTCATGCTCCTCTTCCTCCTCTTCCTCCTCCGCCGCTGCCCCTGCTGGCCTCCCGCGGCTCCAGCTCCTCCTGCGGACCCACGAGGCGCTCCGGACACTCTGGCGCTGTCCACGGTTCCCGCGTGGAGCGAGCCCGGCTCGGCTCAGCGGATCCAGGATCTGCAGCTCCACGGGCAGGCCGGACCCACGGTGAGCAAGTTAACTGGGATCAGAGGGGAGGAGAGAGGAGGCAAGATGATGGAACAGGAGTAGATCATGTTTGCATCATATTTAGATCATGTTTAGATCATGTTTAGATCATGTTTGAATCATGTTTGGATCATGTTTAGATCATGTTTAGATCATGTTTGGATCATGTTTGGATCATGTTTGGATCATGTTTAGATCATGTTTGATCATGTTTGGATCATGTTTGGATCATGTTTAGATCATGTTTGCATCATGTTTAGATCATGTTTAGATCATGTTTGCATCATGTTTAGATCATGTTTGCATCATGTTTAGATCATGTTTAGATCAAGTTTGGATCATGTTTGGATCATGTTTGGATCATGTTTAGATCATGTTTGCATCATGTTTGGATCATGTTTGGATCATGTTTAGATCATGTTTGGATCATGTTTGCATCATGTTTGGATCATGTTTGGATCATGTTTAGATCATGTTTGGATCATGTTTGCATCATGTTTAGATCATGTTTAGATCATGTTTGCATCATGTTTAGATCATGTTTGAATCATGTTTGGATCATGTTTGGATCATGTTTGGATCATGTTTGGATCATGTTTGCATCATGTTTGGATCATGTTTGGATCATGTTTAGATCATGTTTGGATCATGTTTAGATCATGTTTGCATCATGTTTAGATCATGTTTAGATCATGTTTGCATCATGTTTAGATCATGTTTGAATCATGTTTGGATCATGTTTGGATCATGTTTAGATCATGTTTAGATCATGTTTGGATCATGTTTGGATCATGTTTGGATCATGTTTGGATCATGTTTAGATCATGTTTGCATCATGTTTGGATCATGTTTGGATCATGTTTAGATCATGTTTGCATCATGTTTAGATCATGTTTAGATCATGTTTGCATCATGTTTAGATCATGTTTGCATCATGTTTAGATCATGTTTAGATCAAGTTTGGATCATGTTTGGATCATGTTTGGATCATGTTTAGATCATGTTTGCATCATGTTTGGATCATGTTTGGATCATGTTTAGATCATGTTTGGATCATGTTTGGATCATGTTTAGATCATGTTTGATCATGTTTGAATCATGTTTAGATCATGTTTGCATCATGTTTAGATCATGTTTGCATCATGTTTAGATCATGTTTAGATCAAGTTTGCATCATGTTTAGATCATGTTTGAATCATGTTTAGATCAAGTTTGCATCATGTTTAGATCATGTTTGGATCATGTTTAGATCATATTTAGATCATGTTTGGATCATGTTTAGATCATGTTTGGATCATGTTTGGATCATGTTTGGATCATGTTTAGATCATGTTTAGATCATGTTTGAATCATGTTTAGATCATATTTAGATCATGTTTGCATCATGTTTAGATCATATTTAGATCATGTTTGCATCATGTTTAGATCATGTTTGCATCATGTTTAGATCATGTTTAGATCAAGTTTGAATCATGTTTAGATCAATTTGATCATGTTTAGATCATATTTAGATCATGTTTAGATCATGTTTGGATCATGTTTGGATCATGTTTAGATCATGTTTGAATCATGTTTAGATCATATTTAGATCATGTTTGCATCATGTTTAGATCAAGTTTGCATCATGTTTAGATCAAGTTTGCATCATGTTTAGATCATGTTTGATCATGTTAGATCAAGTTTGGATCATGTTGGATCATGTTTAGATCATGTTTGCATCATGTTTGAATCATGTTTGCATCATGTTCGGATTATGTTTGCATCATGTTTAGATCATGCTTGCATCATGTTTGGATTATGTTTGCATCATGTTTAGATCATGCTTGCATCATGTTTGGATCATGTTTAGATCATGTTTGAATCATGTTTAGATCATATTTAGATCATGTTTGCATCATGTTTAGATCAAGTTTGCATCATGTTTAGATCAAGTTTGCATCATGTTTAGATCATGTTTGCATCATGTTTAGATCAAGTTTGGATCATGTTGGATCATGTTTAGATCATGTTTGCATCATGTTTGGATCATGTTTGCATCATGTTTGAATCATGTTTGCATCATGTTTGGATTATGTTTGCATCATGTTTAGATCATGCTTGCATCATGTTTAGATCATGCTTGCATCATGTTTAGATCATGTTTGCATCATGTTTAGATCATGTTTGCATCATGTTTGCATCATGTTTGAATCATGTTTGGATCATGTTTGGATTATGTTTGCATCATGTTTAGATCATGCTTGCATCATGTTTGCATCATGTTTGGATCATGTTTGCATCATGTTTGAATCATGTTTGCATCATGTTTGGATTATGTTTGCATCATGTTTAGATCATGTTTGCATCATGTTTGGATCATGTTTGCATCATGTTTGCATCATGTTTGAATCATGTTTGGATCATGTTTGCATCATGTTTGCATCATGTTTGAATCATGTTTGGCATGTTTGCATCATGTTTAGATCATGTTTGCATCATGTTTAGATCATGTTTAGATCATGTTTGCATCATGTTTAGATCATGTTTGCATCATGTTTAGATCATGTTTGCATCATGTTTGGATCATGTTTGCATCATGTTTGCATCATGTTTGGATCATGTTTGCATCATGTTTAGATCATGTTTGCATCATGTTTAGATCATGTTTGCATCATGTTTAGATCATGTTTGGATCATGTTGGATCATGTTTAGATCATGTTTAGATCATGTTTGCATCATGTTTAGATCATGTGTGCATCATGTTTAGATCATGTTTAGATCATGTTTGCATCATGTTTGCATCATGTTTGAATCATGTTTGGATTATGTTTGCATCATGTTTAGATAATGTTTGCATCATGTTTAGATCATGTTTGCATCTTGTTTAGATCATGTTTGCATCATGTTTAGATCATGTTTGGATCATGTTGGATCATGTTTAGATCATGTTTAGATCATGTTTGCATCATGTTTAGATCATGTTTGCATCATGTTTGGATCATGTTTGCATCATGTTTAGATCATGTTTGCATCATGTTTGCATCATGTTTAGATCATGTTTGTATCATGTTTAGATCATGTTTGCATCATGTTTGCATCATGTTTAGATCATGTTTGCATCATGTTTAGATCATGTTTGCATCATGTTTGCATCATGTTTAGATCATGTTTGCATCATGTTTGCATCATGTTTAGATCATGTTTGCATCATGTTTGATCATGTTTAGATCATGTTTGCATCATGTTTTAGATCATGTTTGGATCATGTTTGATCATGTTTAGATCATGTTTGCATCATGTTTAGATCATGTTGATCATGTTTGATCATGTTTAGATCATGTTTGCATCATGTTTAGATCATGTTTAGATCATGTTTGCATCATGTTTAGATCATGTTTAGATCATGTTTGCATCATGTTTAGATCATGTTTAGATCATGTTTGCATCATGTTTAGATCATGTTTGCATCATGTTTAGATCATGTTTGCATCATGTTTAGATCATGTTTAGATCATGTTTGCATCATGTTTAGATCATGTTTAGATCATGTTTGCATCATGTTTAGATCATGTTTGGATCATGTTTGCATCATGTTTGATCATGTTTGCATCATGTTTAGATCATGTTTGCATCATGTTTAGATCATGTTTGGATCATGTTTGATCATGTTTGCATCATGTTTGCATCATGTTTAGATCATGTTTGCATCATGTTTGCATCATGTTTAGATCATGTTTGCATCATGTTTGCATCATGTTTAGATCATGTTTGCATCATGTTTAGATCATGTTTAGATCATGTTTGCATCATGTTTAGATCATGTTTGGATCATGTTTAGATCATGTTTGCATCATGTTTAGATCATGTTTGGATCATGTTTAGATCATGTTTGAATCATGTTTGGATCATGTTTGCATCATGTTTGCATCATGTTTAGATCATGTTTAGATCATGTTTAGATCATGTTTAGATCATGTTTGCATCATGTTTGCATCATGTTTAGATCATGTTTAGATCATGTTTAGATCATGTTTGCATCATGTTTAGATTATGTTTGGATCATGTTTAGATCATGTTTGAATCATGTTTGGATCATGTTTGCATCATGTTTGCATCATGTTTAGATCATGTTTAGATCATGTTTGGATCATGTTTGGATCATGTTTAGATCATGTTTGCATCATGTTTAGATCATGTTTGCATCATGTTTGCATCATGTTTAGATCATGTTTAGATCATGTTTGGATCATGTTTGGATCATGTTTAGATCATGTTTAGATCATGTTTAGATCATGTTTAGATCATGTTTGCATCATGTTTGCATCATGTTTAGATCATGTTTAGATCATGTTTAGATCATGTTTGCATCATGTTTAGATTATGTTTGGATCATGTTTAGATCATGTTTGAATCATGTTTGGATCATGTTTGCATCATGTTTGCATCATGTTTAGATCATGTTTAGATCATGTTTGGATCATGTTTAGATCATGTTTGCATCATGTTTAGATCATGTTTGGATCATTTTTCACTCTGATATCACAGATCAGGAACTGAAGATCAGATTGAATTTATTTAAATGAAGAAATGTTCCTCTAATATCCTGACTGACTGATTGATTGATTGATTGATTGATTGATCACTGAAAGCGGGAGAACAGGAGGTTCAGCTGTTTTGTTTCATCTTATTTATTGTTTTTAAGGCCACAGAACAATTAACATAGTAAACGATGGAACATCTTCTTTCTATCACCTGGATTAGAACTTTAACCTACTGAACCGGACCAGTAGAACTGGACCTACTAACTGAGCTGATCGCTTATACTCAGAGTTTTTGTGCTCCGGTTCTCTGTCTCTGTGTGTTTCCTCCTCTTGTTGCTCAGTGGGTCCAGTTTGGGTTCACCTTGTTGCTCCAGAACCTACAGAACCTGCAGAACCTACAGAACTCTGGGTTCAGGCTGTCCTCTGCAGCCGCTGCTCTCTTATTGACGTTTGTTCTCAGAACATCAGTCGATGTGTCGCTGAAGCTCAGTGATTGGTGCTGCTGCTTCCTGCCAACTTTCCACTGACTGGCTGCTGGTTCTGGTTCTGGTCTGGTTGTTTGGACCATCGGGTCTGAATGTGAACTTTATCAATAATTCTGTTTAAAAGGATAAACATTCAGTCTGTCTTTATAACAGAACATTGGTGCTGATTCAGGTCCTGAATTTCCTGATGAGGGCTAAATGGGCAACAGCCCAGGGTGGCATGAGACAGGGACGTCTGAGAAATAGAAAATAAAACTAATCTTATCTCTGTTGTTAGGGTTAGGGTGTTTCTGCTGTTTCTGAATGTTTTGCTAGTATTTGTGTACATGTGCAGCAGTGGAGTGAGTCCTGCTGAGGTCACGGTGATTGCCTCAGGGCGGCAGGAAGAGGGGCGCCATTTCTGCCTCGACGGGTTGTGACAGATGAGATTTAACTGTAGACACGTCACCACGGTGACCCCTGACCTGCAACACAACATGGATCTTCTTGTTTGGCTATATTTCATATAAACAATGTCACTGGTTCTCATCACCAGCTAGAAAGTTAGCTGTGCTAATGCTAATGCGCTACCCACAAACATTACTTCTGCTGACGTTAAAGTGCAACATGGGATAGAGTGGAAGCTAATGCTAAAGCGCTAAATTTAACCACATTGATACCCACCAAGTGTCACAAGGAGAAAGTGAAGAGAGGAAATGGAACTGCTGTGTAAACACATTTCAAAATAAGAGCATCAATATAAACCTCTAACCACTGGAAGAGTAATTAAACACAGATGTCAATCTTTATTCAACTGAAAACTTTCTAATCAACCGAGTAAATTAGCGCTTTAGAATTTATGCTGAAAAATTAGCTTAGAGGAAGCTAAGTGCGCTAACTGCTTATAAAGTTATCAAAAACGCTAAGCGAAAAATTAGCAAATTAACTGTTAGCACCATTAGCGAACATTACATTGTTCAGGTTGGAGCAGATATTTATGACCGTCATCAGTAAACATCCTGCTTCCTGCAGACGTTTGTGGTCCGGTCCAACAAGACCAGAACTGAACCGGTTCTTAGTTTGATCATCCACAGGCAGAGCAGAGCAATTTATCTGAACCAGAACTCTGCAGAGCTATCAGAGCTGATCTGAGATCAGATCTCTGCTCTGGACCGGGAGAGGAGTGCCACCTGCTGGCCTGGAGTTCCTCTGCATATTAAAAACAATAAATAAATAAAATGGAATCAGTAAATGTTCTGCTGGCATCTGGAAAACAACCTGTTTCAAAAATCTCAAAACTGTTGAGTCACAAGTTGTTACCTAGAAACCCTGAGCCAAGTCCAGCCTCTCACCTGGCAACCAGGTGGAGCTCCGCCCACTTCTGTCTGACGCTAAGCTGTCGTGGTAACGGCGGCTGGAGAAGGAAACTGTTGTTTTATCGGCTGTAGTACAGAGTCCAGTTATTTTCTCAGTGACGGAGAAAAGAGTCTCTTCACTTCAGGCATCATTTCTAAAATGGCCGCCTGTAATAATGTGATGATCTGCTGGTATTTGATGCAGCTCCAGTTGTTGCTTTAATCATCCGGTGGTCGGGTTCTGGTTCTGGTTGTGGTTCTGCCCACATTCCTTTATTGCTGCAGCTTATTTCAGGGTCGCTGTGTCAGCAGCACCGAGGCGTGAAGGATCTGGGCTTTTATTCCTCACCAGTTAAACCACTTAACGTTCTGAACTGGACCTGATCTGAGGCTGACCTTCCAGCGTTGTGCCAGTAGGAGGCGCCATCAGGGCTGCTGACCCAGAGAAGAGGAGCAGGCGGTTCCGACCCGTTGGACCTGCTGGTCCTCCATCTATGGAGCGGTTTGAGCTCCTCGCCGTCGCTCACATTCCTGCAGCCTGAGCGGCGCGTTAACCCGCCGGGTCACCGTGGAAACAGGAAGATTAGTCACGGTTTATTGCAGAACCTCTGATCAGCTGCCAAGGTCCAAGTCAAAGCTAATATGTTGATTTTCATTTTACAATCCAGACCTGAAAAGTGTGGAGTGCATCTGCTTCCAGTCTGGGTCCAGAACTCTGTAGAACCTCCTCCGGTACAGAGAGGCGTGTTCTGATTGGTCAGCAGTTTGTTGCCATGTTTTACAGAAATGCTGATATTTTTCTTCAACTGTTCGACTTCCTGTATCCGGTTTTATATCCGTTTCTCTGACTCAGTGAAGAATTCTGAACGTCTTTATGATTCTTAACTAAATAAGTTTGTTAGATGGGTTAAAACGTATCCTCTGCAGACAGGTGGCGCTCTCCCTGTGAAAACAAAATGGAGGCTGCAGAAAGATGGTGGAAACAGCTCAGTGTCTGTGTTTGTGGTTCAGACCGGAGCAGATCGTGAGAATCCTCGGCTTCCCGATCGAAGCAGGAATCGTTTAAATCAAATCTGATTCAAAATGTCAGACGGTAAAATCTTCCCTCAGCAGTGAGGAATGATAAGCTGCTGAGTCGCTAGCTAATGCTAGCTAACCTGTTTAACTGACAGATGTTATATTCTACTGTGTGCGCCCCCTTCTGATAGCGCCCTGGGCAGCTGCCCATGAAACTCATTTCAGAACCTGTTCAGAACCATGTTGCTGTTCTGGTGAGCAGAACCAGCCGGTCCAGAGCGGTTCTGATGAGAGTCTGAGAGGTAACAATCAGACGAGTCGGGAGGAATTCAGCTCCAAGGTCTGCAGCGATGATTCACCAGCAGAGCGCTGCGTCCAATCCGGACTCCAGTCCGAGGAAAACGTCTGAAAATGTTTAAGAACATTTAAAAACATTTTGCTTCCTGCAGGACGAGCTCCTCTGTCTCCAGCTGCTGTGACGCTCTGCGTCTCGCTGACCTTTGACCTTCTGTCCAGCAGTCAGGACGGATTAAGAAACCTCTGGGCAAAGACAGGAGAGGGCTCGACCCGCTGAGACGGGAACATCCAGAACAGAACCGGATCGGAGCGGGACGTTTGACCCAAACAGAACCAAACAATCTGTTTATTAAAAATAATGTCACTTACTATTTTAAAACTGAACATATTTGAAATGAAAACCGACTCTAATCCTAATCTGAGCCGTCAGATTAGACCAGATTTAAATCTAAATTTAAAACAAAACAAACATTAAAAACTCTTTTTAGTTTTTATCAGCAAAAGTTTTCATGAAAAAAACTGAGTTTAGTTTTGAAATTGCAGAATAATTTTCTGTAATTTTATTATTTGAATTATTATATAATTTATAATAAATATAATTTTATTTGGTGACGCCGCTGCAGACGGGAAACCAGAGAAGATTTAGATTTAACTCTTTAAGATGCTTCAACTTCCAGCTGAACCACTTCCTGTCCAGACAGGAAGTGACCTCATCCCACATAAACGGAAACCAAAATCTAATGCGAATCTCTGAAGGGAAACCCAGTGAGGCGTTTCCTTTCAGACCATAGCCAACGATCTCCAGTCTGACCTTTGACCCCAGCATCAGGAGATAATCTGGAGTTTTTCTGCTGTTGCTAAATTTATCCGGCTGCTGCTGATCTTTGACCCCTCACTGATCCTGACTGACCTCAGAGGGATCACTGGAGGAGCAGCTCCGGGGTCAAAGTTCAGCTCTGGTTTACAGTCAACGTTCTGTTGTCATAGTAACAGAAACTAACCAGTTGCTACGGTAACATTTAGAAACACACTCGGTCAGCCAAGTTTTTTTACTTTCTGTTTAATTATTAAACCCATTTATAAAATAATGTCTCTGATTAGAGAACTAGATCAGCTTTAATCTCTTTATTCAACCAAATGTTCTGGGAAAAGGTTCCAGGTTCTCTATTTGTTTCATTTCAGCCCAAAATAAATAAGTTCTGGGCGATGGAGCCTCCATCTCAACATAATTAGTGTTGAATTATAATTCCTGCATCTTTGTTTATGATTTATTGCTGTGATGTTTTGTGGCTCAGAAACGTTTGTGCCGATGGATCAGAAAGTTTCACCTGATTTTTCCTGAGTTTATAGATTTTGCTGATGTAGCAGAAATGAATCCTGAGACGTTCAGTTGTTCACCTGATGTGACGTCAGAAGGATGAAATGAGTATCTGGGTGAAGCAGCAGCTGGTCCTGACAAGATGATGAGGAGGAAGACGATGCTGTCGCCGCATGTTGAGCCTCGCCATTGGTTGCTAGGATACCAAGGTCACAGGCTCTGCTTGGATTTACTGGGCATTTTTTCTGCGATGCATTCAGGGTCTGTGTGTAAATCTGACGTCTGATCGGTTGGAGGACCGACTGCGGCGCAGAGGATGAGGAGGACACCTTCATCAGTTGATCAGCTTATCAATGTTTTTCTGGATTGTTTTGAGAAGCAGAGAAGTATGTAAACTTCTGACCTCAGAGGTCTGACCCGGCGGATCGGCCAATGAAAGATGGCGGTTGGTTAATGGGCGGGTCTGGTGGGGCAGACATAAGCAGCAGAGTGCAGAGCTGATCAACCTGATGATCAGAGCTGATCCATCAGTAATTAACTCCGACCTCTGAAGGTCAGCAGACATCAAAGGGAAACAGACGGAGATTAGAACCGTCTGCAGATCAGAAGGAAAAATTCATCTCAATGCAGATTCCTGAGTAATGATCAGATCAGGAAGTTTACCAACGAAAAACCCAAAACTTCAACTGAGCCTGTTATCTTCAGCTAGATGAAGCTAGCTGTAACGCTGTTTATCCACCAGGTGGCGATGTAGCCTCAGCTAGCTGTAACGCTGTTTATCCACCAGGTGGCGATGTAGCCTCAGCTAGCTGTAACGCTGTTTGTCCTCCAGGTGGCGATGGCGGCCCCGCCCCCCCAGCCGTTCCCCACTGTGGACGTCCCTGACCACGCCCACTACACTATCGGCTCCATCATCCTTGCCATCGGCGTCACGGGCGTGGTCGGGAACTTCCTGGTAATCTACGCCTTCAGCAGGTAGAGAGAAAACTTCCTGCGACCAAATATAGTCAGAAGCGTTTGTGAGCAGCGGTTAGTGACAGGTCATCTAAACGTTGCTACATTTTAATTTTAATGTTTGCCATCAGCTGATTGGCCGATCACAAACATTTTATTGTTTCATTCAAATATTTTATTATTTAATTCTTTTCACTAAAAACGAAAATATCTTGGATTTGGAGGAATTTAACTGTGAGAATTAAAAGGAGTCATTTTTCTTTCACAACAGAAAAACCTAAAGATCCAATTTCCTCCAGAAAAGCCCAGATATCAGAGATGGTGAACATGTGTTTGTTCTGTTAGCGAGTCGCCTCCGTTTATCGACCCGGCCCATACATCACTGCTCAGCGAACATCTTTGTTTTGTGAAGGATTCGATCCGGCCCGGTTTCTGACGTCCCCTTCATCGATCCGACGTTCATTTAGAGGAAAACCAGCAGATTTAATTCTGATGGTTCTGATCCAGAATCCTTCAGAACCACAAACTGAGTTCATCCTGAAATTAAAACAGGAACCCAGAAACAATCTGGAAACCTGAACATCACATTAAAACTGTTACATTTACATCTTTAAAGTTAAAAAACGAGGAAAGAGTTAAAATAAATGTATCTAAATATAAAAGTTGATCAGATCTGCTGTTATTGATTGGGTGTCACTGAAGGTAGATTCAGTTTGATTTGGTCATTTTTGTTTCTAAAATATTTTATTTTCACAGATAAACTTTTAAAACTGATTTGGCAGAAATCTTGAGTTTAACCTGGACCTCTGGGGTTAAATCAACACCAAAATAATTAAAGAAAAAAGTGTCAACTTTTGATCTAAAAGATAAAAATTTATATTTATGTTATTTAATCATTTTGTAGTTTTCTACATCAAATATCTGTGTTTGGTTTTAACTTAAAAATGTTCATCTATTTCTTGAAATGATGAAATTTAAGGATTTCTGGCCCAGATTTAGTCGAAACATTTAAATTGAACATTTAAAAACCTGCTGAAAAGAAGAAGATGATTTGTACATTCAAAATCAACAGTTAAAAACCAAATTATTAAAACCAAATGAAACAGGAAATATTTTCAAAACGTTTTAAATACCTAACAGCACAGAGGCGCCGCCTACTGGCAGAAATGTGCATTACCACGTTACAAGACACGTTTTTATTTAGTTTTTCATTTATTTATCTATTTCATTTTAGTTATTTTAGTTTTTATTTATGTTTGTGTTTTTAGCTTTACATTTTAATGAATTTTATTCGTATAAATTTGGTTAATTTATTTAGTTTTGTTGTGTGTTGTGTTGGTTTTTAACATGTGTTATTTAGTTGTTTTTAGTATTTATTTGTGTCTCCTGCAGGAGCCGCAGCCTGCGGACGCCAGCGAACATGTTCATCATCAACCTGGCCGTCACCGACCTGCTGATGTGTCTCACCCAGTCGCCCGTCTTCTTCACCACCAGCATGAACAAGAGGTGGATCTTTGGAGAGAAAGGTAACCATGGCAACCAGCTCAGGACCCGGGGAGGGGCTTCATAAAGCACCAGGGGGCGCCACAGACTAGAGGAGTTTATGTCTCATTAATGACTCTGGATCATTTTGCAGTAATTTAAAAAGATTTTAACAGTTTCTGGATTTTAAATTTTCAGTAGATTTAAAATCAGTAAAATTTCTGCCAGATATTTGTCATTGGTCGCCATGGTTACAGAACCGACAGCTGAAAACGGCGGTTAGAGAGCAGTTACAGAGGCTGAACACTAGGGGGCGGCAAACTGGAACTGCTTCCCCTGATTGGTTCCTGACTGGTTCCTGATTGGTTACTGATTGGTTCCTGACTGGTTCCTGATTGGTTACTGACTGGTTACTGATTGGTTCCTGACTGGTTCCTGATTGGTTCCTGATTGGTTACTGACTGGTTCCTGACTGGTTCCTGATTGGTTACTGACTGGTTACTGATTGGTTCCTGACTGGTTCCTGATTGGTTCCTGATTGGTTACTGATTGGTTCCTGACTGGTTCCTGATTGGTTACTGACTGGTTACTGATTGGTTCCTGACTGGTTCCTGACTGGTTACTGATTGGTTCCTGACTGGTTCCTGATTGGTTCCTGATTGGTTACTGATTGGTTCCTGACTGGTTCCTGATTGGTTACTGACTGGTTACTGATTGGTTACTGACTGGTTACTGATTGGTTACTGACTGGTTCCTGATTGGTTACTGATTGGTTCCTGACTGGTTCCTGATTGGTTCCTGATTGGTTACTGATTGGTTCCTGACTGGTTCCTGATTGGTTACTGACTGGTTACTGATTGGTTACTGACTGGTTCCTGATTGGTTACTGATTGGTTCCTGACTGGTTCCTGACTGGTTACTGATTGGTTACTGACTGGTTCCTGACTGGTTCCTGACTGGTTCCTGATTGGTTACTGACTGGTTACTGATTGGTTACTGACTGGTTCCTGATTGGTTACTGATTGGTTCCTGACTGGTTCCTGATTGGTTCCTGATTGGTTCCTGACTGGTTCCTGATTGGTTACTGACTGGTTACTGATTGGTTACTGACTGGTTCCTGATTGGTTACTGATTGGTTCCTGACTGGTTCCTGATTGGTTCCTGATTGGTTACTGATTGGTTCCTGACTGGTTCCTGATTGGTTACTGACTGGTTACTGATTGGTTACTGACTGGTTCCTGATTGGTTCCTGACTGGTTACTGATTGGTTACTGACTGGTTCCTGACTGGTTACTGACTGGTTCCTGACTGGTTCCTGATTGGTTACTGACTGGTTCCTGACTGGTTCCTGACTGGTTACTGACTGGTTCCTGACTGGTTACTGATTGGTTACTGACTGGTTCCTGATTGGTTACTGATTGGTTCCTGACTGGTTCCTGATTGGTTACTGACTGGTTCCTGACTGGTTCCTGACTGGTTACTGATTGGTTACTGACTGGTTACTGACTGGTTCCTGACTGGTTCCTGATTGGTTCCTGATTGGTTACTGACTGGTTCCTGACTGGTTCCTGACTGGTTACTGACTGGTTCCTGACTGGTTCCTGACTGGTTACTGATTGGTTACTGACTGGTTCCTGATTGGTTATTGATTGGTTCCTGACTGGTTCCTGATTGGTTACTGACTGGTTTCAGCTGCGTTCAGATAATTTCTTCCTGTTTCCTGTCCATTGGCCTCACTGAGACCAGAAACGTGTTTGGTTCTGTTTGTCCAGACTGGCTATGATTCTGTGTTGGAACCAGAACCAGAACCGACTGATCCATCATTCTTCTTCTCCTCTGCAGGCTGCGAGCTCTACGCCTTCTGCGGCGCACTCTTTGGGATCTGCTCCATGATCACGCTGATGGTGATCGCCATCGACCGTTACTTCGTCATCACGCGCCCTCTGACCTCCATCGGCGTGTTGTCACGGAAACGGGCACTCCTCATCCTGCTGGCAGTGTGGGCGTATTCGCTGGGCTGGAGCCTGCCGCCGTTCTTCGGCTGGAGTGAGAACGCACGATGACATCATCACGGCGATGACGATGTCGTCACGGCGATGACGATGTCGTCACGGCGACTGGGCCTGGCTCTATAACCGTCACTAGACAGTTTTTCTGATACATGTTAATATTGTTTTTAGACCTTGTTGCAGTAAAGTGATCATGACAAAATAATGAAAGCTCTGATTCTGAAAGATGAATAAACTTTATATTCTAATGAACACTTCACTCTGGAAGTGGACGACATTTTAAATATCTAAAATAAAGAAAACAAAAAGAAACGGCAAATACAAACAAATCAAAATGATCCTGAAATGCTGGTTGAGCAGAAATCAGGTCTGACTCTCTCTCTACTCCAGGTGCCTACGTACCCGAAGGCCTCCTCACTTCCTGTACCTGGGACTACATGACCTTTACCCCCTCGGTGCGGGCCTACACCATGCTGCTCTTCATCTTCGTGTTCTTCCTGCCGCTCTTCATCATCATCTACTGCTACGTCTTCATCTTCAGAGCCATCCGCTCCACCAACCGGTCGGTCCCGGTTCTGTTCAGGTGCTGTGGGGCTGGAGGCCCATTGACCCACTGTGTGTGTGTGTGTGTGTGTGTGTGCGCAGGGCGGTGGGGAAGCTCAGCAGCTCTCGGGACGCGGTGAAGAGTTTCCACCGACTGCAGAACGAGTGGAAGATGGCGAAGATCGCTCTGATCGTCATCCTGCTGTACGTCGTCTCCTGGTCGCCATACTCCGCCGTCGCCCTCACCGCCTTCGCAGGGTAGGACGCACACACACACACACACACACACACACACACACACACACACACACACACCCCACGCACGCACCCCCCACACCCCCCCACACCCCCCCCCACACACACCCCCGCACACCCACGCCACACACGCACGCACCCCCCCACACACCCCCCACACACCCCCACACACACCCCCCCACACACACCCCCGCACCCCCGCACACCCCCCCCCCACACACCACCCCACACACCCCCCCACACCCCCCCACACACCCCCCAACACACCCCCCCACACACCCCCCCCCCCCACAACACCCCCACCCCCGCACACCCCCCCCACCCCCCCCCACACCACACCCCCACACACCCCCCACCCCCCCCCACCCCCACACACACACCGCACACACCCCCCGCACACCCACGCACACACCCCCCCCCACACACACACCCCCACACCCCCCCCCACCCCCCCCCCCCACCCCCACACACCACCCCCCACCCCACCACACCCACACCCCCCACCACCCCCCCCCCCCCCCCCCACACCCCCACACACACCCAACCCCCCCACCCCCCACACACACCACCCACCCCCCCACACCCCCCCCCACACACACCCCCACACACCCCCCCACACCCCACCACCCCCCCCCCACACACACCCCCACCCCCCCCAACACCCCCCCCCCACACCCCACACAACCAACCCCCACACCCCCCACACACACCACCACCCCCCCCCCCCCCCCCCCCACACACCCCCCCACACCCCCCACACACCCCACCACACGCAAAACACATTTTATATCTTTTAAGAAACATTGAAACA
Organism: Poeciliopsis retropinna; assembly: GCA_010277075.1. Taxonomy (NCBI): domain Eukaryota; kingdom Metazoa; phylum Chordata; class Actinopteri; order Cyprinodontiformes; family Poeciliidae; genus Poeciliopsis; species Poeciliopsis retropinna. The sequence continues at coordinate 280,925 of VMRM01000049.1, read as the reverse complement.
AATCAAGCTTGAGGAAAAGTGAAGTTTGTTTATACGGTGATAGTAAAGTCTTCTGGTCAGTTTTCATTTCAGAAAGGAAAGATTTTTATGGCAAATTAGAGACTTAACAAACCGGCACCCTGTCATGAGCCCAGCTGGTCAAACAGCCTCTGACACCTTACGTTTATAAAAGCCAGCAGCATTGTTTCTCTGTGACCCGGTCTCCATAGACAGAACAGTCAATAAACCAAAACTGAAGAATAAATATAAACATTTTACATTTAAGATGAAAAAAAATCTTGTTGGTGTTTAAATTTGTTCCACCAGAACTCCCAGTTCAGTTTTAGCTTCAGCTGCTTCACATTCTGGAAGAATCTCCAGTTAATCACATTTTTCTGTCCAGTCATTAATCTATAATTCATCACCAGATCGGCTCTGCGCTGTATTAATGTTCAGTCCAGCCTGAGCTTCTCACATGTCGATGTCAGGAGGATTTTAGCTGAAGATGCATCTTTTACAACAAAAGATCAAACTTTCACCAGAAATGAGAGGATTACTGGGAAAAATCTCTTAGGTCAAGTAAAATTTCCTCTTTTGACCAGCTGGTGGCGCTCTTTTAAGAAACCAAACATTAACTGTGGGTTTGTCAGATTGGTGCCTGACAGACACAGCTGAGGGCTTAAGGAGGCGTTCTGATTGGCTCTGCTTCAGGTACGCGGACATGTTGACCCCCTACATGAACTCCGTCCCCGCCGTCATCGCCAAGGCCTCCGCCATCCACAACCCCATCATCTACGCCATCACACACCCGAAGTACAGGTGAGACTTGCTGGGCCAGCAGGGCGGCGCCACACAACGTTAGCATTTAGCGATTAGCTGGGTTAGCATAACTCTGATCCATTTTAAATTCTTTGACATTTTTCTTTAAACACAAGTTGTTTCTTAAAACTACAGCGCTCTTGGTGGCCCCCTGCTGGCCCGGAGGCCCTAAGACAGTGGTGTCTAAAGTGCGGCTCGGGAGCCGTTTGGGGCCCTTTGGGTGATTTGTTCTGGCCCCCATAAGCAGTTCAAGAAATTTGTTTATTAAACTTTTTGTTTTTAATCAGGGTGAAATTATTACAGAGATAATTTTCCTAAAATGGAAAATATAAAGTACAGCATAAATTATTAACCTGTTTATTACCAGGTTTTTATAATATGTAGAAACACGTTTATACAGAAAGTTTGACTAGAAAAATGACTTTACTGCACCCAGATCAGCTTTTATTTTACTTATTAAACTTTCTAATTATCCAATGATCCAAATCTTGTTTAATAACTGTAAATACACTTGTTCACTAAACCTAAAGTATTTTGAAAAATAGAAACATTTTAATTCTTTAAATCTCCAAATAAATTAATTATTTTTTCTTGGCCCACCTGTACTTTGACTAGACTATTTTGGCCCGAAAAAACGTTTGTTTTGTTCTGGTTTGTACACCCCACTGTAAGCAGCAGCTTGGTTTGATTTGTAATTCTTTTTTCTCTATTTATTTTATGTCTATATTACAGTGTCGTCTTTACAACAAGAATCTTAGTTATTTAATATTTATGTGTTAAATCTGTAAACCTTCCAGTGAATCGCCCGTTAAAGCAGAACACACTCCTGGCTGATTTGATTATTAAATCATTTAGTTGATTTTGTGTGAATTTTGACCCGTTTCAGACGCCGGGTCTTGATGCTGCGGTTCAGAATGAGGGGATAAACAGGAAGTGGGTCAGATGATGCTCCAGATGAAAGCGGCGGCTGATCGGATCGATCAGGACGTTAATCTGGATGAAACCTGAATCATCCTAATGGCTGCTAACTGGAGCGCATGAATTAACTCAACAGGACGAGTTTTTACAGCGCTCAGGTTAATGACCCGGATCCATCAGGGGGATCTGGCGCCGCCCCCTGCTGGTCGGACCTGCTGGTGTCAGTGGCTCAGAGTTTCTTCTTCTGTGGTTCCAGGCTGGCTCTGGCCAAGTACATCCCGTGTGTGGGCGCGCTGCTGTGTGTCCGTCTGCGTGACCTTCACTCCTCCAGCAGCAGCTTTCTGTCGACGCGCCGCTCCACCGTCACCAGCCAGAGCTCCGACATCAGCAGCCAATACCGGCACGGCGCCGCCAAGTCCCGCCTCTCCTCTGGCTCCGACAGCGAATCGGTGAGACCCACACTGCAGCATTTCCTCGGCGGACAGGAAGCACCACTGAGCATTTCCTCTGCAGACAGGAAGCACCGCTGAGCGTTTCCTCCACAGACAGGAAGTAGCGCTGAGCGTTTCCTCTGCAAACAGGAAGCGCAGCTGAGCGTTTCCTCCACAGACAGGAAGCGCCGCTGAGCGTTTCCTCCACAGACAGGAAGTAGCGCTGAGCGTTTCGTCTGCAGACAGGAAATTGCGCTGAGCATTTCCTGTGCAAACAGGAAGCGTGCAGAGCGTTTCCTCTGCAAACAGGAAGTAGCGCTGAGCGTTTCCTCTGCAAACAGGAAGCGCAGCTGAGCGTTTCCTCCACAGACAGGAAGTAGCGTTGAGCGTTTCGTCTGCAGACAGGAAGCGCCGCTGAGCATTAGCGTTCCTGTTGCAGGGCCTGACGGATACGGAGGCCGACCTGTCCAGTCTGGGCTCGCGGCCGGCGAGTCGCCAGGTTTCCTGTGACATCAGCAGAGACACCGCCGAGCCGCCAGGCGGAAAACGGTCGACTAGCTTCAAGGCCAAACTGAGGAACCACGACTCAGGAATCTTTGAAAAGGTAAAAGATCTGGATCTGGATCTGGATCTGGCTTCACTTCAAATTTGTTTCGTCTGAACTCTGTTACGGCTCCATCTGTGGGACGTCTGGAGGGACGTTGGCCTTCAGGACACCAACCTGGACCTCCTGGTTCCGGCTCTCTGCTTGGCCAGGACCTTGTTCCACTTCGTCTTTCTGGACTTCAGAGACCGTCTGTCCTCTCGTTTGTCCCAGCTGACATCTGGTCTCTTTGTCTCCTCCAGACGTCGTTTGACACCATGTCCATGGGAGGAGTCAGCGAACGCAGCAGCATCCCAAATGTGAGTGGAGACGACTGTACATTAGCTGCGGTCCCCTCCATGTTGTCCTCCTTCTGACCTCTGACCTCTATATCCCTGCCTCCCTGGACAGAGCGGGGACACCTCAGAGGGACACCTGATGAGGGGACAGATCGGCCGGATCCCCAGCATCGTCATCACCTCAGAGACCAGTCCCTTCCTGTCCATCGGTCGGAGCGGGTCACGGACGTCTCGGCCCAAAGCCTCCAGCGGCATCCTGGGGGCGGGGCCAGGGTAGAGCCCCGCCCACCAGTCATGTGACCGGCTCAGATCCCACCAGATGAAACCAGAGTTTATAAATTATTCAAGTTTAAAGTTATTTTAATGCAACAAAGATCTGTCGACCTTCATGAAGACTGAGGGAAAAACTAAACTAAATAATATCTGACAGGGTAGGGTTAGGGTTAGGCAGTCATAAACAAAGACCTGATTCCAGGTTTTAAAGGTTTTGTGATATGAAAACCTTTAGATAAAAACTAAATAAAACTAAACAAATTGCAGTGGTGGGCGCTAATCTGCTGTTCTCCTAATCTACTAGTAGATTAGGAGAACAAAAGCTAATGTTTTGTTTAATGCTTTAATGTTAGCTTCCACCAGATAATGTATTGCAATTGAACTTTAGCATTAATGGCAATAACAGTCATGGTTTGTGCATTAGCTTTAGCAAAGCTAATGCTTGTGGTTAGCACATTAGCATTACAGGAAATAATGGTTCTGGTTAGTGAAACTAAAGTTTGTGGTTAGCACATTAGCGTTAGCTGAACTCATGTTAGCGTTTTAGGATTAATGGAACTAAAATGTAGGGTTCGTGCTTTAGCATCAGCACAGCAAACCTGTTAGCTAGCAGTGCCCACCACTGCTGAGCTCTCATTGAAAACAAACCAAATGACTCAAGTTCAGCTTTAAACAATTTAATCCAGATTCAGACAGAAACATGTTGGGACAGAATCCGGATTGGGATTAACTGAGACGGCGAGGGAGCAGAACCAGCTGTACGGTTCTGATGAGATTTATCTGCCAATCAAATCAGAAAACTTCTGCACACCTGTACAAATGTCCTCTGCTCTGATTGGTTGGTTCTGACTGAACCACTCCTAACTGACCCCAAAGAGAACCGGTCCAGGGTCGGGTTCTGATGGTTCGTTCCCCTGAGGGAAGGAATCCAGATGTTCATGTTTGTTGTTGTGTTTTTATGGGATGTTTTTCCTGTTTCACTTTTTATTGTTCTGAATGTTTAGATGTTCTCTGGTTCTGGAACCCAAAGCTGGTCCAGCTGAACCAGAACAGAACCCTGTTCTGACATGATGTCACTGTGAGGTTTGAGCTCCGGGTGAACGACCTTGTGACCCCGTTTGGGTTGGGATGATCTGGTCCAGCCAGCAGAGCTGGAATGTTTCTCTGCTCTTTGTTTGGTCAGTAAAACTGGACCAGAACCTCCAACAGAACCTTCAGCCCAGAACCTTTGAGTGGTTCTGTCACCTCCCAGACCTGCAGAATAAATATTAATGTTTGTGATCCTGAAGCTGTAAATGTTCTGAGTATTTATGCCGACCCGTGTTGACCCGGTTTATTTTTCTAAATAAAGATCCGTTCTCCAGCCCAGCTGCTCCGACTGGTTCTGTTCTAGAACAATCAGTGATGATCAAATGAAGAATCGGGACCAGGGACATCTCCAGTCTGGTTCTCCTGGATTCTTCAGATCAGATCCAGGTTTTCATCTCATCCCTGGATCTAAAATATTCTGGTTCTCCAGAACCCATCTGTTCGGTGTCGATATAAACTGGAGCTGCTGTTAGCAGAAGAACAGATGTGACTGTTTGGCTGGAGGCTGAGTGTCTCCGTTTCCATGGAGATGATCCGCACAGCATGAATCCCGACCAGGAAATAAAGTTCAGTTAGTTCACAAACATCAGAACAGGAAGCTCACGATTTTCATTGAAATGAAATCCAAACTGAATATTTAAAGTCTGTTGACTTTGCATAAACAAATCAAAAATAAAGAAAAAGTATTTCAGTAATTTTGTTGTACTTATTCAAATAATAAATTTATTGGTAAACTTATTACTTAAAGATGGATCAAAAACAGAATGGAAAGTGAAGAGTTTTAATGAATTAATGACATTTCAATAATTTAATCTATCAAAATAGTGTTTCTCTAAATTATTCTAAAACTATATGAAGAATAAACCAGGGATGATACACATCGTGCTATTAGCATTAGCTTTAGTAGAGGTTATGCCGGTTTCACATTGCATTTGGACTAGAAACTCAGATCTGGCAACCCTTCCGAACACCGCCATGTTTGTTATTTATGAGCGTGAGGCGCATGCGCTGTGCTAGCTAGAGACATGGCGCAGCTTCGTCAGCATCGTTTTAAAATAGAGACGGCTCGGACAGAAGAAGCAGGCGGTGTGATGTTCATCCACTGAAACCCGGATTAAACACGGATGTTCCTGCGGCCAGCATGAAGGACTTTTACGGTTATCCTGAAATCATCTGCGTTTTGACCGAGGCCTACTCGTTTGGCGCCTTGTACTTGACCTGCTGAAGATGTGAGAGCGGGAGCGCCATGTTTGTTTCTCGGTTAAAAAGTTGCTTGTTTTTTCCATGATGAAGTTATGGAAGCCATAAGAGGAGCGACTGACCAGCGCGATATCTTTTTCTTTAGGATAGAAATTCATCACAAACCTCTGATCAACAGAAACTTTCCGTCACAAGGAAAGAAATAAAAATACATCCAGACTATTTGGACTCGTTATTATCGCAGGTAATATATAATCTGTCAGTCTTGGGCCGTTAACAAACATGCAGGGAATAAATCGATTCCTAACAGTTATGAATAAACACTGAGGCTCTTTAAATGTTAAATTGATATTTGTGACTGTATAGAAAATAGACCAGCATATTGCAGTAAGCATAAAAAAAGATTTTCATATGTCCCTTACAGGGCTCCGTATGAATAATTTATGGAGTTTATATTATAATTCTGTATTATTTGTGTTTTAATGAAGCTGTGTGTGTGTGTGTGTTCGCTTTGAGGCTCCTGCCTCTTTAAATCAAAATCCCGTTAATGAAAATCCCCTGTAGCTCCCCCTTCTTCTCCCCCTCCGCTCCGTGGCAGGGAGTCCGGACGGGCCCGGAGCTGGATCCCGGACCGCCGCAGACCTGTCCTCCCAGCCAGGTACGGTACCGTTCAGCCCGAGCAGCAGCCGCCCGCCGCGCTGCTCCTTCCCCGGGTCACCGCGCTGCCTCTCCCCCGCTGAGCCGGCAGCTGCTGTCGGAACCGGACGCAGCTGCCCTACGGGTCTGGACTCTCCCCGACAGGTTCGGGTGGATTTCGGGGTGTTTGCTGGTTCCTGTGCACAGGTCGGCCCTGCTGGGCGGAGCTGAGAACCGGGGCGGGGTTACCTGGCCCAGGTGGAAAGGCATCAGCCTGTTCTGTGAGAGGCTGCAGCTTTTAGTTCAGAGACTGAAAACATTTCTCCAGTCAGCTGCTCTGCTGGTTCTGGTCCAGTTCTGCTGGTTCTGTCAGGCTGATGGAGCAGCAGAGCTAACCTTTACTCAGCCTGAACCGGAGGAGGGGACGCTCCATTTACCAGCCGGTCTGACCTTTCAGACATGGCCACTTTATTAGGTACACCTGATGGATGGATTGAGCAGCTGCTCTCCAGGCTGCCTCAAGCTCTCTGTGGTTTTCCTTCAGAGGCTGGCCCAGTTCTGGAGAACCGTTGATCTGGACTCTGTTGGTCCGATTGGGAGGAGCCCAGGAGGAAGGATGGATCCGGAGCCTGCAGAGGCTCAGCATGAGTCTCTGTCAGATTCCTCTCTAAACTTAGTCGGTGACATTCGACGCTGAGCAGAACCAGCTGCTCTAGGATCAGCCTCCCCGCCCTGAACAACAGGCTACATGTTACAGGCTACATGCTACATGTTACATGCCATAGCTTGCATGTTACAGGTTACATCTAGGATCCAGGTTGGGGTTAGCATCAGGGAAAACTGTTATTAGAGGTCCTTTTAATGATTGTCATCCAGACTGAAACCAACAGGGATCCTGGTGAGGATCCATTTCTGCTCCGGGTTCTGGATGGTTCTGGAGTTGGTGATGGTTCTGGAGGTGGTGATGGTTCTGGAGTCAGTGATGGCATCATTCCTAAAACTAACCAGATTCAGGAGAAAAGCCACTTGAGAAGCTGCTGCATTGAATAGGCTAGTGTTACCTTTGGGTAGGCTAACAACTAGCATACCAAGGCCAGGGATTACTGCTGGGCAGTGCTGATTGACAAGACTGGATCCAGTAGGTTCTGGTCCCAGAGGTCCCAGTGAACAGGTTCTGGTCCCACTGGTTTCAGTGGTTCTGGTCCCAGTGAGGTATTCGGCCTCCTGTTGCTGACCTTTCCCGTATCGGACCTCTCGCCGCTATCAGCTCCAGATAACGAGACGTTTCCTGCCGGCTCCTGGTTGTGTCCGTGGGAGACCCTGTAGAGGGTCTGGAAGAATCGGAGGGTCTATATTAACCCGGTGAATCACGGCGAGCTTGGCATTCCCCGTCTCTCCTTTCACGCCATATAAGTCCTACCCCGCCTCCCCGCCCGTGCCCCCTCCCACAATGCCGCGCTGCGATCCCTGGCTATTCTTAGCGACGCGCCCCGCCGCCTCGTCTTCCTCAGCCTTCCTCCTGCCGTCCTCCTGCCTGTCCATTCAGACGGTTCCTCTCTTTCAGAGCGTCTCTGCGGTTCGGAGCCGAGGATCCGCCTGGAGGAATGAGCTGCTACACGGTGACCCTGCCGGGCCCCGGGCCCTGGGGCTTCAGGCTGCAGGGGGGCAAGGACTTCAACATGCCGCTGACCGTCTCCAGGGTAAGCACGGGGTCCGATCCAGCAGAGGGTGTCAATACTTATGGAGAGGTTCTGGTCGGACTGAGACTCTTTGCTGAACCAATCAGCCTCCAGCTCCAGTTTCATCATCAGGGAGACGTTACAGTGAAGCTGCTTGTTGCTCCCCATCAGCCCACGACTGGCTGCTGAGTCGGGCCTGCTGCTGTGGCCCCCACGGCCTCCATGGCCCCCCATGGCCTCCATGGCCCCCCATGGCCCTCCACGGCCCCTGAAAGCAGAGCTGCAGCTTCTAAAACTGGACCGGGTTTATGTTTCCAGAGCTCGGTCTCTGAATAGTCGGTTCTGTCTTCACTGCTGAGGAGATGCTGACATGGCCTCGCTGACATCTGCTCTGGTTCTGCTGGTTCTACTGGGCCCTTCTGTTGGTGACTCTGGAAGGAAACTCTAGAACATTAAACCAGAACAATAAAAATCCAGAAGAGTGGTTCTGCTGAGGTTCTGGAAGCCCAGGTTGCTCTGACAGTGACCAGTGGTCAGCTCGGCTAACTGAAATTAGCTAAGCTAACCCTGAAGCGCTAATCATAAACACTAGTTCTGCTAATGCTAACACATTCATTCATTTGTTGTGCACTTACTATTTGTTCAGTTTATTTATAAAATAAGCCAATGCAAGGAGAGGTAACGCCAAACTTCAAAATAAGAGCATAAATATAAATGCTCAACTACCTGAAGAATTATTAAGTTGATAACTAAAACTTCAAATCTGTGCCTTAGAATCTGGAACAGTTAATTTAGGGAAGCAAATTGTGGTAAACGTTTTCAAAGTTAGCAAAGCCGCTAAATGTAATGTTAGCTTTGCTATTAGCTATTAGCGGAGTAGCGTTAGTATGTCCTCCACTGCTAGCTGCCTTTAGGTCATCTGCATCGTTGGTTCTGCCGTCTTTCTTCCCCTTGACATCAGTCCATTTGTTCTCTACAAGGTTCTGGCCTGTTAGCTGCTGTTGCCATGGTGATAAACTGGTACTGTTTGTAATGTGGGTCGGTGCCAAATCCTGCTGGAAATTGAAATCAGCGTCTTCCTTAAAACTTGTCATCAGAGGGAAGCATGAAAAGCTGCAAAATGTTCTGATTGACGGCTGAGTTTACACTTTTTCCTTCCACTGAACTTTCCACTCATAGTGTCCCAGCTCTCAGTAGCAACCCGTGTCGTTAGAAATGAGTGTTTTCTGAAAGGTTCTGATCGGTCCAGTAGAACCGTTTTGTCATAAAGACATTTTTATTGGTCCGATCTGATGATCTGATGGTTCTGTTGTGGACCGGGTTCTCATAAAGCCTCTTATGTTCTGGTCGATGTGGACCGAACATTTTTATCCAGAGGGAAGCAGCAGCTCGGTTCTGGTTCTGGTCACCTGGTTCAGATGTCAGAACCTCCTACGGTTCTTGACGTTCTACTGATGTTGGACTTTAAATGTTCCGGAGGTGTCAGGAGAACCAGAACCATCAGTGACGATCAGAGACATGAAGCGCTCCTGGAAAAATGAATTTCTTTGATTTATTTATTAATCTGGATTATTTAATGTTCTACTGGCATCGTCAGCTGTTTATGGGTCAGAACCATCACAGTTCTACCATTTTAAAATCAAAGTTACTCCCACCAAATTAGCCTGCAAGAACCTCAGGTGGTTCTGATCCGGTCTGCAGGAGGTTCAGATAAACTAAAGGTTGATGTTGCCATGGTAACCAGCAGGCTTTCTGCTGCTGTAGCGAAGCTGCAGTCGGTCAACAGGGGCCGGGGATCCTTTGGTCTGTTTTATAGCAGCGTTACCATGGAAACGGCAGCAGGCGGCGCTGTCTCTGGTACCAGGACAGATTGGGTTCTTGGTACCAGAAGAACCGTTTTGGAGCAAACGTCAGGTTTTCTCTGGTTCCTCGTCTATATGGGTCCAAACTGCAGGAACGTTCTGGTATAAAGGTTCTGTTGGGTTAAGTTCCGAGTGGAACCCGTCCAGTAAAAGGTTCTGGAGGAATATGAGAGGTTCTGTTCATCAGGATGAATTAAAACTTTGAGAAAGGAAAGTTCTGGTAAGTCTGCAGAGAATCAGAACCGCCTCTGATGAAGCCCAGGTGGTACCAGCTGCTCTGACGAACCCGTTTAACAGAACCAGAACCGGCCTTGTGGTCCAGTTCAGGAGTTCAGTCAGAATAGACAGATTTGGATCATTTGGCCAAAATGCTGAGCAGAACTTCAGTTAGCAGCCGTAATTTGGGTTCTTCATTATTCAGTCATACGTTCACCATGAGATTCACTCATTCATAAATGTCACAGTTTAAAGCAAAATATTTAATTAGCGAGCTTAATATTTACGTTTTACCAACTAAATGTTAATTCATCTGCAGAAATTGAAGCGATTCAGATGTTAGCAGGCTTTTACTTTGACAGTCCACTTCCCCTCATGGTGAATTTTCCACATTAGCTAAACAGTTAGCTCTGAGCTAGCTGGATATGGAGATTGAAATATTGAACTTCTCAACAAATTGGTTGACGAGGAGTTAAATATTCAGCTCCAGGCTGCAGCTGTGCTACTAAATACTTAGATTAAATGTTTAGTTTTTAGTTACAAGTGAAATATTTAGTATGAAATGCAGCAAAAATATGACTTAAAAAATTAACTCAAATTATTGCGTTAATTTCTGACTGTAGCTTTAGTAATGACTCTCCAAACATCTGAACTGGTTTCCATTTAAACTGGTTTATCAATCAGCTGAACTGGATCTAGTGACTCAGAGGGAATGTTTTCATTTCTTCTTTTCTTTCCTCTGATTTCTGCTGATCTTTGTTTCATGTCTTGCTGCTGCTGCAGAGCGCAGCGGCTCGTTGCCCTGCTGGCGTCGGTTTTCCTGCAGCTTCAGCTGCTCCTGTAAACTTTACAGTGAAAGGCGAGCCGGCGGTAACCAGAGCCGGCCAGCCCCGACCCGGCCAGCGGCTCCCACAGCTCCCATTACAGCAGCGGGGGCATCCCACATCCGCAGAGCCCAAATTAGACCTGCAGGGATCCAGGTGGATCCTGTAGTGAAGAGGTCAGAGGTCAGAAGGAAACCCACCACCTTTATACCAAACAAATACAGAAACATAAATATTTACCTCTTTTAAAGCGTTTTAAAAGTTGTATCTAAGCAGATCAGATTTAAGGCCATAAATCAAAAATACTAGATAATTGAGAGAGAATCCATACCAGAACCAGAACCAGAACCCTTCACGTCGGACCCAGAACGCCTTAGATCACAGCCTAATGGGACATCAGGGATTAAATCGGCAGAAACCAGATTAAACGTCTGCTGCAGGACATAAACATCAATAAGGTTTTAAAGGTCAAGAAGCAGCAGCTGCTCTGTCGGCCATGTTGGTTAAAACATGGCCGCTCGCTGAGAGCAGATCTGCATCAGTCAGCAGCTGAAATGAGCAATTTAGCATCGTAGCATTAGCAAAATTAATGTTTATGATTAGCGCTTTAGGGTTAGCATAGCCAGCTTTTAACTAGTGGTGGTCACTACAGTTAAATATAATTTAAAAATAATAATTGAACATAAATGACCCAGAAACCTGATCGCTATGGAAACGAGAAACAGTGACAGGAATATTTTATAAAATTAAGTTAAAAAATTCAACAAAGAGCTTCAGGCAGATTAACTAGTTTAAATAACTGAACTGAAACGCAATCAAATATCTAATAACTTTATTAAAACATGATGAATGTTATGATTTTATAAATATTTCTGGATGTTTTTCCGTGTTTCTGTTGGTTTTATGTAAATAAACTTTATTTGTTAAATTATGATTCTTCTCTTCCTGTTCAGGGATTAATGAAACCAAAATAAATGAATTTATTCAGGTTAAATTAGCCGAAATCAGAGAAATGTCTGAATCTGAACTACATGAAGCTAAAACGTTTTGGACCAGCTGATCAGAACCAGGGATAATGGTGGCCGGTCCGGTCCGGTCCGACCCGGTTCGTCTCCTGGGAAATGTGAGCCATGCAGGCTGCGACCCGTATGTGGGTCAGAGAGGCTCTGAAACCGGGCCGCAGCGCCGCCGCACAGGCCCGGCATTGTTCAGGCTCAGTGAGCAGCTTCCTGTTAAACTCCACGATCTGGTTCTGATTAATCCGGCAGCCAGTCGGACCAGGAGCTGAGCTGGGGTCACGAGGTTCTGGAGGGTCGGAGAAGTTCCGGAAGGTTCTGGTCTGGTTCTCCCCTCTCAGCCCACTCTGACCCGGTTCTGTCTCCCAGCGAGATTATTTGTCCCTAGATTACAGTAATCTGAGTGAACGGATGATGAATCGATCTGTTCTCATTCCACTGATTGTTTCTTGGAACGCCAGCAGTAATCCACCGTGGCGCTGACCCGTTCTGTGTTCTGGCCCGGTTCTCTCTGTTGAGACAGATAACGCCTGGCAGCAAGGCGGCGCAGGGGAACCTGATCCAGGGCGACGTCATCGTGGCCATCGACGGCGTCGGCACCGAGGGGATGACCCACCTGGACGCCCAGAACAAGATCAAGATGGCGCACCACAGCCTGGCGCTCACCATGACCAAGTGAGGACCTGAGATACTCAGAGGTCACCTGAGGTCGCCTCAGAGCTCACCTGAAGTCGCCTCACCTGCAGAACCAGCAGCGCTCTCATGTTTTTTCCTCCGCAGGTCGAAGCGTCCCGTTGCCATGGCGCCGCCCAGAATGGACGCCGTGATTCCCATGATCCCTCACCAGCAGGTAGCTCTGCCCCCTGACTGCAGCTTCACTGAAGCATCAGCTTCTCGTGGTTCAGAAACTCTTTGCTGCTTCCAGTGGCGACACGAGGAACTGCTACTTACAGCAGAGCATCTCAAACTCTCAGAATGAGTTAAAGTGGAAACGTCTCACCAGTCGTCTCACAGTGAACCATCACACAGAGTGATGTCATGATTATGGCTGCAGCTGACTGGTTGCCATGGAGATTAATTGAGGAGCCCAACCCAGTCATAAGAGCATAAAGGAGCACGTACTTTACAGAAACTTCACATTTATTCTTCAAGCATCCGTTTCTCATCAGTCTGATTGAAACCATAACCAATAAAACTGCAAAACATAAAGGCTTAAAATATTTTAGTCTCTGTGAGATTAATCTATTTAAAATGTTTTTCACTGTCTGAGATGCCTGGTGAGAAATATTAAACTTTTCACAATACTCTGATGTTGTGATATTTATTAAAAATGAAAGTTGATCTATTTCTGCTGCTGGATTATCAATCTGTCTGCTACACCAATAATCAAACAATAGAAAACTGATAGATTTAAATTAAAGCAACAATGTAAAGTCAGACGAATCATCCCCAGCAGAGCAGGGCATTGTGGGTAAATACAACCAAAGCTAACATGCTAGCCTAGCGCTAGCAGCAGAAATGGCTCCTGGTCTTTAGCCAAATCTGACGCCTCCATCTGGTGAAGAAGGAAGTTGCTCTCAGAGGTTTTTGTGACTTTTCCTTCAGTGGTTGTTGGTGCAGCGCCCCCACAGGCCAGGAGGGGAACAGGTTGGCTTGGGTCAGAACGGCAGATGTTCTGGTTCCAGTAGAACCGGGTCGACCGGACCATCAGGAGGGAAACAGCCTGAATGTAAATGTTTAGGGTTAGGATAAAACCTTCACCATTTAATCGTTGAAAGTGAATTTAGTTGCTGTTTTTATTTCTGTTGTACCAAAAATCCTCAACATAAATCTGATAGTTTGAAGATAAATTAAACCAACTGAATTGTTAAATATGGTCCAGATTTACATTTTTTAACAAAGTGTGGTTCTAGTTTTAAGCTGGATAAGTCCTGCTGTGAGTCTGTCCCTCAGATGACCCCTCATGTCTCCTCCTCCGCCCGGCGCCTCAGGTAAACGGCGGTGCGTCGGCGCCGCCCCAGCCTGCGGCGGCCGGCTCTCCAGGAAGGAGCGGCGCGGCGCCCAGCCCCCGCCACCGGGGGCAGTATAACTCCCCCATCGGCCTGTACTCAGAGGAGACTCTGAGGGAGATGGCGGCCATGCAGGCGGGGTACGTAGAGAGTATGCCACTAACGCTGCTGAACTTTGACCCCTGGGAGGAGGAACCAAACCTGATCAGAACATTTAGGGATGAAACGTTTAGCGTTAATCCAGAGCGGCGTTCCTGCAGCGATTCTTCAGCTGGGTTGGTGACCGTGCCAACGCCGAGGCCGGACACCTGTCGGAGCGAGGGCGTCTCTAAAGGTCAGGGGTAACCCGACCCCACCCCAACACGCGCCGCAAGGGTTCAGGACTGAAATTATAGACGCTGGTCGACTTAGAGAGGGATTAAACCAAACCATACTCAACATTTAATCCAGAAGAAACCAAACCTGAAGTCAGATTCAGCAGCCGGATAGCTGGAGCTGCTGGTTCCTGAACCAGATTAAAGGTTCTGGAACCAGATTAAAGGTTCTGGAACCAGATTAAAGGTTCCTGAACCAGATTAAAGGTTCCTGAACCAGATTAAAGGTGGTACCGGCCCGTTTGGAGGAGGACCTGAAGGTTCTTGATGAAGAACGCCTCCTGCTGATCTTCATTTCTTCTTCATGTGAAGGCCTTTATTCAGCCTCTGATGTTTCTTCTTCTTGTGTTTCTGTCGTCTGTTTGTCTCCAAGGTTTTCTGTCCCGTTCCTCCCAAGTTAGTATCCTGTCTCTGCTGTGTGTCTGACGGTTTGCTGTGGTTCTGCTGGACGTCTGTCGATTAGCACGAATCTGTAGCTGCTGGAACAAACCTCAGTGGTTGATTAGAAAATGATTTAATCTCTTAATTCCTTTTATTTCTGTCTCAATGTCAGATTATTACAGTAATCAGCATTTTACAGCAAATCCAGTTCAGCAGAACTTCTTAGTTTTAGCTTTAAACCCAAAACCTTCCTGCAGACTGCATGCTGCCCGAGTGCATGAACTGCATCATTATTATTCTTATTATTGCTATTATTGAAAGATTTTTCTACAGTTAGAAGTGAAGATGAAAGTCTCAGAATTGTTTTTGGTGAAATGGGAGTTAGTTTTAATTCTTTGTTTGTGACGTTTATTCAGTTCCAAGTTTGTTTTCTTGAATAGTTTTCTAGTCAATTTGAGGACATTTAGTTATGCTGATGTGCAGTAGAGTTTGCAACGCGTCCCAAACGGGTCTCCTTTGTGTCTTGATGTTCTGGTTGAGGCCAGTCCAGTCCTGCTTGCTGGTTCTGATGTGAACCGGGCCGTGGTGTGTTTGCTGTGAGCATGCAGCTTTCTGGTTGGTTCTTCTTCTTGTTTTACACTCAACCCAGTCGTCCAACCGTCCTGTCCTCCGTGTCTTCCTGGTCTTGTCCGTCCTCCCCTCAGCGCCGGCTTCAGCCCCGCCGTGCTGAAGGACTCGGGCCTGTCGGCCCAGAAGACCATCGAGGTGACGGGTCCGGGCGGGAAGGCCACCATCATCCACGCCCAGTACAACACGCCCATCAGTCTGTACTCGCAGGACGCCATCATGGACACCATCGCCGGCCAATCGCAGGCCAAGGGACATGATGCTGGGTAGGACGCCGCCTGATGTCCAACTCTTTGGACAAGTCGGTGCTTTGGGTAAAATCTGACCTCCGTGGAGGTTCTGGTTCTGTTGGGTCCAGTTCGAAGCAGCTGAACTGCCTGAGCACAGTCCTCCACTTCTCAGCTTTTATTCTCCAGTTTCATTTGAAGGTCCGTTTATTGACTTCTCGCTCTGCTAGGTTCTTGGTTCTGGTTCTGTGAACTCTAGGAGATCCAGACTCTGGTTCTGGTTGCTCCTCTTGATGACCTTTGCTGTCAGAAGGATCAATAATCACCCAAAATATCAGGACGTACCAGCCGGTTCTGATGGTGTTGGTTCTGTTCTGGTTCTGTTCTGTAATAATGTTCTGTTCTGACCCGGTTCTGCTGTGGTCCATCAGTCTGAAGCTGCAGATGTGAATCATGTTTCCCTTCGTTTCTATTTCACTGTGATGGACAGAAAAACAAAAACTGATTTTTGTTTATTTATTTATTCTATTTATTTTTAGACAAAACAAAAGAAACTCATTAAAATTATCAATATTTCTGGAGCATAAAAAGACAAAAACTTTTTGAAAACAAACCAGAAACTTGTAAAAATATGAGAGTTTTAGGGCCAGACTAAAAACTGAGAATGAAGAAAATAAAATATATTTCTGGAAAATGAAGTTATAAAATTATAAGAAAAAAGTTTTAATGAGTAAAAGTTTGAAAAGTTTTCAGGATTTGATGATCTGTTCAGAATTTTACTGCTAATCATAATAATTTGATGCTGAATTTATTAAATTGATACCAAATATAATTTCACAAGATGCTCAAAATTCCTTATTTCAGTTGTTATAAAATTCTAACTTTATTCTGGAGAAAAAAAATATTTCTCAGTCTGATTTCTAATTATCTTTAATTAGAAACACGAGAGATCCTGTCCAATCTGACCCCAGATTGACCCCAGATTGACCCTGAGGTCTGCGTGTCTCTGGAGGTGAAAAATGTCGACTGAAGAGAAAAACTGAATGTTCTGATCCGGTTTCTCCTCTGATCATTTCCTGATTTATTTTCCTGTCTATCAGCATCCAGTGTGTCTTTAACCAGTTAAACCAGTAAAACCAGTTAACCCACTCAGATCTGGAGCTCTTCCAGCTCTGGGACTGATCGAAGCGGTTCTGTTCTGACCCGGTCCGGTTCTGGTTGCAGTCGTGTTTCTGTTAGCGATCGGCTGGTGGACAGCGCCTCTCCGGTCTACCAGGCGGTCCGGACCACAGACCAGAACCAGAACCAGAGCGACTGGAGCCGCCGCAGCGCCCAGTCCAAGACCTTCCAGCTGCTGGCCCACCTGACCCACACCGAGCCCAGTAGGTCTGGTTCTACTGGTTCTGGAGGAGAAAGGCGGAGCGATCAATCGGGTCTTTATTTCTGCTTCCAGCTCAGCAGCAGCAGGAGGAGGATGAGGAGGAGGTGATGAAGAGGAGCAGGTAGACTCCGCCTCCTCACCTGAGCACCCCCTCCTCCCCCCCACCCCCACTGTTCACTGACCCGAACCGGCAGGTCCATTTCTCCAACTGCATGCAGTGAGTGTGTGTGTCCAGCAGGGGGAGCTGCAGCTCTGAAGGCTGATCTGGATCCACTGGATCTGGAACCGAGATGGAAACGGATCCAAAATAGATCCAGGATGTCAGAACCTCATGATGGGAGCATAGAGCTACAGATCCAGATTTGATCAGAACCATGAAGAGGTTCTGATCCAGAACACATCAGTGTTTCAGTCGCCTCACTTTATTTTCACCAAAATAAACACATAACAGACAAACATTCATAAAACTTAATATTTCTTAATAAACCGTCTCTGTGCTGCTGGGTTTCTAGCATCAGTTACCATGGCAACAGACACAGGAATGTAAAGTTTCTCCTGTTGCTTCAGAGACGTTTATGAATTTCTGAACCTAAAATCTGATCGGTTCATCAGAGATCATCAACTTCCTGAGATGATCCTCATGTTGACCCCAAACCTGAGGATGAAACCTGAGGATGAAACCTGAGGATGAAACCTGAGGATGAAACCTGAGGATGAAACCGGTCGTCTCTGAACCTGAAATCCTTCAGTCTGAGTTTCTCTGGAGGCAGAAACAGCAGAGAAGCATCACGTGACGTGCAACAGGCTCCGCCCACCGGCCCGCCCGCCGCCGCCAGCTCTTTGCTCATCATCTTCCATTAATCCATCGATCCTCCAGGCTCCACTCGTCCTGGATCGATGGCAGCAGAGGTCGGCTGTTTCCTCCAGAGAGTTTATTTTGTCTCTGGAGGAAAAGGAAGCAGATTAGATCCGCATGAAGGTCGACTTCCTGCTGGAAACAGTTTAATAAACTCAGTTCATTATAAAACAGCAGATATGTTAAAATGTCTGCTTCAAAACAAGAAACAAGACAATTTAAATATTCTGCAAGAAATACTAAAACTTGAAATATTAAAATAACAAACATTGTTTAATATTGTTTGGTTATTTATTTCTAACAATATTAATTCAGAAGTTTTAATTTAAATTTAATTAACTTCATAGTTTCCATGTTAATGTCCCAAAACCTTTTATTAAACTGCAATAAAGACTAATATTTAACATTTACCATTTTTTACATTTCTTTGCCTGTTTTTGCCAAAAATTAAAAAAAAGATATTTTTGTAGGAGAAAATCCCAAAGTGATTAATATATTCCAAGGATAAACACCGAGGTGTCATAATTTGGGTTTTTGAGCCTTGGTTAAAAATTAATATCATTGATTATGATGGATTATAACACATTTAAATCCAAAACGGATTCAGAATTTGATCAAATAAAAACCAGTAAAACATGTGAGCAGGAGTCTGACATGGAGATGATGTCATGGAGGAACGTCTGACCTCTTCCTCCTCCTCCTCTTCCTCCCCGCTCCAGATCTAATAAAGCTCTAATCACATTGATCCGACATCCAGCTGCTGCTTCCAGGCTGGATTCATCCTGAAACATTCCTGACTCCCAGCAGATCATCAGCAGCTTGTTGTGAATGTAGAAGGTTGACAAGAAGCAGTAGAGGTCAGAGGTCAGAGGGTGAGGAAATGATGGGAGTTTTCCTGTGGATTTCAGTCTGCAGAGAGAGAGGCGGTGCATTCAAGTGTTTCATAGAGAGTGGGACATCAGGCCACCTGCTGAGCTGATTGGTTGATTAAAGAGGCAGAAATATAAAAAAACTTTGGGATGGTTGGATGGAGCATGAACTACCTGGTCACTCTAAGCAGCCAATCAGAGGCTCTGTAGCCTGACCAATCAGAGGCCAGTCATTAATGAAGACTGCTCCTTCTGCTGTGGGAGTTGAACCTTCGACCTCAACATGTGTCTGTGCTTTTCCAGCCAGTACGGGATGGCCCCGCCCACACACCAGGCTCCGCCCCCTCAGCAGTTCCAGCCAATGCTGCAGCAGTTCCAGCCGATGCCCCCGCTCTACCAGCAGCCCCCCCCTCTACAGAGCGCCATCCAGATCCCCGTTGGCTCCGCCCCCCCGAAGGTGGTCAGCACGGCCTGCATCTTCCCCTCCCAGCCAGGTGAGGGAGCGTGAATATGGCGGCCAGCAGAGGGCGCACATCAGCAGATATCAGGCTGTAACCAGAACTTCTGTCAGTCAGCGTGAAGGTCAGAGGTCACCATTGCTGGTTCTCAGACTCTCAAAGCGCTTCAGCAGAACTTAAGGTCATGTTGAGTTCAGGAACCAATCCAGTACACTACGTGGTACTGCTAGCTACAAAGCTAACCATGCTAATTGCTAAAGCGCTGATCATAAACATTAGTTCTGCTACAGTGTTATACCATCACAGTCTGCAGCAGAAGCTTATTTAAAAGTGTTATAATAACACTGTATGTAGGAAAAGCTAATGCTAAAACCAGTTCTTTCACTCCTAGCTTCTGTTTTATAGTTGTTGAGTTTTGCTAGCTCTGTGCTAATGTAGCCAAATGAACCCCAGTGCAGCGCAAAGTCCAGGAGATGTTAGACTGTTTACTATTCTGCAGTGATGCATTCTGGGTAGCAAATTATTTCTCTACCTCAATATGATGACAGGAAATGGAACTGCTGCTTAAACAGATTTCAAAATAAGAGCATGAATACAAACTGGACAAATTTGTAACAGTCGATAACCAAAACTTCAGCTCAAATGTCAATCTTTATTCAACTGAAAGTTTAAAAAAAAATTCTCAAGTTAATTAGTGTGTCAGGATTTAGCTTAAGGGAAGCTAAGTGCGCTAAGCGCTTTCAGAGTTAGCCCGTCTGTGTTCAGTTTGAGATGCTATCAGACCGTGTTGCCTGTGGCTCCAGCTCCAGTCCCGCCCCAGCCCCGCCCTGCAGCAGGCGCCCCGCCCCCCGCCGCTCCTCCTCCGGGTTCCTCCACCGCCAACCGACCGCCCTGGGTGACCGACACCAACTTCGCCGATAAGTTCGACCCGGGGAAGACCACCACCTCCTCCGTGAAGGTCCAGCCGCTTCCTCAGGCAGCTCCGCCCCCGCCGGCGTACATCCCTAACCCGTCCCCCGCCGGGCTGCCCGCCGCCAGCCCCGCCCCCGTCACACCGAGCCCCGCCCCCTTCCTTCCTGTGGCGAGGGGCGTGGCTCAAAGAGCAGAGAGGTTCGCCGCCAGCGGCCGCACGCCTCTGTGTTCAGCGTGCAACAGCGTCATTAGGTACGGGCCTCGGCGTTGGTCAGAGCGGCTCGTTGCGGTCCATAGTGTGTGACGGTGTTGCTGTGGTCCCCAGGGGCCCCTTCCTGGTGGCCCTCGGCCGGTCCTGGCACCCCGAGGAGTTCAACTGCCACTACTGCCACGTCTCCCTGGCCGACGTCAGCTTCGTGGAGGAGCAGAACAACGTCTACTGTGAGAACTGCTACGAGGAGTTCTTCGCTCCAACCTGCGCCCGCTGCAACACCAAGATCATGGGGGTGAGGCAGACCCTGGGGTCATTGGTCATCCTGACTTTCTAAAGTAGTGGTTAGAAAATAATATTGCACATGCTTTGACTTTAAAGCTCTGAGATGATGGGAATGAAAACAAAGTCTCGACATAGTTAGCCAGCCAGCTAATGCTAATGCTAGCACCAAGAATGTCACTGAATGCAAGACAAAAATGGCAAAAACGAGAAACACGCTGGATGGCTCCGTCCTCAGGGAGCTAACCGCTAGCATACAGCGCTAACATTAGCAATAGCAGAAGACACGATGCTACTGCTGGCAAAGCAATGACCAGGATGTCATAGCAACACATTGTCTTCTGCACACAGTTTTATGGCTTAATTAATCAACAACCAAACATTTTGACCTCCATTTGTAGTTTCAACATCCTTGAACTTGGACTACAAAATTACTGCAAGAAATAAAAATGTCAGATTTGTGAAAGTGGTTGGTGAGAAATCCAAACAGAAAGTAGAGAAATCTACACAGCACCAAGAGAGACCAGATCCGTGATCGATGCTGTTCTAGAAATTCAAAGTATACGCAAAATATATTTAAGGGCTAAAAAAATAAAAATGATTTTGCATAATACGTCTCCTTTTAACATTACATTAGTTTATTTTTCAGATTTTTGAGTTTGAGGCCTTGGTTAGTTTGTTGCCTGTGGTGTTTATAACGACCACATGTGTTGCAGGAAGTGATGCACGCCCTGCGGCAGACGTGGCATACCACCTGCTTCGTGTGCGCCGCCTGCGGGAAACCGTTTGGAAACAGCCTGTTCCACATGGAGGACGGGGAGCCGTACTGCGAGAAAGGTACTGCGGGCCCGGTTCTCCGGGACAGAACCGGGTTTATACTGGAGTCTTAATGTCCACATCAGGGAACCTGATGGTCCTGAGGGACGACCAGGGAGAGACGGGGAACTGGGTCGAGTGGTCTCACATGGTCCTGCTGCTGGTTAAAGTGGTTAAATCAGTAGGAAGTTGGTCGACAGGAGCTGTTTTTGTTGTTATGGAGATGAAGATTTGTTTCATAAACTGATCTGTGACGATTTTAATCTCCTTGCTTTCAGTGGCGGTGCTTCTAGCTCTAGCTAACTCTAAAACAGTAATCATAAAAATTGTGAAGTTTTGCTAATGTTAAAGTGGAACACCAACATAGTAAATAGTGGAAGCTAATGCTAAAGCCAATGATAAGTTTGAATTAATCTGCTGTTTGAATTTAAATTACATCCATAAAAATGGAATTTAGGAGAAGCTAAGTGTGCTAAACAATTTCAAAGTTAGCAAAAACGCTAAAGCTCTGAGCTAAAACCTTTGCTATTAGCAGACTAGCAGAAATGTTCCCACCACTGGTTCTGACTGATCCTTGGAATAAAAATGGTGAATTTGCTGGACGTCCATGCTCTTGTTTAGCAGTTCTGCAGCAAATACTAGCAAAGCGCGTTAGCAGCTTAGCGTTGTTCCTTCTGCTCCGTCAGATTACGTCGCCCTGTTCAGCACCAAGTGTCACGGCTGCGACTTCCCGGTGGAGGCTGGAGATAAATTCATCGAGGCTTTGGGCCACACCTGGCACGACACCTGTTTCGTGTGCGCGGTAAGAGCCGGTTCAGAGGCAGAGGTCAGAGGTCAGGCCGTCCTTTAAGTGCTGCTGTCTCTGCAGGTGTGCCACGTGAACCTGGAGGGTCAGCCCTTCTACTCCAAGAAGGACAAGCCTCTGTGCAAGAAGCACGCCCACGCCATCAACGTGTAGAGCTGAGCAGAGCGAGCAGCCGCCATGCTAACCACCTGCTACTGATGATGATGATGATGATTTGCTTCCAGACAGGAAGTCCTGCTGCTGCATGCGACCAGAGGACAGGTCAGAGACAGCCGGCTCCATGCTGCGCCTGCAGGGCAAAATAATCCTTCAAGTTACAGACGATGGGTTGATGCTGGAGAACAAATTATTTTTAACGTCACTTTTAGTCGTTGAATAAAGTTTGATGTTTTAACACAAAGTTTTAGATTTTAAATCTGTGCCATCGTATTTATTCTAGACAGAAATCATAATGTTCTGTTTTTATTTTTTAATCAACCTGCAGATGTGCCTGTTTGACTTTTATTATGTATAAAGACGCTTTCAGCTCAACAGGAGGAGTTTGGTTCTGGTTCTGGTGCCGATCACTGGACTGAACAGCATCAGATCCAGAAACTCTGCTGTGAAGCTTTTCTGTTTGCAGCAGCTTCATCTCAGACCCAACAGGTCACACAGAAAACGCTAACGAGTCGTTTCCTGTGTGACCTGCAGGGGGCGCTGCTGCAGACGGAGCTGACGGAGCCGATCCTCCTCCGTCTTTATCTGAAACCTTTTCTATTTATTGATCGCTGAGTGTATTTTGAAGTGTTTATTTTAGATTTTTTTCTATCTGAACTGTAAACGTATCTGAGCTGCTGCAGATCAGACGCTCAGGTGTAACGGGTCCGTTCACACTGCAGAACTTCAGAACCACTTCCTCTGGATTACAAGAGGTTGCTGCAGCTTCAGGTAAATTAAACATAAACACAGAAATAATCCAGACAGGAATGACAGACGATCAATATCTGCTTTTTAACCATTTAATAAAAGTGAAAAATTAAATATAGACTCTGGATCAGAAACCAGATTCTAATCCAGAAGATTCAGGGTTGGAACTGAGATTATTATCACAGAAACCAGTCTAACTATAAATACTGTTTTTGCGTCTCCTGGTGGCTAGTAGAAGAACTGCACTTAGATCTATCTTTAACCTCCATTTCTGCTGCTTCTTTTATTTAATAAACACCAGTCTGGGCAGGTACCTGTTAATATCCAGACCTTTGCTGTCAACCAGAAAGAACATCGTCTAACAGGGCAGAATCATCTGCATAGAGGCGATTATTAAACATTAAATGCTACGTTTGCTAAACCGCCGCTGCGTTGGCTGCGTAGATGCTCAGGAAACAGAAACTTGCTGCCAGAGACCTGAGGAGAATATTTCAGATTATAACCTGTAATTCAGCAACAGTTTTAAACATTGTTTTAAAGTTATTTTGACTTTAATCCTTGTTATATGTTTGTAACAACTGGTTTATGTTTTCTGATCTGACTCTGTCATTTGGTTCAACGTTATCACAGAAATCGTGAAAGCTGTTACAATTAACAAAGTTTTTGCTAATTATTGAGGTAAAATGTTTTTCATTTATAGATTTATACTCATAAACCTGTTTATAGCAGCCTCTACTGGCCGCTGAAGTAACTGCAGCCACACCAAGCTAATAAAACGCGTAACTAAAATCAGACCTATAATCTAAATTTGTATTATTTATGGAGCGAAACAAAAGCGGAATGATTTCTGATGCATGTTTTTTAAAGCCATGCGAACATGGATTATTATAAAACCCAGCAGCAGTACCTTCAGCGACCACAGGTGTCGCCAAAATCCACCTGAAAAACACCAGTCAGTTCATTCTGACGGATTATTAGGGCCAGAATATGTTTTAACTTACAAAGATAACTCATAATATTACCAGAAGAAAGTCGTAAAATTATGAGAAAATGTTTAAATTGGAGCAAAGCTTGGAGAGAGTAGAAAAAATTTCTTCTAAATAGACTCAATTGTTTGAAAGTCCTGATAATAAATGTTAAAATATTATTTCCTTATTTGTCAAATGGAAACCAAAGCTTAACTTTACAACATGCTGAACATTCCTCATGTTAGCGCAGCGCTAAGACCGATTTTACGTCAGTTCTCATAAAATCATCACTTTATTCTGATAATATTATGACTTCATTCTGGTGTTATTACAACTTTACGGTTGTTCAACCTTTTTATTGTAATATGACTATTTTCATATTATTAAAATTTCTCTGGTAAAAGTCGTTTATACAAGTATTTTTCTGCTAATGACTTTATCCTTTTTTTATTATGAATTTATTTTTGAGACATTTTTCTTGTAATATTATTCTATTCTGGTGTTTTGGACTATTCTTGTATTATTACAACTTTATTGTGAAAATAAGACATTATTCTTGTATTGTTTAAACTTTACTGCAGGACTTTTTTGTTGTGATAGTCTGACTTTATTTTCAAATTATTTTGACTATTGTCATATACTGTCTTTCTCATATTTTTACGACTTTATTTTGATAATATTTTGACTGTATTCTTGTATTATTTCAACCTTTTTCTTGTAAAATTATGTCTTTGTTCTCCCATTTTTAGCTTTTTCTGTCTTGTCTTGTTGTAGCGCCATCTAGTGGTGGTTTAAGGGTCTGAACTAAAACAGTCTGAAGTTCTGCAGTGTGAACTCTGTTTCACTGAATGTTTGATTCTTTTTTAACCAGTATTTTAGTTTCTGTGCGTAGATCCGAGTCGTTCAGAGTCTTTGTGCCTTTTCTCCTCAGCAGCTCCGTTCGTGTCGGACTCGGTTTTTCCTCCTCGTTCGGCCGACTGGTTCATGATCTGTGTTGGGTTTTTACTCTGTCTCGTCCTTTTATACGGTTTGTTTTCAGGGTGAATGCAGTGTGCATGCAGAGCAGCATGTCGGTATTAGTTTAGACAGAAAGAGAAGTGCTAACCTCACAGTTTGAATTAAAGCTGCCTGGTTTTATGTTAACAGGTGGATAAACGAATAAAGAAAGCACCGCAAACACAATCAGCTGGTCGGTTCATTCTTTGAAATCTAATCATTCATTGGCCAGTAAGAAACCAGATTCATTAAACCTTAGAAAACATTTAAATCATTGAAAATAAGGAGTTTTCTTTCAGTTTTCTGACCTTTGACCTTTATTCAGTTCCTGTTTCAGGTTTCTGTAACTCTGACTAATCTGAGCTGCAGATGTCAAAATCACAATGATTCACTTTTAACCGACAATCAGACTGTATTTATATTTATTGCCACTAGAGGGAGGCGGAGTCGCCTTTGGTGTTGATTTCAAAAATAAAAGCCGGTCCAAAACAACTGGTCGTCAATTTACACAGAGGAGAAAATATACTAAGATGTCTCACTCTGCTCGTTTTAGAACAAATCAAAAAACTGCAGTTTTACTTTTCTTAAAGAATTTTTAAAAACATGATTATTACTTTATTTTAAATTAAATTGACTAAACTTTACTGTCACTTTCACTGTTTTCCACCCAGTAAACAGAGACACCAGCTTTTGAAACAAAACTTACTTCTTTAATTATTCAGTGGTGTAGGAAGGAGATGATCTGACAGATAACTCAGGGTTTTAAAATGAATTTTCAAATTAACAGGAAAATGATTATTAAATCAGGAGTTATGTGAGGTTTGCTGTTGCTTCTAGTTCAATAATAATTTTAGATTCAGTTGTTAAATTGTGAAGATAAAGTAGCTAGAGGCTAGTTATTTAAAGTAAACCTGTACACTAAACTCAATTTAATTCAATTATAAATATGTATCTTTCTGTTATAGTTGCACTTAATAAGTATGTAATATTTGATTTCTTGTTTTTATTTCTAATAAACTTGAGATATTTCTGTGTAGAATATTGATGAAACAGATTAATTTTAAACAGTTTGGAATAAGGTAAATTGATGTAGATACTTTCCAGATATAGAGTGATTAACAAAAGAATTTATGAAAATTAACTGAATGTAAATTTTATTTTATCTTTTACTTTGAAAATCCAGCTTCCTTTTACTCTGGTTTCCACTGTTTTCCTTCTCTGAAAATTGAAATAAAACAGCAACTGTAGCTGAAATCAGCAGTCAGACTGGGAGAGACCCACCTCACTGAACAACCCAGAGTTTAATATCCAACATGGCGGCAGGTGACTAAAAAGCCCAAAAGAAGCACAATGCTAACTATCTATTAGCATAGTGGGGATTTATATGGGAACATCTTCCAGATTTGTGTGACAATAAATCGAAAGAAACATTTTCCGTGACAGAAATCATACGGGGTGAGGCATCCTGTAAAACAAATGATCTATGTCAGATTTGCTGTCCTTCAATTTTGCAACAACAAATCAGAGTGAGTTGTTGTGTTTTAGAGAGGATCTCTGTCGCATTTTCCTCTCCTTCGTAGTGGCAGCAGCAAAAACGGAGTGAGGCGTCCTGTTCGGGAGAGGATCTCTGCCAGGTTTGTAACAAGCAGCAACAGAGTGAGCGATCGCGGAGCTGGAAGGAAAGGAGGACCGATCCTGGAAATATTTCTGGAAAACGTTTGGAAATAAGATTTTCTGATCGCTCCCAGCCGTCCCGGCTCTGGATTTATTTATCTGGATAGTTTGGAAGAGAATCCTGGAATCATTTGGGAGTAAAGTCTAAAGAGATCAATATAAAGGTAAGGGCAGATTTAACCTAATGTAACCCAGAAGTTGTCTCCTAACCTGCGGCGCCGAGTCTCCTCAGCTCCGTCTATGTACTGGAGAAGCCGCAGCCCGTGGGTGGAAAACAGCCCAGATTTAAAGCGGCCGAGCCTCCGGGACCTCTGAATTATCCCGGATTTAGTGATAAAACCTCAGGTTTCACGTCAAAACCTTTTCCAGCGGTGGATTTAGTTGGAGCGAAGTGAAATGAGAGCGAAATCAGGAGAACAGATTGGGTCTCTGAGTTGGCGCCAGGACATAGACGGATCCTGCCGTCGTGGAAAAAAGTTTGTTCTGAGCGCAGCTCGTCTTCCAGCTGATTTTATGTCTAAAACATAAAATAAAAGCTTTAAAAACATTAAAACCTGTTTTATTTCAGGTTATCAGTCCCGGGGAGGGTCGACTGGAGGATTTTATCCGAACTTTAAAAGTTTGTTTACCACTAATTAGCCGCATTCCTGCCTGTTAGCTCCGCGGCTAACTCCGCTGGGAAAACTTCTGGAAAACCAGGATTTTCCAGCTTCATGTTTGGGTCTGTGCTGGTTGTGGAGGAGGTCCGGCTCAGTCAGGATGTTTCTGGGTCGGTTCTGATGATTTTGTGTCTGTTTAGCTCACCTGGCCGAACCGGAACCTCCTGGTTTAAATCCGATTATGACCGTAAACACGGTCAGTTATTATCAATAAAACATTTTATTTCATGAAACGGGTCGTGACCTCTAAAAGACGCAGAAATGTGACCTTCTCATGACAGGTAGATGTTTAAACACCTCTATTCTTCCTGAAACTGGATCTGGTTTTTGGACCAAACCCAACATGTTCTGGCGGTTCGGTTCGGTTCGGGTTCAGATCGCCTGTCTGGACCTTCTGCAGGTCGTTTGCAGCAGTTTTCACAGTAAAATGATCACATTTTGCTTTCATTTCTGTTTAAAGGCCCTGAAACTGAGAAACTGAACCACTGCGGTTCTGGTTCTGGCCCAGATGTTGGATTCTGGTGTTCTGGTCTTGGTAGTAACTGTAACAGAACCTTTGGAAATGTCTCCTGTTCATGTTGCGATGAATCGGATCAGAACCAGGTGGATGTTTCGGAGATTTTTTTCCTGATCCAGGACGGATTCCCGACCTGTTCATCAGAACCAACCAGCCCACATCACCATTCCTCCTCCTCCGTGTCTCCGAAGGATCGGAGCAGGAAGCTCAGCTCAGGTTCTGTTGGATCTTCCTGGTTCTGGTTCTGTCTCCAGAGAAACCGGGCTGTGATTGGCTGGAAGAGCAGCTGGTTGTCCAACAGATGGGAACGCTGGGCCTTCCTGGAGATTCCTGGCCTTCCTGGAGATTCCTGGATGTTCCTGTGGAGCAGATCTATCTTCCTGCTCCATCCTCTGTTCCAGTTTGGTTTTCCCAGTTTTCCAGGATTTTCCTCTCCTTTTGGAGTGTTTTTCCCAGTTTTCTGTCTTCTGGAGTATTTTTCCAGGCCCACCAGTTTTCCCATTTTTCCTCTCCTCCTGGCTCAGTTTTCCCAGTTTTCCCAGTTGCCCTCTCCTCCCCCTCCGAGCCTCCCGCTGCAGAACCGGATCGGGTTTCTCAGGCGGCTCAGAGGCGGCGGTGGAGGAGGAGGAGATCAGGTTTCTTCCTCCTCCTCTTCCTCCCCCATCGTCGTGGAGACAGAGTGGCTGAGCCGAGGAGGAAAACATGCAATCCGGCCCTCTGCTCTTCCTCCTCCTCCTCTTCCTCAGCGCTGCAGCAGTAATGGCAGCCAGCGCACAGAGGAGCCATTCTTCTTCTTCTTCTTCTTCTTCTTCTTCCTCTTCTTCCTTCTTCTTCTTCTTCTTCTTCCTCTTCCTCTTCTTCTGGTTCCTGCTGATGCAGTTCCAGCTGAGATCCAAACTGATTCTTTTTCCTCTGAAATGATTCACTTGCATTAAACTGAATCTCTGGAGGTGAATCACTTTGCACTGAATCAGTTTTAAATGAATCAGTTCGATCCAAAATACTTTCATCTCTGTTTAATTGATTCACTGGAACTGAATCACTTTCAGCTGAATTAAACTAATTTACTTTGACTGAACCACTGATTGACTCTCTTTAACTGAATCTGTTTCACTGAATCACTTTTAAACGAATCGCTGCAATTGATTCTCTTTAACTGATTCACATTTATTTGAATCACTTCCAACTGAATCAGTTTCATGGGATTTAACCAGTTCCTCTGAACCAGTTCAGTTCCTCCAGTCAGTTCTTTTCTCTCTGATGAAGTGAATCATTTTTATTTCTCCATATTTTCTGAACGTTTCGTTGGACTGAAACTCACCGGGTCACGGTTCTGCTCTGGGGCTTTCTGGGTTCTGATCAGAACCGGTTCAGATGAGTCCTGGTACGGGGTCGCAGTCCGACCTGCTCCTGCAGCGGGTTTATTGGGTCGGGTTGGTTCTGGAGGCAGCCCGGTTCTGATCCTCACTAAATGATCTGAACAGGTTCTGGTTCTCCTTCCTGTCGGGTCATGACCCAGAGGTTCTGGTTCCAGAAGGCTCTGGTACCGACTGAAGGTCGGTCCGGCCTCCAGGTTCTGTTTCGGATCGTCCTGTGATTCTATTGATCTGCTGTAAGCAACCGGGCCCGGCGGTTCTGACCTGCTCCGTTAGCCTCAGTTCCTGCAGGCGGCAGGAGCCGGGTCCAAACCTGCTTCTGGCTCAGCGCTGGGTTTTCCTGGAGGCTGTGAACGCACCGCGGCCTTTTGGTGCTGCGTTCAGAAACCAAATTAATGACCAGAGATTAAAATCGTTTTCACCTAAAAGATCTGAAATCTGCTGTTTTTATTAAATATGGTTTTTCTGTGGATGCGACTAATTTTGTGATATTAAAATGGTTGTATGAATATTTTATGTTTTATCATCTGGATCCCTGGAAGATTAGTAACTAAAGTCCTGGAAACTAACTTGGATCCTAATAAAAATAAATAAATAAATTCCTGTAGCCGGAACCGGGCCGCCAGAACCGGGCCTCCTCTGTGCTGCAGTGTTTCTGGGAATGCCGGCGTTCCTGACGGGACAAAAACGGCAGCAGCTGTGTCAGTGGAGCCGTGCCTACTGGATCCAGTTCATCGCTGGGCGGACTGGGAGCTGAGGACACAGCAGCACTGGTCCGATCCGGTTGGACTGATGGGTTCTGGTTGTCGGCCCGGCTGCAGGTCTCGGGTTCTAGGCGGCGTTCCTCCACTCTGCCACCAGAACCGGTTCCACTGGTTTCCACCTACCGGAGTCCAGCTTCCTGTGCTGGTTGCCATGGTTTCCGCTGTGGGAGCAGGTCGGCCATGTTTGCAGCTGAACATGTCGTCATTCCTGGTTGTTATTCCGGGTTGAAACGTCTGAATGCAGCAGGAAACGTTTCGTCTTCATGAGAACATTTAATGTTCTTTTAAATCATCCAAGTTGATCTGCAGACAGAAACTCAGATTAACATCCATCTGATGTCAGCAGCTGCTGTTGGGATTGTTGACGTTTATATTCCTTATAAACCTCCGTGAGTCTGATTGGTTGGAGGAAATCAGGTTTAGTTTAACTTGTTTAGTTTATTCCAGATTAGTTTTATCTTCATGTAAGTTAAATTATCTGTTAGTTTCTGATTTGTTTTTCTGTTTACCGTCTCCTTCTTCCTGTTGCTCTCTGCACGTCTCCTGTCAGACAGTAGGTGGCGCTGCAGAAGTTGATGCTTTTTGTTCAGTCTAGTATTTGGGTCCGACGCTTCCTGACCGGGTCCGGACCATCTGGTCTCTTACTGTGAAGGGTTTTGGAGCAGCTTCCTGTCTGGCTGCAGAGTGAACATTAACTCGTTGTTCCAATGTTAATATTTTATATTTCTAACCTCGTTGTGTTTGTTCTGCAGACCGGCTGCCGTCAGACTACATTTCCCATGGGGCCGTGCTCAGACCTGCTCTCTGCTGCATCATGGAGCCTCCAGTCAGGTATGAAGCGTAACCGCCCTGCTAAACGAGCAGATTAACCTCTGACCCCTGGGCCTGAGTCAGAGCTGGCCAATCAGGAGGCCTCCTGGCAGTTGACCGCAGGCTGTGATTGGCTGATTGGATCCGTGTCCTGGTCTGATTAATGGAGGAGAGCTGGAGGGATTTTTCTGTTCGGGGCGGCGGAGTCGGAGGTTCTGCAGCAGAGCCGGGCAGTCTGCAGCGCCTAATGGCTGCCATATGTCCCCCGCCCCGCCTCCAGCCCCGCCCCGCCCCGTCTGGGCCGACCCGGCGGCTCCGGTTACAGCCGCAGCGCTCCGGGTTCTGGTTCTGCTGCAGGAGCCGTCAGAACCGACCTCTGGACCACCTAGCAAGGTCCACTGCTGTGGCCAGGCTGCCGTTTCCACGGCGACGCGGTGGATGAAACCATCCGGCGTCCAGACTCCGACTGGACCACACACACACACACACACACACACACACTGAGGAGCCTGGAGGAGTTCTGTCTCTGGTTCTGCTTCAGCCACAGCAGAGTAAACACAGCCAGCAGTACACTGTGTGTGTGTGTGTGTGTGTGTGTGTGTGTGTGTGTTTTCCATTACCTGCTTCACATTCCAGCAGCCTGGGAGGAGGCGGGGGTTTGGGTTGGGTCGGGGTTCTGGTGATCGATCCGCTCCCTGACTGTGATTGGCCGGTTCTGGTGTCTGTGACTCGGTGGCGGCTGTGATTGATGGACCCGTTTCCATGACGATTAAAGTCATTAAACCTCCTCCAGGACCCGCTGTGTGACCATGACGAGGCGCCCCAGAGGATTGTGGGTAGTCTGTGCGGCTGATGAAGCTGCTGGTTCTGGTTCTGTTTGGTTCTAATGAAATCAGCGC
The DNA here is from genome assembly GCA_010277075.1 of Poeciliopsis retropinna. Classification (NCBI taxonomy): domain Eukaryota; kingdom Metazoa; phylum Chordata; class Actinopteri; order Cyprinodontiformes; family Poeciliidae; genus Poeciliopsis; species Poeciliopsis retropinna. Next base: position 249,324 of record VMRM01000049.1, on the reverse strand, counting down.
CGCAGCGGACTGAGCTTGTGCTGTTCTGGGTGGGACAGCAGCAGAACGTCAAAGCTTTTAATAAAAATATAAAATTTTTATAATAAATATAAATAATAAATTGGATTTTCTGGGTTCAGAATGAGCTTTAAAGTCGACAGACTGACAATAAGTGACAATAAAACAGCAAATCCCAGCAGGGAGAGAAAATCGGTAGATTCTGTGGAAGGATCTACCGTAACGCTCGTCTATGCACCTCAAATGCAGCAGGTCAGCTGTTGGTGTTGCTTTGAAGGGTTTTATTTCTCTGGAAGAGCGAGCGCTGCAAGGGAACTTCCTGTCGCTGTTGGATGGAACCGTCCTCAGCGTGATTTTTGGTCTTTAATCATCTCAGTTTCAGACGCATTCACGAACTCAGAGCGCTGGACGCTCTTTCTCCAGGATGTAATCCAAATATATAAAAATGGACTTGCGTCTTTAGGATGTAAATGTGACGTCACTAGATGGCGCTCTGGTCACCGTGGTTCTTTATGCTGCTTCTAATGACATTAATCTAAATAATGTAAATCTCTCAGGGTCTCACCAATCCCGTTTAGTCACTTTGATCGAACTGTAGTCTGTTCCAAGGCCGGTTCGGTTAGTGAGCTGAGAATCCGTAATGGTACCCTCTGGTCCTCCAAACCTCGGTCTGGATTCAGTGGAACTGTGATGTGTTTTCCGAAAGCAGGAAGTGGACTACAGCGCATTCTGGGTAAATACAACCAAAGCTAACGTTCTAGCCTAGCGCTAGCAGCAGAAATGGCTCCTGGTCTTTAGCTTAGAGAGAAATCCTCCAGCACTAAAATCTGACGCCTCCATCTTGTTTCCATCTGGTGAAACAGGAAGTTGCTCTCAGTGTCTTCAGAGGTTTTTGTGTCATTTCCTTCAGTGGTTGTTGGTGCAGCGCCCCCACAGGCCAGGAGGGGAACAGGTTGGTTTGGGTTAGAGCAGCTGTAGGTGGAGCAGATGATGGAGTTCTGGTTCCAATCAAAGTGAGTCCACTGGACCATCAGGAGGAAAAACGGCCTTAAAAACATCAGAATCCATTACAACCAACCCTGATGTGGATCTGTTGGTTGTTGTTGGACCATTAGAACCTCAGCAGGTGAGACGCTGGCAGGTTTTACACCAACTCCTGGTTTGGTGGAAGGTACACATCATGGAGGCTTCCTGTTTACAGGAGCTGTGATCTCCGTTATCAGCTGTAGTAACCAGGAAGTCCAGGTTCCTACAAACACCATCCCAGATCAGCTGGAGGTGAATTACGGCACTGCAGGGTTGTTGGTTCAACCCTCTTTAAATGACTGAAGGAGCAGCACAGGTCAGAAATCAGGAGGAAGGATGGAGAGGAGGGTGAAGATGCGGCGCTGGCTCTGACTCCGAGGATTCTGGGTAATCTTATGCTAATCCACGGCAGGGCAGGAGGCAGAGAGCAGCCGAGCAAACAATGGCAGTGGAGCCAGAAAGTCTGGGCTGCAGTCTCCCAGGCCCTGAAAGGCATGTCGGGCAGGGCGCCGACAGCGACGGGAGGCTGCAGCACCCAGAGGCCCGCCTGCAAGGAGGGGCCCCCGCAGGGGCCGGGGAACGGGGCCAAGATGGAGGCAGGAGGAGGGGAAGAAAACCAGAGAGGAGAGGAACCAGGCTGAAGCTGTTCACAACCTGAACTCCTGCTTCCTGTTCACCATCTAAAGCTTGAGAGCAGCAGCCGTGGTGCTAACGGCAGCCGCGTGAAGCTAACGGCAGCCGCGTGAAGCTAGCAGCTGTGTAGCTAACATCCCTCATTAAGATGGAGGCTAATGAGGCTGCTGCTGGTTTCTCCAACCATCAGCGTTTTATTTATTCTGCGGTTGCTCTTCCAGACAGGAAGTGATGACGTTAATGGCTGACAGTTGATGTCTCCTTCTGCAGATCATCTGGATTCATCATGGCTGCCGTCGGCTCTGTGCTGTTTCTGGACATGTTAATGATGTAACCCGTTCGGTAGATACAAGGATGGCGTTGCAGGAACAGCTGTTAGCTGTTAGCTGTTAGCCGTGGTGGTGAGTGGATCAAATCCGTCTCACATGAATCATCTGAACAGTGAAATCAGGACCCATTGATCAGTTCATTCCTAGTTCTATCAGTCTGACCAGGTGAAAGTTTGTTTCTGCTCAACTCTCTGAAGGTCCCACCAAAATATTTCAACCCAATTGACCTCTGGACTTTGACTAGGCCATTCCAGCCCCTTGATTCTTCTGTTCCAGTTGTTCTGTTCTAGATCTTTTCTAGATTTGGACCGAGCTTTGGCTGTTGGACAGATGGACTCACCGTTCACCCTGAAATACTTTGGTCTACAGAGGAGATCAAGGTCCATTCTGTGGCTGCCCACAGCATCATACCTCCACCACCGTGCTGGACCATGATGGACAGAACCATCATTGTCCTTCAAACAGACGCAGCTTTGCTAACCTCAATCCTGCCGCCATCTTGTTTCTAGAGAGGGTGTCCCTTGTTCAGTGCAGGGTTTCCCCCAGTGTATTTTAAGCCTGGTGGGCTGCCAGGCTAAGCATTGCTTATTTATTTAAGTCCTTTTAAAACATTTGCATTTTTAAAACTTTACAGTAGGTGTTTAGGTCGTTGACCTGTGACCTGCTGACCTGTAGCGTTTGAATCTGCTGGGACGTCTGAGATGAACGATGGACCTGAGGTGATGACCTTTGACCCTCACCAGACTGATGGACAGCAGTAGGTGCTTCTTAGAGGTCAGGTGGTATGTGTGAGGTCATGTGACAGTGATGGTTCAACTGGAGCAGAGATGTGATGTCAGCAGTGAAAGGATTGGTGATTATTGGTAAATATTGGTGATCACTGGTGATTATTGGTGATTATTGGTGATCATTGGTGATTATTGGTGATCATTGGTGATCACTGGTGATCATTGGTGATTATTGGTGATCATTGGTGATCATTGGTGATTATTGGTGATCATTGGTGATTATTGGTGATTATTGGTGATCATTGGTGATTATTGGTGATCATTGGTGATCACTGGTGATCATTGGTGATTATTGGTGATCATTGGTGATCATTGGTGATTATTGGTGATCATTGGTGATCATTGGTAAATATTGGTGATCATTGGTGATTATTGGTGATTATTGGTGATCATTGGTGATTATTGGTGATAATTGGTGATTATTGGTGATCATGGTGATTATTGGTGATCATTGGTGATCATTGGTGATCATTGGTGATTATTGGTGATTATTGGTGATTATTGGTAATCATTGGTGATCATTGGTGATTATTGGTGATCATTGGTGATTATTGGTGATCATTTGTGATCATTGGTGATTATTGGTGATTATTGGTAATCATTGGTGATCATTTGTGATCATTGCTGATTATTGGTGATTATTGGTAATCATTGGTGATCATTGGTGATCATTGGTGATCATTGGTGATTATTGGTGATTATTGGTGATTATTGGTAATCATTGGTGATCATTGGTGATCATTGGTGATTATTGGTGATTATTGGTGATCATTGGTGATTATTGGTGATCATTGGTGATCATTGGTGATCATTGGTGATTATTGGTGATTATTGGTGATCATTGGTGATCATTGGTGATTATTGGTGATTATTGGTGATCATTGGTGATTATTGGTGATCATTGGTGATTATTGGTGATTATTGGTGATCATTGGTGATCATTGGTGATTATTGGTGATTATTGGTGATCATTTGTGATCATTGGTGATTATTGGTGATTATTGGTGATTATTGGTGATTATTGGTGATTATTGGTGATCATTTGTGATCATTGGTGATTATTGGTGATTATTGGTGATTATTGGTGATCATTGGTGATTATTGGTGATCATTGGTGATTATTGGTGATTATTGGTGATTATTGGTGATTATTGGTGATCATTTGTGATTATTGGTGATTATCTGTGATTGGCCCACATCTCTGGTTTCTGTCATCAGTTTGATCTAAACTCTGTTGTTCCCATCAGCATAAACTGCTAGTGATGCTGTAACATCCTGTAGGAACTGACTGACAAGAGTAAAGGTCAAAGGTCATATTATTTCCGGCTACATAAGACCTTTGGCCCCTGATCAGCTTCTGTGACCTCAGATTCCTTCCCCCGGGGAGCGACCAAGACTCAAAGGTTCCTATCAGGCTGAAGCTTCCTCCTCCGGATGGAGGAACCAGAACCAGAACCAGAACCAGTCGGTGTGTTTCCTGCTGCCATCCGGACGGCGATAGCGGAGAAGTGGAGGAATCTTCACCTGGTTGCCACAACAAAAACACTCGTCTGTCTTCGCTCCGCTTGCAGATGGAGACGAAGACAACGGCAGAGATAAGGACTCAGAACCGAGGTCCAACAAGACCCGGCAGGCCCGGTTTGAGCCCACAACAGGAAGCCCCCCCCCACCTCCCCACCTCCCTAAATCACCCAACACATCCACTTCCCTTTGAAAACACGGCTGGAGGAGAGTCCAGCTGGGCCGGCGCCGCCTCCTCTTCATCCTCCTCCTCATCCTCAGTCATGTTCTGACTCGTCTCTGCGTCTCGGAGCCTCAGACTTTGGCTTCCTTCTCCCTCAGCAGCGGCGATATTCACAAACGCGTTTTCATGAAAGAGTCGTTCACAGCTGGAGGTTTTTTGAGAGAAGAAAAAGAAAGATAAACAGAAAGAGTGACTTTATTTTAATTAAGCAAAAACAGTTTTCAGTTTATTTAAAGAAACGTTTTGACCTGCTGTAGAGATTGAGCTCAGATATTTAATGATTTATGACGGGATGGAAACATCAGCAAACAGTTTCTGTTGTTTCTACTGCAAATATCTTAAAAGACTTGAAATAAGAATAAACTCATCGGTCACTTTTTATCAACATGTAACAGCTTGTTTTCAGCCAATAATCCTTCATATTGATTAAAAAATGATTATTTCCATTTATAACTAGACATTTTTGCCAAATCTGGAACCAGAACTTTAATATTAATTAATTTTGACAATAAAAAGCTTCCATATCTTGCTGAAAAGTTTCTTGTAAGTTGATTTATTATTTTAAATGTATTGAAATATTTGAAAGTAAACATGAATATTTGGTCATATTCTGAGTTTCAGGAGGAAAATCTGAACGACTTTCTGCTCTGTTAGCCGTTAGCGTAGCTGCTGCCGTCTGGGTCCAGGACGGTTCTGGTTCTGCAGAGATGTGTGAAAACTGGGTCAGAGGTCGGACTTCACTAACTACATCAGCAGAACTTCTCTGGACAGAACCAGACTGTGGGGGGCAGCGCCGTGCTGGCAGGGGTCACGGGGTCACAGTGTGGGGGCTGGAGCCGGGCCCCTCGGGGTCCCACTGCTCATCTTTTGCCCCGGGGTTCTGGTCGGTTCTGGTCGGGTTCTGGTCAGTGAGGAGAATCACTAAAAACCTGCTCAGGGATTTAAAGTGTTTTTGATTTATGAAGTAAGATATAAAAACATACATGCAATTTATTTAAAAAATAACTAATTGAATTACTTTAATAAAACACTTTAATTATTTTTTAAACTTTTATTTATGTAAAAAAATTAATATTAAAAATACAAAGTAAAAATGTTTTAAATCATCACAGATGGTCCATATGGAGATGTTTTATTTTTATTTTAATAAGAGTTTAAAATTGTATGAAATAATAAAGAATAAAAAACAGAAGAGAAAAAAACCCAAATTAAAACAAGTATAAATGTTTTAACTCGTCATTTAAATGTTTACATTTTTAATAAAATAAACGTTAAATAAATAAAAATGACTTTACATCTTTCCTCTTGACCTTTCACCTCTGGGCTTGGTATCCTCTCTGGTTTCCGTGGAGATGAGGCCACCAGGTCGGGTTCTGATCTGAACCGGGTCAGAACTCTGACCTTTCTGGTGTTTCTCTTCCAGGGTTTCGGACCTACAGAACCAGTGAGACCCAGCAGAACCTGAGCTGTTGATTCTTCGGGACCCAGTCGTTCCCCTCCCCCACCTGCTGCTGCCGCCGACCCGCCGCCAGTCCGTCCCGCTGTGGGCCGATCAGAACCAGCGTCTCTGGAAGCGAAGCTGCTGCTGTGTTGTTCTGGGCCCGGTTCAGGATGGCGGTTCTGACCGGTCTGCTCGCTGCTCTCCTGCTGGCTCTCAGAACCCACGGTAAGGCACCAGAGGTCCAGTTTGTCTGGTTCTGACTGAGAGATGTTGCTGGAAGTAGAGCTGGAGTCATCTGATCCGACCCAACAGAACCATCCATGGACTGGCGCTTATCGGAGTCGGGTCGCAGTTTCAGAGGCCAATCTGGACCCAGTAGAACATCTGATCCCGAGTAACTTTATAAAATAACTTTGACCTTTGACCTGACATTCTGCTGGTCCCAGACCCAGACCCTGCTGGTCCCAGGTCCTGCTGGTCCCAGACCCAGTCCTGCTGGTCCCAGACCCAGTCCTGCTGGTCCCAGACCCAGTCCTGCTGGTCCCAGGTCCTGCTGGTCCCAGACCCAGTCCTGCTGGTCCCAGTCCTGCTGGTCCCAGACCCAGTCCTGCTGGTCCCAGACCCAGTCCTGCTGGTCCCAGGTCCTGCTGGTCCCAGGTCCTGCTGGTCCCAGACCCAGTCCTGCTGGTCCCAGTCCTGCTGGTCCCAGGTCCTGCTGGTCCCAGACCCAGTCCTGCTGGTCCCAGGTCCTGCTGGTCCCAGACCCAGTCCTGCTGGTCCCAGTCCTGCTGGTCCCAGACCCAGTCCTGCTGGTCCCAGACCCAGTCCTGCTGGTCCCAGGTCCTGCTGGTCCCAGGTCCTGCTGGTCCCAGACCCAGTCCTGCTGGTCCCAGGTCCTGCTGGTCCCAGGTCCTGCTGGTCCCAGACCCAGTCCTGCTGGTCCCAGGTCCTGCTGGTCCCAGGTCCTGCTGGTCCCAGGTCCTGCTGGTCCCAGACCCAGTCCTGCTGGTCCCAGGTCCTGCTGGTCCCAGACCTGCTGGTCCCAGTCCTGCTGGTCCCAGACCCTGCTGGTCCCAGACCCTGCTGGTCCCAGTCCTGCTGGTCCCAGACCCAGACCCTGCTGGTCCCAGGTCCTGCTGGTCCCAGGTCCTGCTGGTCCCAGACCCAGTCCTGCTGGTCCCAGGTCCTGCTGGTCCCAGGTCCTGCATTGGTGATTATTGGTGATTATTGGTGATCATTGGTAATCATTTGTGATTATTGGTGATCATTGGTGATCACTGGTGATTATTGGTGATTATTGGTGATCATTGGTGATTATTGGTGATCATTGGTGATTATTGGTGATCACTGGTGATCATTGGTGATTATTGGTGATCATTGGTGATCATTGGTAAATATTGGTGATCATTGGTGATTATTGGTGATTATTGGTGATTATTGGTGATCATTGGTGATTATTGGTGATCATTGGTGATCATTGGTGATTATTGGTGATTATTGGTGATTATTGGTAATCATTGGTGATCATTGGTGATTATTGGTGATCATTGGTGATTATTGGTGATCATTTGTGATCATTGGTGATTATTGGTGATTATTGGTGATCATTGGTAATCATTGGTGATCATTGGTGATTATTGGTGATTATTGGTGATTATTGGTGATCATTGGTGATCATTGGTGATTATTGGTGATCATTGGTGATTATTGGTGATTATTGGTGATCATTGGTGATTATTGGTGATTATTGGTGATCATTTGTGATCATTGGTGATTATTGGTGATTATTGGTAATCATTGGTGATCATTGGTGATTATTGGTGATCATTGGTGATTATTGGTGATTATTGGTGATCATTGGTGATTATTGGTGATCATTTGTGATTATTGGTGATTATCTGTGATTGGCCCACATCTCTGGTTTCTGTCATCAGTTTGATCTAAACTCTGTTGTTCCCATCAGCATAAACTGCTAGTGATGCTGTAACATCCTGTAGGAACTGACTGACAAGAGTAAAGGTCAAAGGTCATATTATTTCCGGCTACATAAGACCTTTGGCCCCTGATCAGCTTCTGTGACCTCAGATTCCTTCCCCCGGGGAGCGACCAAGACTCAAAGGTTCCTATCAGGCTGAAGCTTCCTCCTCCGGATGGAGGAACCAGAACCAGAACCAGAACCAGTCGGTGTGTTTCCTGCTGCCATCCGGACGGCGATAGCGGAGAAGTGGAGGAATCTTCACCTGGTTGCCACAACAAAAACACTCGTCTGTCTTCGCTCCGCTTGCAGATGGAGACGAAGACAACGGCAGAGATAAGGACTCAGAACCGAGGTCCAACAAGACCCGGCAGGCCCGGTTTGAGCCCACAACAGGAAGCCCCCCCCCCCACCTCCCCACCTCCCTAAATCACCCAACACATCCACTTCCCTTTGAAAACACGGCTGGAGGAGAGTCCAGCTGGGCCGGCGCCGCCTCCTCTTCATCCTCCTCCTCATCCTCAGTCATGTTCTGACTCGTCTCTGCGTCTCGGAGCCTCAGACTTTGGCTTCCTTCTCCCTCAGCAGCGGCGATATTCACAAACGCGTTTTCATGAAAGAGTCGTTCACAGCTGGAGGTTTTTTGAGAGAAGAAAAAGAAAGATAAACAGAAAGAGTGACTTTATTTTAAAATTAAGCAAAAACAGTTTTCAGTTTATTTAAAGAAACGTTTTGACCTGCTGTAGAGATTGAGCTCAGATATTTAATGATTTATGACGGGATGGAAACATCAGCAAACAGTTTCTGTTGTTTCTACTGCAAATATCTTAAAAGACTTGAAATAAGAATAAACTCATCGGTCACTTTTTATCAACATGTAACAGCTTGTTTTCAGCCAATAATTCCTTCATATTGATTAAAAAATGATTATTTCCATTTATAACTAGACATTTTTGCCAAATCTGGAACCAGAACTTTAATATTAATTAATTTTGACAATAAAAAGCTTCCATATCTTGCTGAAAAGTTTCTTGTAAGTTGATTTATTATTTTAAATGTATTGAAATATTTGAAAGTAAACATGAATATTTGGTCATATTCTGAGTTTCAGGAGGAAAATCTGAACGACTTTCTGCTCTGTTAGCCGTTAGCGTAGCTGCTGCCGTCTGGGTCCAGGACGGTTCTGGTTCTGCAGAGATGTGTGAAAACTGGGTCAGAGGTCGGACTTCACTAACTACATCAGCAGAACTTCTCTGGACAGAACCAGACTGTGGGGGGCAGCGCCGTGCTGGCAGGGGTCACGGGGTCACAGTGTGGGGGCTGGAGCCGGGCCCCTCGGGGTCCCACTGCTCATCTTTTGCCCCGGGGTTCTGGTCGGTTCTGGTCGGGTTCTGGTCAGTGAGGAGAATCACTAAAAACCTGCTCAGGGATTTAAAGTGTTTTTGATTTATGAAGTAAGATATAAAAACATACATGCAATTTATTTAAAAAATAACTAATTGAATTACTTTAATAAAACACTTTAATTATTTTTTAAACTTTTATTTATGTAAAAAAAATTAATATTAAAAAATACAAAGTAAAAATGTTTTAAATCATCACAGATGGTCCATATGGAGATGTTTTATTTTTATTTTAATAAGAGTTTAAAATTGTATGAAATAATAAAGAATAAAAAACAGAAGAGAAAAAAACCCAAATTAAAACAAGTATAAATGTTTTAACTCGTCATTTAAATGTTTACATTTTTAATAAAATAAACGTTAAATAAATAAAAATGACTTTACATCTTTCCTCTTGACCTTTCACCTCTGGGCTTGGTATCCTCTCTGGTTTCCGTGGAGATGAGGCCACCAGGTTCGGGTTCTGATCTGAACCGGGTCAGAACTCTGACCTTTCTGGTGTTTCTCTTCCAGGGTTTCGGACCTACAGAACCAGTGAGACCCAGCAGAACCTGAGCTGTTGATTCTTCGGGACCCAGTCGTTCCCCTCCCCCACCTGCTGCTGCCGCCGACCCGCCGCCAGTCCGTCCCGCTGTGGGCCGATCAGAACCAGCGTCTCTGGAAGCGAAGCTGCTGCTGTGTTGTTCTGGGCCCGGTTCAGGATGGCGGTTCTGACCGGTCTGCTCGCTGCTCTCCTGCTGGCTCTCAGAACCCACGGTAAGGCACCAGAGGTCCAGTTTGTCTGGTTCTGACTGAGAGATGTTGCTGGAAGTAGAGCTGGAGTCATCTGATCCGACCCAACAGAACCATCCATGGACTGGCGCTTATCGGAGTCGGGTCGCAGTTTCAGAGGCCAATCTGGACCCAGTAGAACATCTGATCCCGAGTAACTTTATAAAATAACTTTGACCTTTGACCTGACATTCTGCTGGTCCCAGACCCAGACCCTGCTGGTCCCAGGTCCTGCTGGTCCCAGACCCAGTCCTGCTGGTCCCAGTCCTGCTGGTCCCAGACCCAGTCCTGCTGGTCCCAGTCCTGCTGGTCCCAGACCCAGTCCTGCTGGTCCCAGTCCTGCTGGTCCCAGACCCAGTCCTGCTGGTCCCAGACCCAGTCCTGCTGGTCCCAGGTCCTGCTGGTCCCAGGTCCTGCTGGTCCCAGGTCCTGCTGGTCCCAGGTCCTGCTGGTCCCAGGTCCTGCTGGTCCCAGACCTGCTGGTCCCAGACCCAGTCCTGCTGGTCCCAGGTCCTGCTGGTCCCAGACCTGCTGGTCCCAGACCCAGTCCTGCTGGTCCCAGGTCCTGCTGGTCCCAGGTCCTGCTGGTCCCAGACCCAGTCCTGCTGGTCCCAGGTCCTGCTGGTCCCAGACCCAGTCCTGCTGGTCCCAGGTCCTGCTGGTCCCAGTCCTGCTGGTCCCAGGTCCTGCTGGTCCCAGGTCCTGCTGGTCCCAGGTCCTGCTGGTCCCAGTCCTGCTGGTCCCAGACCCAGTCCTGCTGGTCCCAGGTCCTGCTGGTCCCAGACCTGCTGGTCCCAGACCCTGCTGGTCCCAGACCCAGTCCTGCTGGTCCCAGTCCTGCTGGTCCCAGACCCTGCTGGTCCCAGTCCTGCTGGTCCCAGACCCAGACCCTGCTGGTCCCAGTCCTGCTGGTCCCAGACCCAGTCCTGCTGGTCCCAGGTCCTGCTGGTCCCAGACCCAGTCCTGCTGGTCCCAGTCCTGCTGGTCCCAGACCCTGCTGGTCCCAGGTCCTGCTGGTCCCAGACCCAGTCCTGCTGGTCCCAGTCCTGCTGGTCCCAGACCCTGCTGGTCCCAGTCCTGCTGGTCCCAGACCCTGCTGGTCCCAGGTCCTGCTGGTCCCAGACCCTGCTGGTCCCAGTCCTGCTGGTCTCAGACCCTGCTGGTCCCAGACCCTGCTGGTCCCAGTCCTGCTGGTCCCAGACCCTGCTGGTCCCAGTCCTGCTGGTCCCAGACCCAGACCCTGCTGGTCCCAGTCCTGCTGGTCCCAGACCCAGTCCTGCTGGTCCCAGGTCCTGCTGGTCCCAGACCCTGCTGGTCCCAGGCCCTGCTGGTCCCAGACCCTGCTGGTCCCAGTCCTGCTGGTCCCAGACCCAGTCCTGCTGGTCCCAGGTCCTGCTGGTCCCAGACCTGCTGGTCCCAGACCCTGCTGGTCCCAGTCCTGCTGGTCCCAGACCCAGTCCTGCTGGTCCCAGGTCCTGCTGGTCCCAGACCTGCTGGTCCCAGACCCTGCTGGTCCCAGGTCCTGCTGGTCCCAGACCCTGCTGGTCCCAGACCCAGTCCTGCTGGTCCCAGACCCAGTCCTGCTGGTCCCAGGTCCTGCTGGTCCCAGGTCCTGCTGGTCCCAGGTCCTGCTGGTCCCAGGTCCTGCTGGTCCCAGACCCTCCCGGTCCCAGGTCCTGCTGGTCCCAGACCCTGCTGGTCCCAGGTCCTGCTGGTCCCAGACCCTGCCGGTCCCAGTTCTGCTGGTCCCAGGTCCTGCTGGTCCCAGGTCCTGCTGGTCCCAGACCCTGCCGGTCCCAGTTCTGCTTGTCCCAGGTCCTGCTGGTCCCAGGTCCTGCTGGTCCCAGACCCTGCCGGTCCCAGTTCTGCTGGTCCCAGGTCCTGCTGGTCCCAGGTCCTGCTGGTCCCAGGTCCTGCTGGTCCCAGACCCTGCCGGTCCCAGGCCCTGCTGGTCCCAGACCCAGTCCTGCTGGTCCCAGGTCCTGCTGGTCCCAGACCCTGCCGGTCCCAGGCCCTGCTGGTACCAGACCCTGCTGGTCCCAGTCCTGCTGGTCCCAGACCCTGCTGGTCCCAGTCCTGCTGGTCCCAGACCCAGTCCTGCTGGTCCCAGGTCCTGCTGGTCCCAGGTCCTGCTGGTCCCAGTCCTGCTGGTCCCAGGTCCTGCTGGTCCCAGTCCTGCTGGTCCCAGACCCAGTCCTGCTGGTCCCAGACCCTGCTGGTCCCAGTCCTGCTGGTCCCAGACCCTGCTGGTCCCAGGTCCTGCTGGTCCCAGACCCTGCTGGTCCCAGACCCAGTCCTGCTGGTCCCAGACCCTGCTGGTCCCAGTCCTGCTGGTCCCAGACCCTGCTGGTCCCAGGTCCTGCTGGTCCCAGACCCTGCTGGTCCCAGTCCTGCTGGTCTCAGACCCTGCTGGTCCCAGTGCTCTGACTCCCCCTCCCCCTACAGGAAGCAGTTGAAGCGATTGCTGCCGCTCTCACTTCCTCCCGGCTCATAAAGCGTTTCCTGTATGGCGCTGCCGGCCGGCCGCCAGCGGCGCGAAGCGATCCAAACAGCCATTGTTCTCCGGAAATATCCCTGATGCTTTGAAGCCCGGTCCGGTTCTCCCTCTGAGCGCTGCGCTGCGGCGGCCCGGATCTGGTTCTGGATCTGGTACTGGTTCTGCTCGCCGCAGCTGAACCTCAGCAGACATTACAGAGCAGAGTGAGCCCTCTGTCCGCTCGTCCAGCTCTGTTCTCCAGAACCGCCCGACCGGCTGCTGGACAGTCCCGGTGAAACCTGCATCGCCATGGAAACCGGCCAACGTCTGTACGAAGGCAGCTGCAGTTACCCAGCATGCTTTGCCACCTCAGCCTCTGCTAGGCTGATGCTGCGATTAAACAATCAGCAACGTTTCTATAGTTACTGAACGTAGAGGAAATAAAACTAACTGGAAATATCACGAGGCCCCGCCCCTCTGGCTCACAGCCAATCAGAGGCGGTGTTAGTTTGATCTCAGTTTCAGCAATGTCTGATTGGATCTGATCAGTTATTGATCAGGTGGAACCTTCAGCTGATCAGGATCCTCTAGAGGAAAGAGGTCTCACTCTGATGGTGTATTTCAGGCTGATTAACTCGGAGGATCTTTGTGCCATCAGCCTGTAACTGTGGTTCTGTCTGGTCCAGCTGCAGGTCAGAACCCGGACCATGTTCTGCTGGGGACCGGCGTGAACCCGGAGGCCCGGCGGCCCGGAGAGGACGCCACCATTGCCCCCGAGGATCTGCCCCGCTTCCTCAGCTGCTACTGCTCCGGCCACTGTCCTGACGACGCCGTCAACAACACCTGCCGGTGAGTGGAGCGGCACCAGAACCGGAACCAGGAGCAGAACCTCAATGCATTTAAACCAGAACATGAGGATCAGACAGCTGCAGAGCTCAGATGAACCTCTGGTCCTGGTCCCGGTCCTGGTTCTGGTCCCGGTCCTGGTCCTGGTCCTGGTCCTGGTCCCGGTTCTGGTCCCGGTTCTGGTCCTGGTCCTGGTCCTGGTCCCGGTACTGGTTCTGGTCCCGGTCCTGGTTCTGGTCCTGGTCCTGGTCCCGGTTCTGGTCCCGGTTCTGGTCCTGGTCCTGGTCTCGGTACTGGTTCTGGTCCTGGTCCCGGTCCCGGTCCTGGTCCCGGTACTGGTACTGGTACTGGTACTGGTTCTGGTCCCGGTACTGGTTCTGGTCCCGGTCCCGGTCCCGGTACTGGTAGTGGTACTGGTTCTGGTCCCGGTTCTGGTCCTGGTCCTGGTCCCGGTACTGGTTCTGGTCCCGGTCCCGGTCCTGGTACTGGTTCTGGTCCCGGTTCTGGTCCCGGTCCCGGTACTGGTCCCGGTACTGGTTCTGGTCCCGGTTCTGGTCCCGGTCCTGGTCCCGGTACTGGTACTGGTTCTGGTCCCGGTTCTGGTACTGGTTCTGGTCCCGGTTCTGGTCCCGGTCCCGGTACTGGTCCTGGTACTGGTTCTGGTCCCGGTCCTGGTCCCGGTGCCGGTCCCGGTCCCGGTACTGGTTCCGGTCCCGGTCCCGGTTCTGGTCCTGGTCCCGGTCCCGGTACTGGTTCTGGTCCCGGTTCTGGTCCCGGTTCTGGTCCTGGTCCCGGTCCCGGTACTGGTTCTGGTCCCGGTTCTGGTCCTGGTCCCGGTCCCGGTCCTGGTCCCGGTCCCGGTCCCGGTGCCGGTCCGAGCCCCTGACTGACCCGGGTCTGTGTGCGTCCAGAACCAACGGTCAGTGCTTCGCCATCATCGAGGAAGACGATAACGGAGAGATCCAACTCGCCTCCGGCTGCATGAAGTACGAAGGCTCCCACTTCCAGTGCAAGGTAGGCCGTCTCCATGGCAACCAGACCGTCTCCATGGCAACCGGACCGTCTCCGGCGTAGAACCTGACCCGGAGAAGGTCTCCGTTGGGTCGGAGTTCACCTGGAGTCTTCCTCACCTGAAGCCTTCATCCCTCCCGTTCTGCTCTCTGATTGGCCGACAGGACTCCCCCAACGCTCTGCCCAGGAGGACCATCGAGTGCTGCAACACTGACTTCTGCAACGAGGACCTGAGGCCCACGCTGCCGCCGCGGGTCTCTGCCGGTAGGTGGCCCGCCGGGCCGGGTTCTGCAGAACCCGACCCGACCTCCGACCCGCCTGTCTGTCTCTGCAGAGAGCAGCTCTCATTGGCTGGCCTTCATCATCTCCATGACGATCTGCTGCTGCACCCTGATCTGCCTCTCCATCGTCTTCTACTACAGGTTCGTACAGACTGAACCTTTGTTAATCCCACAGATTATTTACTGATTTTCTCATGTTTTTATCCTTTATAGTTTTATTTACTTTTTATCTTATTGAACCTGGAGAATCCTGAGCCAAATCAGTCATTAATAACATGATGAAAACATTTCAACATTGTTAAACAGCTAGTTGGAAAAACATCCTTCAGATTTCAGTTTATCTGCAGATGGAGCAAAAACTGAAGGTTTATTTACAAGTTTGGAACAAAATAAGTTCTTAAAATGAAGATAATATCCTTCAGTTGGACTCTCTGTTTATCAGTGGCAGACGTCCTGGATGGCCTTATCAATATCCTTTAAATATAGTTTCTATCTGGTTTCTGGTTAATTTACTTTTTCTATTAATGCTGAAAATCCTTCAGTTTCATGTTGTTTTTATGTGCAATAAGTCATGTCTAATAAAAATGGACACACATCAAAATCTTTGCTCAGTTTTAGTCTCAGGTTCATTTAAATGAGCCTTTTCATTTGTGAGTAATTAAAAACCAACATATAGTTTTTATCAAGAGGTCAAAGGTCTCCAGTTCAGTAATTAAAGTAAAATCATTTCTCCAGATTGAACAAATTCAGATTATTGTGAAATTCTGATCTGTTTGTCCAGAAACCAAAGTGCGATCGTTTCCTTTCAGCCAGAGGTGTGTGTGTGTGTGTGTGTGGGAGTGTGTGTGTGTGTGTGGGTGGTGTGTGGTGGTGGTGGGTGTGGTGTGTGGTGTGTGTGTGGTGGTGTGTGTGGGTGTGTGTGTGTGGTGTGTGTGGTGTGTGGTGTGTGTGTGTGGGTGTGTGTGTGTGTGTGGTGTGTGGTGTGTGTGTGGTGGTGTGTGTGTGTGTGTGTGGTGTGGGTGTGTGTGTGGTGTGTGTGTGTGTGGGTGTGGGGTGTGTGTGGGTGTGTGTGTGTGTGTGTGGGTGTGTGTGTGTGTGTGTGTGTGGTGTGTGTGTGTGTGTGTGTGTGGTGTGGGTGTGTGTGTGTGTGTGTGTGTGTGTGTGTGGGTGTGTGTGTGTGTGTGTGTGTGTGTGTGTGTGTGTGTGTGTCTCTGTCTCCCCCTCTGAGGCTCTCTGTGTGTTTTCAGGTACAAGTGGCAGACGGAGCGGGAACGTTACCCCAAAGACCTGGAGCAGGAAGTCTTCATCCGGGGAGGAGAGTCCCTCAAAGACCTGATCCACCAGTCTCAGAGCTCCGGCAGCGGCTCAGGGCTCCCCCTGCTGGTAGGAAGCAGAACGACACTCACCTTCAGCAATGCACGCACAGCCAGGCTCTGCTGATGGGCTGGATCAGAACCAGATGGTACTCCTTTGTTTTTTGTGCTACATCCACTAGAGGGCGCCGTCATGCCAAGAGCTCATGTTACAGGGTTTCTACTCTTTATGTTGAGTTTCAGGGATGAGTTGGTTATTTTGAGCCTGGACATGCAGAGCCTGGACCACAGCAGACATCGAGGTCAGAGTTTATCAGGACCACCCAATAGAAAACACAACATGTCAATATGTACAGCCTTGTTCAAAACGTCCTGAACCGATTCAGTAGATTTAATCTTTCTAATTATGTCCGACACATGGAAATCAAAAAACCAAATGTTCTGAGCATTGATAACATTTTAGAGCTATTTGTAATTTAGAAGCTTAATAAAAGAAAATAGTTGCTTTGTCAGAAACTAAAATCCTTTTCTGCACAAATATAAAAAGGATCCACCATTTCTGTCAGCTGTATTTATATGTTTACATTTGCTAATTAACTCATTTTTAATTAAAATAGTTGTTGACATGTGAAAAGCAAGCTAAGTTGTATAAACAAAGAACAGTTCTCCCCCACTGAGACTCGAGTCGTTCAAAAGAATCAAATCGTTCGTGAATGACTCGGTTCTCTCAGCACTTTGTCTTTTCTTTGACTGACCCGGTTTTAAGCCTCTTATTCATTATTATTAGTAGTAGTAAACACAATCCTTTGGTTAGCTAACTGCTCATCTCACTGTGAGCTCACAGGAAATTAACCATCGTCTACATGCAGTACCTCTCAGGCCACTAGGTGGCGCTCAGTTTGTTGCTCCTGCCTCTTCCCAGTGTGAGATCCTCTCTGAGGCTCCACAAATGTTAACTGTGTGATTAAACGGCGTGGCGCTCTGCTGCTGCAGGTCCAGCGGACCATCGCCAAGCAGATCCAGATGGTGCGTCAGATCGGGAAGGGTCGCTACGGCGAGGTGTGGCTCGGCCGCTGGAGGGGAGAGAAAGTGGCCGTCAAGGTGTTCTTCACCCGGGAGGAGGCCAGCTGGTTCAGGGAGACGGAGATCTACCAGACGGTCCTGATGAGACACGAGAACATCCTGGGTAGGTTCCTCAGCAGCTCCGGGCTGAACCCGGCTGGGTCGGGGCCGACCCAGGTCACCTGAGGTCATCGGCTCCGAGTCCAACCGTCAGCCAGTCAGGAGACCCGACTCTGCTGCTCTGCTCCTCCAGTTTTATTCCTGCTTCCTCAGACTGCAGCCTGAGGAAACCCGTTGGAGCAGCAGAGAAACTCAGGTTTTCTATCGGAGGGTTTTGCTCCTAACCGATAGAAATGGCCGGGTCGGTTTTTCCTCTTTTTCCTGTTGGAGCCACATGAATATTGTTTTTGTTTAGAGTAATCTGTTTTATTTATGGTTTTATTTTTGTTTCATTGATGATTATTTTCTTTATTTATTTTGTATATTTAGAATATTCCAGTTCTGGTGTTGAGTTTTCTTAAATGTTTGTTGATCTTTCAGGGTCTTCTTGTGTTATGGTTACATTATATCACTTTAAAACATTACAAATATTATCGTCGACAGCAATAATTTTTTGATTTATTGCTGCAGATGTTTCCATGTCTCCATAGTTTTGTTGTTTTTCTCACATCGTGATACGTTTCAGACTCTCGTCCGTCTATCAGCCTCGTTAATCTTTAGTGGATTTATAAAGTGTTAGTTGGTCCCAGTCAAGCTGTCCTGCTGGGTTTTCTTCCTCTTTCCACAGCTGCTGAATATGATGTCAGATGTAAACATGAAACGTTTTATCTTCTAATATTGACTGAAACACCATGTGATCACAGGTTCATCAAAGAAAACTGAGACCAGAGTTCTTGATGTTTAATGAAATATGAACCTTTTCTCCTCCTCTGCTCTCCAGGCTTCATCGCGGCGGACATTAAAGGTTCAGGAACCTTCACGCAGCTCTTCCTCATCACCGACTACCACGAGAACGGCTCCCTGTACGACTTCCTGAAGGTGAACACGCTGGACGCCGCGGCGCTGCTGCGGCTGGCGTACTCTGCCGCCTGCGGCCTCTGCCACCTGCACACCGAGATCTACGGCACGCAGGGCAAGCCGGCCATCGCCCACCGGGACCTGAAGAGCAAGAACATCCTGGTGAAGAAGAACGGCACCTGCTGCATCGCCGACCTGGGCCTCGCCGTCAAGTTCAACAGGTGACCTTCAGAGGGGACCCAACGGGTTTCCTGTTGCTTTAGTTTTCACACAATCAGAAGAAACACCTCGCTGACGAGCTTTAATGAAGCGATTCTGTAAACTGTGTTCCCATAGCGACACCAGTGAGGTGGACATCCCTCTGAGCACCCGGGTCGGAACCAGGCGCTACATGGCCCCGGAGGTCCTGGACGACAGCCTCAACAAGAACCACTTCCAGGCCTACATCATGGCCGACATGTACAGCTACGGCCTGGTCGTCTGGGAGATGAGCAGACGCTGCGTCACCGGAGGTACGGTCCCCCTGAAACGAGCTGCGGCCACCGCAGGGCCCCGCTGAGCCAGCGTTTCCATGAAGCATCACTTCATCGACATAAATAACCTTTAGGTTTCCATGTTGACTCGTTGGTCACACTCTATGCGTGGTGAGGTCAGTTTATATAAAAAACAGCAATGAGAAGCTAGAAAAATGACTAAAATCAATAATGATCAAAGGCTACTACCAAAATGTTCACATTATTATTGTTTCCCTTCATTTCCTCTCACCTGCATAGAAACTCCACATAGAGACATTGTGTCTGTTAGCCCAGCTGCTAATGCTAACGCTAAAAGCACTGCTAATGCTGAGGCCTGGAGCTAACCTGATCTACAAACACACTGAACCAGATTAGCAGCAGCGATAGCATTAGCTTGTGTACCTTCATGAATATTCACAACATTCTGAAACTGGAAGGATAAGAAAATGTAATAACTGAGCTGAACCTGATTCTGTTGCGTTTACATCTGCATGTTTGAAAAGCAGGTGCAAAATGTAAAACAGGATACAATGACAGAAGATTTAAAGAATAGAAAATAAAAATGGATCAACATATCCTCAAGAAAGTCCTGACTGTTTTGGGACTAGACTTCAGTTTTCTGGAGAAAACATCAAGTCTCGTCCTGAACTTTGACCTCAGGATGTAGAAAGTTTCCCGTTCCTCCTGCAGGCTTCCTTTTACTGAAAACTGGAACCAACCGATGTTTTTACTCCTCATATCCATATAGTTGTATGAAATGTAATTTTCTTGACCTTCAAATGTTCCTGCTACTCCTGGTTTATTGAACACTGTAGAAAACCTCACAGATTTCAAAGAACTATAACAGATTAATCTGAATTATTCACATATTTCCAGTCAGTTCATTTCTGGCGTTGCTCGTAGCAACCTGGAGGTGAGGCTCAGTAGCCAATCATGAGAGGTTAATGGTCAGCATCGCTCTGAGCTCAGGATCGCACCGGCAGAGGCCGGGAAGTTTTACGTTGCCGTGGTGATAAATTGGATGAAGGCAACGAGGTCGAGGGAAAGCTTAGACCGAGTTCTCCAGATTGCAGAGGATTTTCCAGACGGCCGGTAAGATACAGCCTCAGTTTTATTAGCTTAACTTAGTTTAGGGGTTTTTAGGGATTATTTTTCTACATTAATGATTACGTTCGTCTCTCTGCTGCTGCTCTGATGTTTGGTTGGATGTTTGCTGGGTCATGTTGGCTTTAGCTTTAGTCCCTCTGATTTCTGGGTTCGTTTTCTGTTAGTAGCTGTGATTATTTCGGTTATTTCCGGTAGAAATGATCTCCTCTCTGGAGATATTAGTTGATTCTCTTCAGTTTTAAAAGGAATTATCCTGTTAGTTTCATTTGTTCAGTTAAACTCACAGATGAGTTTGGTCATTTTCACAGTTTTGATTCAGTTATTAGCCGTTTAGATTTAATCATTATAGTTTTCATATATTGCGAGTTACTGAACTGACCTTTCACTTTTAGCTCATTTAACCTCTCATGTTATTTAATTGAGGAATTGAACCATCATCCTTGTGAATATTGTGTTGAACCATAAAGGGAAATCTTTTGGCTCATTTGCTGAATCTCCTCTGGTTAAATGTTGATCAGCTGACTGGAGGCGTTTCTCTGTTCAGGGATGGTGGAGGACTACCAGCTGCCATATTTCAACATGGTGACCTCTGAACCTTCCTATGAGGACATGCTGGAGGTGGTTTGTGTTAAAGGCCTTCGGCCCTCGGTGTCCAACCGCTGGAACAGCGACGAGGTGAGACAGTAAAATCCTGCAGACGTCCAGATTAAAGCCAGAATCTTTGCTGGTCAGGAGGTTAAACGTCCTGTTGTTACTGCCGCAGTGCCTTCGAGCCATGCTGAAGCTGATGTCAGAGTGCTGGGCCCACAACCCCGCCTCCCGCCTCACCATCCTCAGAGTGAAGAAGACTCTGGCCAAGATGGTGGAGTCCCAGGACATGAAGATCTGAAGCAGATCCTCGTCTTCCTCCTCCTTCCTCTCTGCCTCCAGATTCACCCGACTCACTCAACCTGGACCGGACCCGACCGGACCGACCGGACCGGACCGGAGCGCTTCTCCCAGCTGCCTCCTTCATCTGCAGGAGGAAGAGGAGGAGAAACGGGGAGATGGGAGGAGCTTCCTCAGAGCCGAACTGTGTTCCTCCTCCTCTTCCTCCTCGCTCTTCATCCAGACGAGACAGCGGCTCGACGCTTTCTGTGAAAGCCAAACGAGACGTAAAAATCCTGAACTGAGACGTGGTGAGCGCAGAGAAGCAGCCCAGTTCAGATGCTCTTTGTTTCTCCTGCCATCAAGGAATTTATCTCCATCTCCAGCAGCGACTCAGATCCTCTGAGAAACTGAAACGTTTTAATGCTGAGCTTCACCTGAAGCTCTGAGTCCAGGTCTGCCGTCCCGTTTCTCTGTCCACTTCCTGTCAGGCTCCAGATGAAGCTCCACCCATTATCTGATCAACACAGGAAGTGACAGGAGTTTGAGAACCAATCAGATCAAAGAATCCTGCAGGTTTTCATCACAAAGTCAGAATCAAATCTGAAAGTTTGAAATGAGTTGAACTGCAGAGGAACTGCTGCCTGGAACCATCTGCTCCCTCTGATGGATGGATGTTTGATTTGTGATGTGGTCGCCTGACCTGCGTCCTCTCTGGGTCCTCCAGCCTGCAGTTTGACCACCACAGACCCTGGAGCTCTAATGAAACCATCAGGTCTGTTGGATCGTCCATCCTGGTTCTGCTCCGTTTAACAGATCAAATGTCTCAACACTCCAGAAGGTTCTGATCCCAGAACAGAAATCTGTTTCTGCAGCTCTGCTAACGGTTTCCCTCCACTTCCAGTCTTTGTGCTAAGCTACGCTAACAGCTCCCTGGAGCTGAAAATGTGGGCCTGTCCCTTTAAGAGGAGCAGCAGGAGGCTGTGGTCGCTGCAGCTCTGTGTAAAAATAAAGGCCAGAATAGGAAGAAGCTCTTATGTGGAAATGTTTCCTGTTGTTGTTTGTCCAGCTTCTGGTTTGTTGCTGCATGAGTTTAGCAAGTAAATGAAAAACTGCTCTTCATTCTGTCCAAGTCAGCAGTTTGGAAGTAAAGAAGCTGATTTTAGTCCAAAAGCTGTTGGTGTCGACTCTTCTTTCATTCTCAAAAATAATTTCATCACTGATTTGTGTTTCTGGTGCTTTAAGATAAACCTCATTTCAAAACATCTCAGAAATAAGATGGAAACGTTTTACTGTAAAATTAGTGTTTTTCTCTTCAAGTTGCACTGGGATATAAAAAGTCTGTTGTACCAAAGAGTTTTAATGAAATATTAACATTTCAACAGAGAAACAATACAATGAGCATCAAATATAGAAGGTAAATGTGTTTATTTCTTATTAAAACTGGTGAAGTTAAACTGCAATAAACACACAAGGTGAAGATTTAGGATTTGAATCCAAGATATTTGAGCGCTGCACCAAATCCAGCCTCCTGTGATCAATATCATTTATCCGAACAGAATGAAGCTGATCCACTCATGACGTGTGGGCCGACCTGGTCCAGCAATAACTTCCGGTTCAAAGCACCGTCGTCCAATCAGCGATCCCTCAGGTCTCCAACTGAGACATACCCTTTTCGTTTCGTTAACTTTTGAGTTTTTGAATTTGTAATTGTGCTTCGTTCATGTTGAAGTGATTTGGACCTCAGGGCCACCGTAGAAATCAGAGGCAGGTTGATAAAATCTTGTTGATGAAGGAAAAAAGTTCTGATGAAAATGTTTCATGATTTTTTACAGTTACTGTAATAAAAATATCTGTGATTCTAATAAACATTTAGCAGAGTAGTATGGAAGCCCATTTCCGCCACTCTTAAAAAAAAAGAAAAGATCTCATTATAATGAGATAGTATTATACTATCAGATATGCTCAACTTGATAGAAAGAAATGGATATTGATAATATCATTGAGCAATACTTCAGAAGTGGTTTTACTAATCTTGAAATCTTGCGAGTTTTGGAAGAAACCCATAATGTCAAATTAAGTCTCCGGACGTTGGAGAGAAGACTGCAAAAGAAGCGCCTTTGGCGTAGAAAAAATAAGACAGATGTTGCAGAAGTGGCCTCTTTTATTGAGCAACAACTACAAGGATCTGGGAGACAGCACGGCTACAGGTGGATGCACCAGAAATGTTGGATTGCTGGCATAGTCACAGACAGGGAAACTGTACGTCTTTTGATGCGCCTATTGGATCCCAACGGGGTTGACCTGCGTGACCTGCGTGACCTGCGTGCACAAAATCGCTTGAGACGACGCTTAAAACTAACCGGGGACCAAACTATGTCTGGCACATGGATGGGTACGACAAATTAAAGCCTTATGGGATTAATGGATGCATAGATGGCTTTTCGAGGAAAATGATCTGGCTGGAAGCATATAAGACTAATAATAGTGATCCTCACATTATTGCAGGCTATTTCATTGACGCTGTGATGGAGTACAATGGATTTCCACAAAAAATACGAATGGATCATGGCACAGAGAACACTTATGTGGCAGCGATGCAAAGATTTCTGTACAACACCGAGAATGAAAATGGTTTTGACTCTGTTATTCTCGGTCCGAGTACAGGAAATCAAAGGATAGAGCGATGGTGGTGCACTTTAAGAAGTGAATGTGCCCAGTTTTGGATGGACCATTTCGACCAGCTTAAAGCCGATGGCTATTTTGTTGACAGCTTTCTGGACAAATCACTGATCCAGTTTTGCTTCCTACAAACAATACAGGTACTATAAATTTACTTCTTGCTTTCAGCACACAAATTAGAAATATATTACAAATAATACAAAAACATGACTTTTTTTCTAATATTTTCTTATTTTTTATTTTCCATTTCTTAATCAAACAGGTGGGCTGGATGAAGTTGTCCATGCATGGAATGACCATCGAATACGATCTACAAATAATCCTCGGGCTCCTCATGGTCGTCCCACATTAATGCATGGTGTTCCCAACCTGTATGGGGTTCCAAATGTTTTACGGTCTGCTAATCCAACAAAGCTGGAAATATGTATAGAAGAATGCCGTTTCAAGGACTTTCCCTGTGATGTCGATGTATTTCACTTATGCACTGAACTCATGACAGAGCACAGACTGGTAATGACAGATGATGTGTATGAAATCACTAATCTTTATGTAAGACTCCGTCAAATGATCAGTGATGGGCTGAGGGAATAGTTTCTCTAAATCAGCCAGGTCCACAAACCATCTAACAAGTCAGATATTATGTCAATATGTCCTGTGTAAACACTGATTGTAAAATTAAAATGTATGAATGAGTTACAATTTGTTTCTATGGTTTACTTAAAAAGACTAATACATTTTAGTTTCCTTCAAAGTTGAGGTCAAGGTCATTCTATTAATTTCTATGTATTTAATCTTCTTTATTATTGCAAAATACTAGCCTCTTGTTCAAAACAGCACTAAATAGTACCAACATTTGCAGATTCTCCGTTTTCTTACCCTTACTTGGTCAGGGAAACTGTTGATGTATGGACAGGAGTGTTACATGTACAAGCAATGTTTTAATCATGTTATTACTAACAGATAACCATTTGACAGTTTTCCTACCAATATGCTTGTTTGTACTTGGTATTAATTTGACAAATGTCATTACTCTTGGCATGTACATATTTTTCAGTATTATGGCCAATACATTTATTTACAGTGCAACAGAAAATCATAAACAGACTACACTTTATTCAGAATATATTTATTTTGTATCCTGCCAACAAAGAACAATCCATTATTTTGACATTCCCAAAAATAAATCATAAGTGCTTAAAAACCCTTGCCTTGGTGTATAGTGCACTCATTTAATAAGCTTAAGATAAAGGAATTTCAAACAAAAAAGAAGACTCTTTTTATAGCCTTCCACAAACCCCCCCCCCCAAAAACAAACAGTTCCTATTTTTGTTTGTTCTGGCAGTGAACTTCTAAACATTCTCTACAGTCATTTTCATCTTACCTCTAACAATTTACAGAGGTCAGCTAACAATTAACATGTTAATTATGGGATAATAAAAGTCAGCTACATTTTGTTGTCTGGCATCATAGCTTTCCAGACAGAATATTTGGCTGCTGCTCTGACAGTTAACAGATCTGAATGGTAGTGTATCTCTCGTTGAGTTTTGACAACCTACCCTTAAACAAACCAACAGCTGTGCTGCACAAACCAGCATTTACCTATCACAAACAGTTGATCCCTTTTTGTTACATCTGGAGAAAGTTTGGGAAAGATAACATCACCCAGGTAAAATGTTATCTCAAAAACCTTAAATTCTGGCAAGAAAATTTTGGGGGAAAACATATACTTAGATCTCGAAAGGCAACTTGTTACTTTAAATAGCCACCTTAATCTCTCTTGTTTTTTTTTCCCTCTTCCTCCACCACTTTCAAAACTTTAAATAATATCCATGACCCATACATTAGAATCCAAAACCTTGTTTATTTCAGCACTGAAATCTGGATAGCTATCATAATAGATTGACAGCTCAAGGACACAGCTACATGTGTGAGCCACAGGTCTTCTGAGAAACCCTTGAATCTTTGTAAATTCAATAAGAATGTTCTTATCCAGGAACAGGTCTGAACCTGTGCAGAACCTTAGAAACAAGGACAGATGCATTATAATGAGATGTTTTTTTTTTTAACAGAGTGGCGGAAATGGGCTTGCATAGAGTAGAGAAACACAAAGATCAAACCAAAAGTTTCTGGATATATCGAAACTAAAAAGTGTGAATTTGTTTCTGTTTCTTTCATTTGTTTGATTCTGGTTCTTGTAAAAGAAAGAAAAAAGTAGCAGAGTAACTATCATCTGTAATTATTTTAAATATAAATCCTATGTATATTATGTGGAGTATTAAAATGTTGTTTAGCTCTGTTAGTGATTCAGTATTTATGAAGAGCTCAGGTCTTCAGTATGAACTCTCCAGTGAAATCTACCTGGATAAAACTTTCTATAAAAGCTCTTATGATCGAGGTTGTTATATTTTTGATAAAACTGGAGGTTTAATTCTCTTCAGTGTAAGTTTGATTCAAACTCAAAATTTAAAAAATACTTGTAGCAGGAATATTTTTTGGCTGTTTTTGTTTGTTCGCTGATGCTGATAATAAAATTAACTGATAAATATGGTACTTGGAGATTTTCAGTCTTAACTATTAACTTACATTTTTATTGACATTTTCATTTTTAGATGTTAATTTAATTAAATTTTTTAAAACCTGTTTGTGGATAATATATTTATCCTGGGCTGCAGCAGGAGGATCTGAAGAGAAACGAAAACGTTCAGAAAATTAAAACAACGTCACCAACCATCATATTGTTGAGCCAGTTTGTACTTCCGGTTTGATGCAGTCTGGGGCTTTTACCGGATGTCGTCTTTTGTTTTCTAGAATGAACCGTTTCTGAGTTTATGGAGCACTGCGATGTTAATCTGGAGAGATAATATTCAGATTATTAAAGTTTCTCTGTTTTAAACAATAACAGTGACCAACAGCTCGGTTTTATTCTGAAAAGCCCAACCGGAAGTGTGTGGCAGCAGCGCGCCAGCTTGCTGCTGATGACGTCATGGAGGTCCGTCTCCGTCTGCGACATCCTTCAGCCGCTGAAGCTCCGCCAGCCGCTTCAGTCCCTAAACCCGCTTCGGTCGGAGAGAAGGAGCCGCTGGACGAGCTGCTGCTCGGTTCTGGTTCTGGTTCCGGTCCGGAGTTACTGGGTCACAGCGAGCTGCTGCCGCCGGGCCAGAACAGACCGAGGACGGACTGACCTGTTGGAGCCGGAGGATTAAAACCAGACGAAACGGAACCATGCTGGCCCGGTTCGGCTGATTGGCCCGGTTCGGCTGATGTTCTGTGAGTGAAACTGCGGTTCGGGTCAGTCCGACCCACTTAGTCTCATGTTTCATTCATAATTAGCCCCATTCTGATCATATCTGTGCATTAATGGTTTAACTGATGCTAATCAATGGAGATTCATCATTAAATATTAAAATAGATATGGAGAGATGTTTATATCATTATTCATTTCTATGTTTTTCTCTATTTCATCCTAATTTGTTTCTAATATTTCTCTCTTTAGTTCATGTTGATCTGGTTTAATCTCTGGAAACCTTCAGGAGGCAAAGTCTGTCAGCACGGTGGTGGTTCATCATGCTGTGGGCCTCGGCTGTGTTTGGGCCTTTGAAGATCCCGGGTTCTAATTCAGGTTCTGAACAGGAACTCAGTGTGAACAGAGATTCTTTCCTGAAAGAACTAGTTCAAAGTTCTGATCCGTTTGTTCACTAGAACCAGAACTCATTAAGGTCTCGGCCCACAGCATCACTCCACCCTCATGTCTTTTCTAAAGAAAGAAAACGTTCTGCACTGAATTGACAGATTCTTGGCAAAGATTGGTCTGATGCTCTGAACAGAGTCCTGATTCTAAAACGATTCCTGATCCGTTACTGAACAGATTCATTCACTGAACTGAGTCAGTCAGGATTAAACTGCAGCGTTAGCTGGTAGCAGACATCTGATTGGCTCTGAACCGAACCCCAACTCTTCCATGTGAATCGGATCTTATCTTAGAATCGGTACCGGAATCAGCAGGTCGGGTTCTGTAAGGTGGTCGGATGGAAAACTGCAGTTTTGTGTTTGCAGGAAGCGATGCAGCGATAAATCGGTAGATTTTCTTAATTTGGTCTAATCTGCAATCAGGAGTAAACGATCTTATGCCCTAATCTTAATCTCGGGTTAGAAGGTCTGGAAATCATCCAGTTCTCACTCCACGTTTCCAACTTAGTGAGATTTTATGATTCTGGTTTTTCTGATGTATTGAAAATTCAATAATATAGAATCAGGTCCTTAAAAAGCCTTAAAATGTCTTAAATGTATGTAAATAAGTAAGTTGCTTTGAATACGTGAATCAGGTCTTAAATTTAATTGATTGTTTTGTCTTTTGGGATCTTTTCAGTTTGAGTCGCTCAGACATTTCATCCAGTTCTCAGTAACTAGCCGCTAATGTACCATTGCTAACCAGTTAGCTTCACTTGCATAAGAACAAATTCATCCAAAGTTTGATGACTGATGTTTATTTTTGCTACCGACTCACTTCTGTTGGCGACCAGCAGGATCCCCAGTCATCCCTAATATCCATCCATTTTCTTTACATCTTGTCCCTTGTGGGGTCAGGAGGGCTGCTAACCCTAACCCTACAGCCAACGTTCAGGGCGAGAATTGTCCCTAATATTTAAGGTTTATTTTTTCTTAAATTTCATTAAAAAGGTCTTAAATTTGATTAGCTGAAACCAGCAGGTTTCCTGCTACTGGAGGCTTTTATCCAAGCTTCCTTAGCACAACACATGGAGGATGAAAGTCTGTTGCACCTGTTGTTTGTCCCAGTTTGTCCCAGTTTTCTGTGACGACCAGAAAACTTTCGACCCTACTCAACCTTCAGCTGTCAGAGGGAGGAAGTTGACGGTAGCAACAGGTTCTCTTCCTGTTCTTCAGGAGTGGAGAGATGCAGCAGAAGTTGTGCTCCAGAGGTTCTGGCTCCTTCCTGTTGGAGAGGAACGGCCAGGCCTGCGGCGCCCTCCCGGACTCCGTCACTTCCTGCGAGCTCCCGTTCCGATGCCCCCGATGCGGCGAGCAGCAGCGGTTCGGCAGCCTGGCCTCCCTGCGGGCCCACCTGGAGCACCGCCACTCCTACCGCTCTCCGGACTTGGCGTCTGGAGACTTCAGCATCACGGGGTCGCACCCCGACCCGCTGGCGGCCGCCATGGCCTGGCAGGACGCCAGCCTCCCGGCCCGCAGGGGGCAGCACGGCGCCGCGCGGCCGCCTCACGTCCGCTCTCTGAGCGACAGCAGAGACGGCGGCTACCTGCACTCCTACGGCGCGGTGAGGAGACGCACCCAGAGCGTCGGCGTGGGGACGCAGGAGGAAGGGGTGGATGATGAAGATACAGGAGAGGAAGAGGAGGAGGATGGGGAGGAAGCAGAAGAGACCAGAGACGAGTCAGAAGTCAAACCATCAGACTCAGGACGCCTCCATCAGCTCCCGCTCCCTCCGGCGTCCCTGGACCCGGACCCGGACCTGGACCTGGACCTGGACCTGGTTGGTGAGTTTCTCCTCCGGCGCGTCTCCTACTCCGCCAGCAGGAAGTGAACGTCTCTTCTTCACTGCCTCCACCAGCGCAGAGCTCCTACTGCGGCCAGGAAACGGCGGCGGCCTCGGCGGCAGTGCGGCGGCGGCTGGCCGGCATCCTGCGGGCCGCAGACGGCACCATGCAGCGGCGCCTGGCCAAGGTCAGCACGGAGCTGGCCCGGACCGACACCGAGCTGCTGTGTGAGCGCGCTCACTGGCAGCACCTGGCCCAGGAGCGGCAGCAGGTGGCGGAGCGCGAGCACTCGCTCAGCCGCCAGGTGGACGTTGCCGTCATGGTGATCGCCGCTCTGAGGGAGCAGCTCAACGCCTCCGAGAGCGAGCTGGAGCGCCGGGAGAGGTAGGACCGGCTGGGTCCGGCCGGGACCGGCGTTCGGACCGGGTCGCAGCGGCCGGCATTGGGTTGACGTTCCGCTGGTTCTCCTCCAGGGAGGTTCTCACCATCCAGAGGTTCCTGGAGGCCGCCGCCCGCCAGGAGACGAGCGGGAAAGTCCGGATCCAGCGCTTCATCGAGAACCTGCTGGGTCGGATCGCCCTGGCAGAGAGGCTGGTGGAGTTCTACCAGGAGAACGGCGGGCCGGCGCTGGGCGAGCGCCACAAGGTAGAGCAGCGCCCCCTGGTGGAGAGGCGACTCTGGGTTATTACAGATGGATCAGTTTTGTTTTTGTTGCTGCTTTAGATTTGCTGATTTCCTCTTTCATCTTTCTCTTTATTAATATTTTTCTTTGTTATTAAATGTTTTTCTTTTCCTCAGCAGCAGACTGAAGACGGCCGACACAGAATCACTAAAAGCAGGTCAGCCTTTCTGTCTTCATCTGATCAAAATGTTCAAAAGTTTCTGACATTCAGATTTCAGCCCAAAACAATCAAATGAAGAACCTGAAGGTTCTGCTGGATCAGCAGAACCTTCAGGACGGATCCGTTCGATTTAAACTGTAGAAACATAAACTAAACATTTTCCTCCATTATCTGGACGACGGCGTCCTCTGAACCCAGGCCATGATGGAGCCGCCGCCGTGCTTCATGGTTGGGTCAGCTGGTTCTGCTGGTTCCTGGTCAGTGGGAGGTTCTGGACCGTCTCCTTATCCGGTAACAGTCTCTGATGTTTCCAGGTCCGCCGGGGGTCAGCTGTTCTCCGGTCTCCATGACAACAGGACTCAGTCGTCCTGCCGGTTCGCTGGCGGGCCCCCGGGATCCAAAGCGGGTCCAGACCGGGACCGGGAGCGCCAGGAGCGCCTGGCCCAGTCATCCAGGCTGTTCTGCCGGCCGGAGCACAGAGACGACATCTGGAACCAGCAGCGGCGCCGGTCCACCGGGTACGAGGCCCAGAACTGAGGAGGCGGCTCAGACAGACGGGCCTGAACAGAACCTC
The DNA here is from genome assembly GCA_010277075.1 of Poeciliopsis retropinna. Taxonomy (NCBI): domain Eukaryota; kingdom Metazoa; phylum Chordata; class Actinopteri; order Cyprinodontiformes; family Poeciliidae; genus Poeciliopsis; species Poeciliopsis retropinna. Next base: position 219,114 of record VMRM01000049.1, on the reverse strand, counting down.
AGCAGAACCGGCTTCTCTCGGATCAAGTTCTGCTGGTGCCTTTTAGTTCTGGATGTTTGTCTGCTGAGGAGAAGTGGATCAGAAAACAACCCGGTTCTGGTCGTAATCAGAACCAACAGCAGTACCAACCGGACCAGGATAAATGTTCTGTTCTGGATCAAACCTCTGCAGGGCGGTTCTGGTTCTTCATACATCAGCATAAACCGGGTCAGAACCAGAGTATCAATAAGAAACTCTCCCTTTCCTCGGGTCGAACCTTCTCATTCTGACCCGGTTCTGCAGAACCTCCAGGAGTTCTGTTGCTTTTTCTGTCCGGTTTTCCACAGGATCAACAGTTTTCCTCTGAGTCAGGTTCTGGTCCAGGTTCTGGTCCAGGTTCTGGTCCAGAACATCCTGAGCAAATATTTTCTGTCCAACAATAGATGTCAGCAGTGGTGGGAACATCTCCGCTAATGCGCTAATGTGCTAATGTATTAATGTGCTAATAGCACAGCTAGTTTTTCATTAGCATAGCTTAGATTAAATTCTCCACATAAATTCAAATTTACTCTGCTGTTTATAAACTTAGTTGAATAAATTCATCATCTGTGTTCAGGTTTTGGTCGTCGACTGTTAGCAATTCTCCAAGCGTTCAGATGTTTTTATGCCATTATTTTGAAGGGGTGGAGACTGTTTCCTGTCCAGACCTTTTCTCTTTTTCTCCCAAGTATTTTTATCGATCAAATGACAGGAAAACAACAAACAAACATGTTTTCCTAGTGACACATGGTGGACATCAACATGGTTGAGATTAGCATGTTAGCTTCTGCTAAGACCTTGTTGGGTTAGCATTTTAGCAGCAGTTCCAGCAAAATACCATGCGAGTAGAGCGCTTTAGCCTTAGCTAAATACATGCTGATGTAGCCGTTTAACGTTAGCTTCTGCTAAAGACCATGTTGTAGCGCATTAGCGTTATCAGAACTAATGACTAGAATTATTGTTTTATTGTTAGCGTAGCTAACGATTAGCTAGCAGTGTCCACCAACAGACTCTCACCATTAAAGGTTCTGGATCAGAGACATCCTACATGAACTCACTGTTGGTCCGAGGCCCGGTTCGGTTCTGGATTAAACCCAGAAGTGTTTCTAAGACCAGTCAAATGTGGGTCTTCATGGAGCCCAGAACCGACCGGTACCAGAACAAAGCAGAACCTGAAGGATGCCGGACCCTCTGAATGTTCTCTGCGTCTGAACTGAGCTCAGAACCAGAAACGGGTCGCCTGCAGTGTTTCCGCCCTGATCCGATTAGAGTTGTACCGGCGCCGACCCGTGGTTCTGCTGACCCGGTCCTCATCACAGCGTCAGTGTTCAGCTGGTTCTGGTGGTCCGATCAGAACCACTGCGTGAAAAATGGGTTTAAATGATCTAGAACCCAACAGAACCGGAAGAAAAGGTTTGTGTTCGGAACCAGCCGATCCTGATCGGTGGAAAATGTTCCAGATGTTTCCTTCATTCACAGGTTCTGGTTCTGATTCATTAAATGTTTCCCTGTAAATAAAACAAATCAATCAGATCAATGCAGCTGGACGCACTGCAAAAACACAAAGTCACCAAGTTTCCTCCTGTTTTAACACACAGTGACAGTGGGAGGGGGACGGGTCGCCTGACGGGTCGCCTGACGGGTCGCCTGACGGGTCGCCAGTCCGTCGCAGGGCAATGCTCACTCAGTCTCACCTGGGGAGGATATAAAGAGCCCAGTTAACCTGACTGGGATGAAGCCGTAGAACCAGAGAGAACATGGAGACTCCATGCAGAAAGACCCATCGGGAATCGAACCCAGGACCTTCAAGGCAACAGTGCTACCCGCTGCGCCACTGTGCAGCCCCCCCACCAAGTATTTCTGCTCTAATCTCTGGTGGAAAATTTTAATGCATTTGAAAAAAGACAAAATTAACTTATTACAAAAATGGAAAAATGTGTTTTTACAGTGAAATAATTGTTATTTTTCACTTGTTAATTTTTTAGTTTTGTCTTATTTCAAATGTACTAGAAACTAAAATACTTGGTAAATTTAGTGTTTTTGCATTGTGCAATAATGTTGAGCAAATTTTCACCAACAAACTGAAATTTTCAGATTAATTTAAATAATTCTTGGATTTTTACTGATTTGGAAAATTTGTAAATTTGCAAGAAAAAAAAGATTAAAAAAAGCATAAAAATCCAACATTTATAAACTATAATAATCTGTGAGTATTTCTTTAATGGCTGTTATTTTAGCTAATCTGTAATTCGATGTTTCTGCCTTGTAATCAATTTAAATTTTACATTTTAACTTTTTGACTCCAGTTTTTATTTCTTGTAAATATCTGAAGCTCATTTATAAATTTCAGATTTTTTGGTGTAAATTTTCTGCAATCTGAATTCGCCCTGATGCTTGGTCAGGTGGTTCAGTGGTAGCCATGGTGACCCCTGACCTCTGACCTGTCCTGTAACGGAGGTTTTAGTTTTTCTAGAAAGCTGTTGAATGTTTGGTGGAAGGTAGAAAGCTGTGGTGTCCAGCCTCTGTGGTGAAGCATGCTGTAGCTGCTGGTGTCTCTGTATCCTGCTGTGTTTTCTAGCAGAGAAACTTTATTTTGGCGGTCTGGGCAGGAAGTTGCACTTTGCTGGTTGTTTTGACACCAGGAGACGAATGTAGCCGACAGTCAGCGACCCGTTTGGGACCCGGAGCCCAAACGGGTCGCTGACCCGGTCTGTTCGGAGAGGCCGCTGGGTTTCCATGTTGTGTTTGTGTCGTGTGTTCTTCCTTCGGCCCGGTTGGGTCCGTTTGGACCCGGCTGGGAGCAGTAATCTCTAGTTTGGTGCCTTTGCTCCAGAGCTGTGCCGTCTGTGAAACACTGTGAGGAGCTGCAGTCTCTGTCCTGTCCTGATGTTCCACGGATTAAAGAACAAACATGAGACCAAACTCACCGCCGGTTCTGACTCATTCGGGTTCCTCTGAACGTCTGCAGGTTCTAAACGGTTCTGGTCATTTTAGTTGAACCTGTTGGTCTAAATATGTTGTAATTTTCCTTCTCAGTATCATCATGAGGTTTACGCTCTGAAGGTTTTCTAAAATACTGAATCACTTCATACCTGATGCCACCAGTAATTAGTAACACCTAATTATTGATCTTACTGACCAATAATTAATCACATTTCTAATCAATTAAGTGTCTGATGAGCTTTCAGTCATAAAGAAACAGAATCCTTTGATAAATTTCCCTCTAAGACTTTAATCCATTTTTACTGAAATTAAAGCAGAATTTATCATTCTTAATCTTTTCTTCAAGATGCAGATTATTCATAATCTGGATGAAGATGTGAATCTGTTTTCATATTGGATCATTTATTGATCCTTGGCTCCAATCATTGCAGCTATTAGCTCATTTTATTTGAAGTTGCACCTCAGCTTGTTTTTATAGAAAGTACCACTGGTCTGGTTTTTACTGCAGATTTTATATGAAGACTGACAAATATAGTTTTCATATAATTTAGCTAATGTAGCAATGGCTAAGGTAACGTTAGCCATTGCTACATTAGCTGTTGCTAAGTTAGCTAATCTAATAAGTAATAAACTGGGTTTGACAGCATTTTATTCTGATTAATTTGTGTTTAATTGGCTCTGAATGTTTGTCTTTTTTAAACATTGGATGAAAACTGGACTTTTTTCCTTCATTTATAAAGTTTGAACTCACATTTATTGTTTTTGTTATATTTGATATTTCAATCAACTGAATTATTTGCACCACAGTTTGTTTCCCTCTTCATCCTCCTCATCCTCATTTCTACATTTTCATCCATTTTAACGATTTAAGGATGAATTTATGGCTGTTTTGGCTGGACGGAGCGAGCAGACATCTTTACCCAGCATGCAATGCAGCGTAAACAAGATATATTTTATTAGCCTTTACAAAAGCTAAATGACCTGCAGTATCATTGCTGTATTGTTTTTACATTTAATTTAAGTATTTCTCAAATAAAGTCTATTGTTACAAATAATCCCAGAAAAATATCAGAAAATTCCTCTGAAGTGGGCGGAGCCAACAGAGCAACGCTGGATTAAATACCTTTGGGGCTTGCCATACCGATGCCGGAAGGTTTGCGTTGCCATGGTGATGCTTATATGGCGGCAGTGGAGGGAAGGTTTAGCCAAATCCTCCATCTTGAATGAGAAGCGGAGGATTTTCCAGATGTTTGGTGAGTTTCAGCTTCTGTTAGTTTAATCTGTCATTTTCTCTGTTTCTGCTGCTGTTATAATAATAATAATAATAATCAGTTATTAACGTTATGCTAACGTTGCTCTGGTTAGCATCATGCTAATGCTAATGGATAAACGTTAATATTTCTTTTTTAATGGTTAATTCCAGAAGTTATTGCGATAAACAATAATAATGTTGTTTTGAGTCCATTTTCCAGTAATAAAAGTAATAAAATAATGATTTAAGAACTCATTAGCAAAGATGCATAACCTTTAACCTCCATTTAACACCGGAATGGAGACATTTTAAATCTCAGAAACAACAAATAAAATGAATGATGAATTCTCTTGAAGCAAAATTATCTTTCAAAAAATGGTCTAGTTAAAACACCAAACTGAAGAGAGAAAAATGATAAAGCATGCAAATGACTGAGTTTGTTTTAATTCATCGTGTCATTAAATGATTTATTGCAGTGAAAGCAAACTGTCACAACATGGCGGCGATTTGAACAAATATTTAGAAAACGTTTTTTTAAATAAAAGTTACAAACTGCAGCTTTAAGAACCAATTTAGAGAGTTTTGATTAGTAGTTTAGCTGCCAGTGTTTCCCTGAGAGCATCATGAGGAATCTGAAGGAACAGCAGACAGACACCAGGTGGCGCTAGAGGACCTGTCTGCTTCCCTATTATTTTATTTTTTCCAGTGTAATAAATCTGATGGTCCCAATGCGGCCGGAGGCTCCACAGCAGCACAGAGTCCAGTTCTGATCCGGTTCTGATCCAGTTCAGATCCAGTTCTGATCCAATTTCAAGCTTTCCACCATTTATTTATTTTACGTTTAGGTTTTATTGAAGCTCTGATCCACAGTCAGTATCGGCTCAGATATCAGAAAAACTCCTGAATTTATTTCTTTATTAAACTCAGACATAAATCTACTGATTGTACATTAATTTTATGACTCGGTCAGCTTCCTGAAATAAACTGCAACAAACATTTCAGTTGGATTTGAATTATAAATATGATGTAAAATAATCAGATTTCTTACAGACACCAACATCAGATCGAGTCTCCAGGGAACCTGAGGACCTGAACTCCTTCCAGGTCGGAACCAGCAGCGGCTCCGGGCGGAGCGCTGTCCCTTTAAGAACCGAGGAGGCGGAGAACCGGACCGGGTCGGTACCAGACGGCTGCAGAGAGCCGGTGCAGCTGTTCTCCGGGTCGCCTCGTCTCCAGGATGTCGGCGGAAAGCGGTCTGCAGTCGGTGGACTTTGAGATCTTCGGCCATGTTCAGGGTCTGTTTGCTCCTCTTCCTCCTGAAAACGATCCTGGTGCTTAAATTAGACCAGCAGTCAGGTCGGCTTTATTTACATCCTGGTTCTGGTTCTGGTTCTGAACGGACTCTGTTTCTGTTTTCCAGGTGTCTGCTTCAGAATGGTGAGTCTGAAAAACATTTTATTGATCCGATCAAGAGAGCAAACTGTGAGGATGGAGCCGATCAATAACAATTATTACTTCTGTATTGATCGAGAGGAACCAAATATATGAGTTCTTACCTCAAGTTTTTCTGTTTTCATCAACAATGAAGATTTTTTTCTGCTTTTTTACCAACATAAACGAAACTCCGTTTTGCTTTTTACTTCCATGATTAAAACTTAGATCCAGATCGAATCGTTTCTCTGCAGGACAGAATAAATATCAGATATAAATAAAACAGTAAATAAAATAATCACTTTTTAATGATAAACAGATGCATTTCCCTGCTTGGCCTCACTGTGACGCTGTTTAACAAATTAAATTCTGAGTTTATGGTTCAGATGGATATAAAACAAACTTTCTGTAAAATCAAAATGATCAGAAGAGTCTGTAACTTACTGACGGCCATCTTGGTAGGTGTCCGATTGTTGCTATGTCAACAGTGAACGAGCCACATCCTCCTGTCTCATCCTGGTCAGTCTGAGCAGCAGCCGGTTTGGTGATGGATGTTTCTCTCTTCCTGTTGGTCTGCTAGCCGTGGCTTAGCTACGCTTCGCTCTGTGTTTGCCTACCAAGATGGCGGTCCAGTGGTTCAGACTGGTTGGTCCAGTCTTCCTGGCTGCTGTTTCATGTAATAAATTGACTTTAATCTGATTAAAGTCAATCTGGACGTCCTGCCGTCCAGCAGGACAGACGTGTGCAGACCGTCTCCCAGGGCGAGTTAGAAAGCGGTTAGCCTAGCATTCCTCCCTCCTCATGAAGAACAGACCATAATAATCAGCTGCCAATCCGACCAGATCTCCATCCCGTCATCGCGACGCCGCCGTCCATCGGCCTCAGAGCCGCCGCCGCTTCTCTCTGGCTCTGGACTTCAACCAGCAGCTCCTCGTGTTTCATGTTTTCATTCCATGTGAGTGAAACGTTTCCTGTCCTGCAGCACACAGAGAGGGAGGGGCTGCGCCTGGGCCTGGTGGGCTGGGTGAAGAACACCGCCGCCGGGACGGTGGTGGGACAAGTGCAGGGACCGGCGGCCATGGTGGAGGAGATGTGAGACACACACACTGATACACACTGATACACTGACACACACTGACACACACTGATACACTGATACACACTGATACACACTGACACACACTGACACACACTGACACACACTGACACACACTGACACACACTGATACACACTGACACACACTGACACACACTGACTACACACTGATACACACTGACACACACTGACACACACTGACACACTGACACACACTGACACACACTGACACACTGACACACTGATACACTGACACACACTGATACACACTGACACACACTGACACACACTGACACACACTGATACACACTGACACACACTGACACACACTGACACACACTGATACACACTGACACACACTGACACACACTGATACACTGACACACACTGACACACACTGACACACACTGAACACTGACACACACTGACACACACTGACACACACTGACACACACTGATACACACTGACACACACTGACACACACTGATACACTGACACACACTGACACACACTGACACACACTGATACACGACACACACTGACACACACTGACACACACTGACACACACTGACACACACTGACACACACTGATACACACTGATACACACTGACACACACTGACACACACTGATACACACTGACACACACTGACACACACTGATACACACTGATACACACTGACACACACTGACACACACTGATACACACTGATACACACTGACACACACTGAACACACTGACACACACTGACACACACTGACACACACTGAACACACTGACACACTGAACACACTGACACACACTGACACACACTGACACACACTGAACACACTGACACACACTGAACACTGAACACACTGATACACACTGACACACCACCTTGAACACACTGACACACACTGAACACACTGACACACACTGACACACACTGAACACCTGACACACACTGACACACACTGATACACCTGATACACACTGACACACACTGAACACACTGAACACACTGACACACACTGAACACCAACACCTGACACACACTGAACACACTGAACACTGATACACACCTGACACACACTGACACACACTGACACACACTGACACACACTGATACACCTGAACACACTGATACACACTGACACACACTGACACACACTGACACACTGACACACACTGACACACACTGATACACACTGACACACACTGACACACACTGAACACCTGATACACACTGACACACACTGACACACACTGATACACACTGACACACACTGACACACACTGATACACTGAACACACTGACACACACTGAACACACTGACACACCTGATACACCTGACACACACTGACACACACTGACACACACTGACACACACCCTGACACACTGACACACACTGACACACACTGACACACACTGAACACCTGAACACCTGACACACCTGATACACCTGAACACACTGACACACACTGACACACACTGACACACACTGAACACACTGACCACACTGAACACCTGACACACACTGACACACACTGACACACACTGATACACACTGACACACACTGAACACCTGAACACACTGAACACACTGACACACACTGACACACACTGATACACCTGACACACCTGACACACACTGACACACACTGAACACACTGAACACCTGATAACACTGACACACACTGACACACACTGACACACACTGACACACACTGAACACCTGAACACACTGATACACACTGACACACACTGACACACACTGAACACTGAACACACTGACACACACTGAACACACTGACACACACTGAACACACTGATACACCTGAACACACTGAACACCTGAACACACTGACACACTGATACACTCTGACACACACTGACACACACTGACACACACTGAACACGCCCTGACACACACTGAACACACTGAACACACTGACACACACTGACACACACTGACACACACTGATACACTGAACACACTGATACACACTGAACACACTGATACACACTGACACACCTGAACACACTGACACACACTGAACACACTGACACACACTGACACACACTGATACACTGAACACACTGATACACCTGATACACACTGACACACACTGACACACACTGACACACACTGATACACACTGACACACACTGAACACACTGACACACACTGATACACACCCTGAACACACTGAACACACTGAACACACTGACACACACTGATACACACTGAACACACTGAACACACTGAACACACTGACACACACTGAAATACACACCTGACACCACTGATACACACTGATACACACTGACACACACCCTGATACACACTGAACACCAACACCTGACACACACTGAACACACTGACACACACTGACACACACTGAACACACTGACACACACTGAACACACTGATACACACTGACACACACTGATACACACTGACACACACTGACACACACTGACACACACTGACACACACTGATACACACTGACACACACTGACACACACTGACACACTGAACACCTGACACACACTGAACACACTGACACACACTGACACACCTGATACACCTGACACACACTGAACACACTGACACACACTGAACACACACCCTGACACACACTGACACACACTGATACACCTGAACACACTGACACACACTGAACACACTGACACACACTGAACACACTGACACACAACCTTGACACACACTGACACACACTGACACACACTGATACACACTGACACACTGACACACACTGACACACACTGATACACTGATACACACTGATACACACTGATACACACTGACACACACTGACCCAGACGAGGGCAGATCATCCACATTTCATCCTCTATTCGGCATCAAATTTAAATTTTTACTCAAGTAAAAGTGAAAGTCCTGAGTTGTAAAACATTCCTATTAAAAGGAAATAATAATTTAGTTTATGTAACAACTGACTGATCACCTGCAGCAGGTGTGGAGCTGCAGATCTGCAGGTTTTACATGAGCCTCCGGTACAGAACACTGGAATCAAACGGCTTCATTTCCTCCAGTGTGGATCAGAACCCGATCGAACTGATCGGTTCTGGATCGGATCTCCAGAACCCGATCGACCTCACCGTTGTGTCACCAGGTCACCAGGACCTGGTTCTGGTTCTGGTTCTGTCCTGGTGCTGCAGCAGAGGCTCATCTAAAGGTCGCAGGGCAGCCGGTGACCTCCGGGACTGGAGAAACCATACAGATGTCGGGTCGATTCCAGCCAGTAGGTGGAGCTGTTTGCCTTCACAGAGGGACTTTAAATCAGCTTCCTGTTGAACTGACTGTTTGTTCAGGTTGAAATGTGACTTTATGATGTTTTCTGTTTCAATAACTGCTGATTATATGAGCAAGTCTTATTGTTTTAAAGCATTTATAATGTTACACTGCAAAAAAACAAATGAGACAAACTTAACTCAGGTGAGTTTTCAACCAGAAACAGGAGTTTGTTTTAAGTCAATAATTCCTAATATTGATTTGAATAGTTCCTCTGGCAGATTATTGTTTGATATTTTCTGAAGAGTCAGCAGCAGGAAGTCAGGATTCCTGTTTATAGATGGAAACGATATTAAAACATCAGGCGGATCATTTTCAGATTTCGTTATGAACCAAACTGAGGATCTGCAGATAAACTGAATAAAAACATTAAAATGTTAAAACCAGTAAACTGCTGATCTGAAAACGTTCAATTATCTGTAAACTTTAACATGAAAGCCACATAAAAGCAGATTCTGGCGTTTCCATGGCAACCTCTTTAGTTCCTGACAGGAAGCAACAAACTCCTCCTTCCTGTCCGTTCCACTTTCACCACGACCTCACTTCCTGTCAGGCCGGGAACAGGAAACACATCGGGATACGAGACGCTGCTGGGAGCTTTGAACTGTTTCCTCAGGAAACACCAGAGCAGGTGGTGGCAGAGTCATGCTGAGGGAAACGGGAGGACGGCTGGTCCAGAAAACATCCAGAAATAAAAATACGAATCTGATCTGAAGTGGAGAAAATCAGGCAGAATAAAAACTGCATCTGGATTAACAGGAAACTGGGATGAATTGGGCTTTCAAAATAAAAGCTCAAAGTCAGAAACAAACCAAATCAATGAGCTCACATCAGTTTTACTGTTTAAACTTCATGATAAAGTTTCCTACCAACATGGCGGCTAAACTATGGATCACATAAACATTCAGTTTTATCGTCTGTGTTCCCAAAACTGAGCATCAAATTTCCTCAAACAGAAACTAGAAGCAAAATGAAACTAAATAATCTGATAATCTAAAATGTTTCTCGTTTTATTCTTTATTTCTCAATATAAATAAAGTAACTTTACATTTTTATTAGATCTTCTAGTTGTTTTTTTCCAGATTTACAGCTTTTCTTCAGTCCAGAGACGTTTTCTGAGCGTTTGACGGATCGGCTGGCAGCAGATTATAATCCAGCAGATTAATTTCTGAGCTGTGGGTCAGATAGTGGGTCGGGTTTCTGTCTCTGCTGACCCAGATCTGCTCTAATCTGCAGCAAGCCGCCCCTTCCCATCATGCCCCTCTGCAGGCACCAACCTTTGACTAGGCCCAAACATTCCTGCTCCCTTCGTCTTAATCTGCAGCGGCTCGTTACGTTAATCTGCCATTTGATTCATTAGTTCACATTTAAACGTTTCTTTTCTCCTCATATTTGTTGTTTTTCCTAGAAAACAGTTTGAGCTGCAAGGAAACAGATTAAATTTACCCATAATTCCCTGCAGCACTCGGTTTGAATAATCTGAATTTATGTCAGTTAATCTGAGCCTGGAGGAACTTTAGTAATTAGTATTATTTTAATCTTCTCATTTTGTAAAATAAAACGTTTTTGTGTCGTCATTTAGAATCAGAGAAAAAAAACGTGTTAAATTTACAAACAAAAACTGATCAGTCTGGTTCTGGTTCTGGTCCTGGTTCTGATTCTGGTCCTGGTTCTTGTCCAATGTGGGTGATCTGATCTGTCTCCTCCTGCAGGAAGTTCTGGCTCGGTAAGGAAGGCAGCCCGTCCAGTCGGATCACTGCGGCCCGGTTCACCAACCAGAAACCCATCGACCAGCTGGAGTTCTCCGGGTTCAAGACCCGCTTCTGACCCAGTTCAGACCCGGTGGACCGGTTCTCCTCCCGCCTCTGGGACGACTGGGAACGTCGGACCGACTCCAGATGAGATCGGATCGGGTTCTGTTATTTACCGGTTCTGATCCGCGACTGAAGTTTTTTCTGTTTCTGTCCAGAAAAAATTAAAACCATGAAGAGCAGAAACAGTTCTGGTAGATTGGAGGAACCAGAACCGGTACCTGGACCGGGACCAGAAACAGAACCAGACTCACCTTTTTGGTGAGTCTGGTTTTCTTGTCATTTTGGTTAAAAGACCAAAATTTCCACTAAACTTTATATTTTGTTCCGTCTGATGATGAAATAATTGATCATTTGATCAGTTAGTCAGAAACCTTTTACTGTCCTGGACCAAAAATATGTTTCAGTATTGATGAACTAGAGAGGAATATAGTAAAAGTATTGATCATATTTGATCCCAGCTGCAGTTCAGTAAAAACCAGAATTACATCAGAATAATAATCCATCGGTTTAAACTCTCAGTCCAGCTGAGCCGCCATCTTGGCTCCAGCCGCCATCTTGGCTCCAGAGGATCTGCCATGTGATCCAGGAGGATCCAGTCGGACCTGAAACCAGGGATTATTAACTAATGTAATCTGAGCAGGCCTTGGATTACAGAGGAGCTGCTGGAGTGCGGTCACCATGGCAACCAGCAGGCAGCCGTTACTCACACTGAGGAGCAGAGAGTAGGAGGTGATGGAGCCCGGTTCTGGTTCTGGTTCGGTTTGAATGTACCCAGTTCAGCCAATAAGCTTCATGTTTTTATTGTTCCTTTGGAAACATTTCGATCCGGTTCCTGGTTTCCATGAATCATTTCACTGATAATTGGAGCCTGAAACGGTTTTTATGAAGCTTCTGCTGCTGAAATGAGTCTCAACAAATATTTTCACATAAAAATCAAAACCAATCAAGTCCAGATGAGAACGTTCTGCAGGGCCGGATGCTCCTGGATCTGGGCCCTGGGCTGCAGACAGTTTGGTGCCTGAGCGAGACAGAAATATTCATTTACTCATTCAGATCACAGGTAGTCCTGTTCATCAGCAGGTATGAACTGATGCATGATGGGAAATCAGCCGTACCTGTATCGTTTTAAATTAGTTTAATAATTACTTTATATCCATAAATTCACCGTATGAGTTTTAAATAAAGCATAAAGAGAAAAAAACAAAACATTTCTGCCCCGTCCACTCATGGCGCCCTGGGGTGCTGCCCCAGGAAACTGCAGGGCGGCCATGTTGGATCCTTCAATTATTTACTGATTTAAGTTTTTAAGACTTTTTCCACTGAGTGGTGAAGCAAACAGGCAGCTTGTGGCGGCGCCCCCTGCTGGTTGGGAGGTTCAACAACAGTCTGGTTTCACGTTAAGAACCTGTTGGGTCCAGCTCCCCCTCCCCCACATGCTGCTGAAGGTCCAGTCGGCTCTTCATCCCTCTGGAGATTCCTCTTCCTCTCCTAGCAACCATGTTTGGCATCCCATAGTGGTCGCCATGGAAACGCTGCTCAGTCAGTTTGTTAGAGAAACAGAAGAAGAAAAGACTCTCCGGCCCACACAGGGCGGGTTCGACCCAACAGGCTTGGTTCTGGTCCAGATGATCTGACCCGAAGAACCAGGACCAGCTCAGCTCTCCATCTGCAGACTGGAGGTTCTGATGGTTCTGAAGGCCGACCCGGTTTGACTCCTCACACTCAGCGAGCAGAACACCTCCTGTGTTCAGCCCATTCCTGGTTCTGGTTCTGTTTAATGGGAACGGGTCAGACTGGACCGGATCTGGACATAAACAGTAATAAAATAATAGAAACTTTATTTTATATTAAATTCTTGCAACAATTAAAATCATTTCCCACATAAAACTAAAAACTTTAAACCAAAAACCTGTAAAAGTTTATTTTTTATTTATTCTCCAAATTATTCGTCATATTAATTATTTTTAGAGTTTCATTTATTTTTCTTGAATTTATTAAAGGTTTTATTTCCACAGAGACAAAAGAGTCATGAGAATAACGACCAGAACCGAACCGAACCTGCTGAGCATTAAGAGGTCCAGTTAAAGTCAGACAATTCACTGTGAGGAAATATTCACATCAGAACCAGAACCGGTTCTGACCCAACCGCTGAGTCGGCACCAACTCGGTTCAGTTTGGCATCCTCCACCCTCTGCAGCCCCCCCTCCCCTCCTCCTCCCTGCGGCGGAGGCCCCGCCCCCAGGAGCGCTTCATTCATCCATCCCCGCAGCCCAGAGGGGCGGAGACAGCGGCGTCAGAGCGGCTCTGCAGTAACTTCTGAGACCGGCTGCAGCAAAGATCAAATCAGATAAAATCATTATGTCTGATTTAAACAGAAGTTTATTAAAACTGCGTCACGTTTAAAACGTTTGTCTCAGGCTGCTTTCCTCCACGTTCCCATGGCAACAGGTTATTTTAAACGGAGGAGCGTCTCCATCCCATCATCTTCCTGCTGCGTTTATTTTTATACCGGCGATGTGGGAGGAGGAAACCATAAAGGGACAAATAAAGGGACTGTTACCATGGCAACCAGCTACATGTTAGAGCCACAGATTTTTTTTTTTTTTAAATCCAGTCTGTAAAATATATATATATTATATTTTAGTCCATTGAAATATATGTTTCTACCGGACCGGTCCAGGTTCTGCTCCAAAGCTGTAGCTTCTGGGTCTGGGCTCCTTTTGCTTTAGTTACTGCATCAGTGCAGCGTGGCACGGAAGAGACCAGCCTGAGGTTCTGCTCAGGTTCTGGTTCTGATTCTCCTCAATCTCAGACGGTTCTGACTGCGGCTCTGGTTCAGGATCAGCTTAATAGGAATGGGTCAGCTGTACTCTGTGTGGTTCTGGAAGTTCTGACTCCAGAGATGTCTTCATGTTTCTAACAGTTTTTCCTTCCACTCAACTTTTTACTAAGCATTGCTGCTGTTTGTGGCTCCAGCAGACATCGATCTGGACATTCATGCTTTAAATCTAGATAAATTTTATTACATACTCAAAGTCCAAATTACATTCAAAAGTAAAATAAAAGAATAAAAGGTAAAATTAAAAAGGCTCCTATTTCTATTGATCTGATATCATAACTTCTTCTTCTTTTGTTCTGAAGCAGAATCATTAAAATAAATATTTAAATGTTGGTATTTGTGGAATGAACCAATAGGAATAAAGAGTTTCACTTTCTGAGTTGCTTTATTGAATCAATGAACCTTTAATCTGTAACCTGATCCAGACTCTCCGGTGCAGGGCGGTGTGTAAACCGAGCGCACCTTCCGCTGCAGTCTGCTCCGCGCTGTGGGCGGGGGGAGGAAGAGGAGGAGAGGAGGAGGAGGAGGATTGGTGGATTTGAGCTCAGTGTTGCTGCTGCCGTTTTCTCTCCGAGCTGCCAGCAGTCCTCCAGGCCGCCCGTCCTTCACTCCCAGCCGGACTCCAGAGCGCTTCAGTCGGCGTCCAGGTGAGAGTCCGCCGCTCTCTGCGCTCCGCCGCAGCGCTCCTCGGTGCGGGTCTGTCCCTGCGGGCTGTGCGGGGATCCGGCGGCTGCGGCTCTGCTGCTTGTTGTTGCAGCATCCATGGGATCACCTGTGGGAATACGGAGCTGCGGCTCCCCGCTGGTTCTGGTTCCGGTTCTGGTTTCTGGTGCGGGGTTGGCGCGTCTCGGACTGATGCGGTTTGTTTTGACCTTCTCTGTGATGAAGGCTGCTCTGATGATGATGATGGTGGTGGAGCTGCAGGCGTGGTCGCCTCTGACCTCAGAATCAAACAGCAGAATGTTCCGCTGCTCTGAGCGGGTTCCAGGGGTTTCCAGGGGTTTCCAGGGTTTTCCAGGGTGTCCAGGCTCCCTCCCGTCCTGACGGAGCGGCTCCTGCAGTGACGGGGCAGAAATCAAGTCAAATGTTTTCTGGGATTCTGCGGTAGGAAAAGCGGGAGTTTTGTGGTTTTGATCCGTTTTTTAGTTTTTATTCTTGTTTTTTATTCTTTCTGTTTTCCAGCAGCTCAGACTCTTCAGATCCTGTGGAGAAATTATGTAACCAGAGCCAGGCTGCTCTTCCTCCTCCTCCTCCTCTTCCTCCTCCTCCTTTTCCCTTCATCTCCTTTTTTTCAGTGTTTTCCTTCATCTTCCTCCTCCTCCTCTTCCTCCCTCCATCCCCTTTGGGAACAATCGGGAACTTGTTGACGGGAATCTCAGAAAGTCCCAGTGAGTTCTGCCGAACCTGCTTGCTGTTGGTTCCGAACCCAAACGCAGCTCTTCAGGTCCAATAAAACTGGGTTTGCTGCTGGATTTTTAGTTTCCTGGAGAAAATTAAAGAAGCAGCTGCGGCCCCCCCGCTGTGCTCTGATTGGTCCGCTGCGTTGGCCTGGCCCCGCCCCCAACATCTCCAAGCATTTTATTGGATCCAAACTCCACTAGAAACCTTTGAAACGGTTTAAAACCGGAGGAAAACCTCCATAGTTTATATTTTTATCATATTCATTTAGATCTTATTTGTTGTTGTTTTTTTCAGTATAATTTCTTAAAATGTCTCGGATCAGTGGAACCAGACCCATCAGCTGTAACATGTGAGTCGGTCTCGGTTCTGATGAGACGATGTTCCGGGTTGGGTCAGTCCAGGGTTTCCTGATGAAGCTAATCAGTTAGCTCAGCCTGAAACGTGGCGGATCCGTTGGTCTTCCAGCTCTGACCTCAGGCAGATTAATAGTCATGGACAGGCTGCCCTGGTTCTGATCATCACCTGAATGACAACATGAATGATGCTAGTAAAGGGACATGGTGACATTTAATGGCACATTGAATTAATTGTATATTAATTAATATATAAAAATAATTATAATAGTTATAATTAATTATAAAAATGCTGTTGAAATCGAAATAAATTTGACATAATTTAACATCTTGAAATTGGGTCTCCGTCTCTTTAAGAAGCTCCTGCTTCCGCCTCCAGGAAGTCATCCCAACATGGCGCCTCTACCTTAACGTTTTCACCAGTGTTGCTCTGAGCAGCAGCTCCTATGATGAGCTCAGCAGCTGTTGCTAATAGCTGCTGGCTAGTCTGAAGGAGCTGAGAGGGGAGGAGCTCTAAGGCGGGGCTAGGTCCACCCGGGCGTTTTGCACAGCTGAATAGTTGCCATGGAGATTAAAGGGTTTCTCAACCGCCTTCTTTAGTTCGGCATCTTGGTTACTATGGTTACGTTCACACAGCAGGTGATTCGGATCTGACTTTTTCACCACAGTCTGAGTCAGTGAACGCATCACATCCCAAGCCCACCACTCCTGGTCCAACAGAACCGATCACAACCGGGTCAGAAGCTGCAGCTCCAGTAAAGGCTGCTGCTGTTAGCTGTTAGCTTTTTATCTGCTTCCTTCGTCTGCTGACCGTCTGGTTCTGGTTCTAGAGGTTCTGTATGGTTCTGCAGGCCCAGCCCAGTCAGAAACCCGACCCGTCAATGATCCGCTGTGCTGCAGCTGTCGCTAAGCTAACTCTGGGCTATTATTAACCCAGCAGCTCCGGTTCTGTTGGACCCCATCAGAACTTTTTACCCGGATGTAGTCCAGGTGTTTTTCTGGACTTGCAGCCTGGTTCTGACCCAACACTGATGTTGGACCCGACTGGGTCCGGTTCCTGCAGAGGCAGAACCTTCTGGTCTGGATCTGGCCCAGAACCTCAGAGGTCTGGTTGGACCAGACTTCATCATGTTTACTTCTCTTCTTCTGTGGTTTTCCTGTTTGTTTCCATGTGGTAAACAGAGTGAATGAGTCGCTGTCTCTGATTGGTCCAGTGGGGTCATGTGACCGGTGTGGGGTGGGGGTGGGGGTCAGGGGTCTGGAAGTTTAGAGTAAAAATATTTGATTTATTTACAGCTAGTTTATATTATATTATATAAATAGTTTAATAAGCTGCTGGTTCCTCCAGGACCACGCTCTACAACCGGACCGGTCCTCCCTGGTACCAGCAGAACTTTGGTTCTGGTCCAGCTGGTTCTGCTGCAGGACCTTGAAACCTTAAACTGATGCAGCATCCCTGAAGAGCTGCAAGGTGAGCTGCTGCTGCCTCACGAACCAGGACAAAACGCCTCGTTTCTGGAGCACTTCCTGTCCTCCAAACACTCCTCCATCCATCCTTCCATCCATCCCTGTTTTCTTTTCCTCTTTTCCTTCCTTCCTGCTGCAGTGTCAGAACTCCAAACCAAAGCAGAGTTTGAGGCGTGAACTCAGAGCACAGGGAGGAGGTGAAAACTTTCTGCGGCTGGAAAAGGGAGGAGAGATGGAGGGAGGAATGCGTGGGAGAGAGAGAGAGAGAGAGAGAGAGAGAGAGAGAGAGAGAGAGAGAGAGAGAGAGAGAGGAGAGAGAGAGAGAGAGAGAGAGAGAGAGAGAGAGAGAGAGAGAGAGAGAGAGAGAGAGAGAGAGAGAGAGAGAGAGAGAGAGAGAGAGAGAGAGAGAGAGAGAGAGAGAGAGGAGAGAGAGAGAGAGAGAGAGAGAGAGAGAGAGAGAGAGAGAGAGAACGTTCCAGTGGAAATATTTGAAGCCGGAGATTTTCTCTTGGGAAGCTGATTGTTCCCCAGAACTTTATACTATTAATAATAAAGTTTTCATTTAAAACCTGCTGCAGCTTCACTGGTTTCTTCAACTGTGTTTCCATTAACTCAAATTTCACCAATTGAAATGACAAAAATAAATTTGTAAATGATGTAGATTTAAGAAAGAAAATCACCTTTTACTATAAAACGTTGATGCGTTGCAACGCGTTGGCTCTTCAGCCGTAAATTAGTATAATCACAGTTTTTTTTCATCATGAGTCACATGACCAACAGTTGGATGTTACTACTGCCAGAAACCATGAAGAAGATGACAGGAAGTGGTCTTCTTTGTGGTTTGTCTGAATAAAACAAAAAGAAAATACAAAGTTATGAACAGCATCTCACAGTTCAGAATAAGTTGTGTTGAGTCTGTAGCTGTTCTGCAAAATGGCCGACGCCCCGGTGGGCGGGGCTCGTTGCTCCAACACTCAGATGATGACGTCTCCTCTGATTGGCTGATAGATGATGACTTCTAACAGCTGATGAATATAATTGTTATAATGATTTTTAATGACTTACTGTGAAGGTGAGATTTGAATTGAATTTAAAATGAATTATTTTTACGTTAGCAGAAACTAGAGATTTGAGCTCATTTATTGTTTACAGATTTTCAGCTAATTAAACGTCACTTTTACACATTTCACTGTTAATCTCGTCAGCATCAGTTATTTATTTGAAGCAGAGAATTGCTTTAGTTGTTAAAGCCATTTGTGATTGGACTAGGCCACTCTGGTTCTGGTTTAGTCGCAGCGTTTAGGAAGCTTTGCTTTATGTTTATTCTCTACATGTTTGTTTTCTAAGTCAACATTTTAATGTTCTTTTATAATAACCAACAGATTTGAGCTTTAAAACCTTTAAAAGAACATTTCTGCCTTTTATTCAGTCAAACATTTATTCAGGAGATGAATAAATGTTGAAAGTTTAATTTGGAAACTTAAATAAACATCAGAAACAGTGAAATATAAATAATGTGACACAATAAACCCAGAACCGACCTGCAGATGGAGGTAAATAAACAGAACAAACATAAAGAGAGACGACGGATTCCTTCATGATTCCAGGAGTAATGTTGGTATTTTTGGATGGATCCGGACCGGATCAGAACATTTCTTCCTCAGGATGAATCCAGCTGATGATCCTCTGACCCGGTTCTGGGTGGGAATCCAGCAGAACCTCATCAGGGACTTCCTGGGATGTTTGAACCGTTTCTGTTTCTTCTCACCACAGATCTGTGTGTGTGCGTGTGTGTGTGTGTGTGTGTGTGTGTGTGTGTGGGTAGGTGGGTGTGTGTGTGCGTGTGTGTGTGTGTGTGTGTGTGTTTACATAGCTGGGTTACACGGAGGTGAATCTTTGTTCGGTGTTGCTCAGCTGGTTCTGATTGGTCGGTTCAGTTCTACTGAACTCAGCTGGTTCTGGAGGTCCAGATGTCCACCGTCGGGAGAAACCGGGCCTCTCAAAGACGGTTTGTCGTCTGCTGTCTCTGAGACATTGGACGGACTGGGTCAAAGGTCAGGTGGTGTTTGGACCCAGAACCAGGACCTGGACCCTGCTGGGTTGGTTCGGGGTCAGTAGGTGGTTCTGAGTGGGTCCAGGCCCGGGTGGCTTCTGCAGCCGGGAGGGCGGGGTCGGCATGCAGACATGGACAGGAAATGAAAGCGGGTCGCTGCCTCTGGGCAGGAAACCAGCAGACTGACTGACTTTGGACTGGACCGGGCCGCTAGCTGTAGAACCAGACAGAAATACTGACCGTAAACCAGCCAGAACCGAGCCGAACCAGGTTCTGAAACAGATTATAAACCAGTAGACTGTAATCTTCTGTCGTTCTGAACCAGTAACAGGTTTATTTCCCGTGTTGGATCCAGAGTTTAGCTGGAGCCATTTTTATTCTGATTTAATTCGGCTTGTTTGAGGACAAATCGATATTAAAGTGGCGCTAACCCCAGTGAAAGCTTAGCCCCGCCCCCAAACCCATTAAAGGTCTACCAAAGTGGGCGGAGCCAAGATACATAGAGGGGCGGAGCCAAGACGATGAGGGGCGTGGTCATGGGTGGGGGGTGTCTTTATTTTATTACTATATTTTTCAGCTTTTCAGACCCGATTAGAGACTTTCTATCAAAAATGCGACGAGCAGCAGGTCCCCGATGTAGAGGGGAAAAAATCTTTATATAATCTATGAACATGATTTAAAAATATTATTAACCTATTTCTAAATCAGGCGCTCAGTCCAGAGCTACATCCTGCTACTTTCAGAAGCTTCCCTGCTCCAACACACCTGATGCTAATGAGGTGTCAGCAGGTCTGTTCAGAGGAAACCTGGTCTGCTGGAGTAAAGATGCATCTAAAGGTTGCAGGACGGAAGCTCAGGAGGACCGGACTAGAACACCTCGGGTCTAAATGTTACCTTAATTACCAACGAAACTCCCTAGCAGACTCCCGTCAGCTCACTTCCGCAGCCGCCCTGTCAGCGAAGCTAGCTAGTGGTTGCTAGGAGAATGTGCTAATGTTCCGCCAGCGCCGATGGCGGGAAGTTTTGCGTTGCTATGGTAATAAAGTTGCTAATGGCGGCGGCAGTGGAGGGAGAGCTTAGACCGAATTGTCCATCTTGATGACAAAGCAGAGGATTTTCCTGATGGCCGGTAAGCTTCAGCTTATGTTTATTAGTTTTAACTTGTGATTTTTCACAGTTTACTGTCTGCTGCTATCATCTGGCTTCGCTAATAATGAGTTATGATCGCTGTGGTTAACTTGATGCTAATGCTACTCTGGTTAGCACAATGCTAATGCTACTCTGGATAATTAAGTTTCTCTCTTTTTATTGATGCTCCTGTTGCCCTGTTGACTCTCTGCTGCTGCTCTGATGTTTGGTTGGATGTTTGCTGGGTCATGTTGGCTTTAGCTTTAGTCCCTCTGATTTCTGGGTTAGTTTTCTGTTAGTAGCTGTGATTATTTCATCCTGTCTGCCTGTTTCGGTTATTTCTGGTAGAAATGATCTCCTCTCTGGAGATATTAGTTGATTCTCCTCAAGAATTGATCCTGTTATTTTTCACAGTTTTGACACCGATTTAATGATTAATTTCACTTTTATCTAATTTAAACTTGTATGTTATTTTGCTGTATGAATGAGGTTATTTAATCGTGGAACTGCAGTCACTTTCCTGTCCTTCATTTGAATCTGGACCTGAAAGTAAATCTGTTCAGCTGCACCCAGACTTTGTCTGGTGATAAATGTTTGGACCTTTTTCTCTGGTTTATTGGAGGTTTTATGGTGACATGTGAAGCAGCAGATTCAACCCGTAAGCACCAATTTAAACTTATCAGCAAATAAAGTTTAGTTTTTAACCAGGCTGCTGAACTATGGGACCTATATAACCACAAATATTTGGTAAATATTGAACTCATCATACTTTGAACCAGGGGTGTCCAAAGTGTGGCCCGGGGGCCATTTGTGGCCCACAAATGACCTGCAATTCAAGAACAAAACAAATGAGGCCCTTCAACATTTCTTGTAATTTTTTTCAGGATGAGGTTTTTCTTAAACTGAAAATGTTTCGTACAAAAACAATTCTTCTGTTAGCATCTTTTGTTCTGTTTCTCATTTAATTTTTTTTATTATTATTTCATAAATGTATTTTTTTTTTCATGCTGATGAGTTCAGATGAAAGTGTGGCATTAAGCAGAGCAGATGTTGCAGAACTTTGGGT
Source organism: Poeciliopsis retropinna (assembly GCA_010277075.1). Classification (NCBI taxonomy): domain Eukaryota; kingdom Metazoa; phylum Chordata; class Actinopteri; order Cyprinodontiformes; family Poeciliidae; genus Poeciliopsis; species Poeciliopsis retropinna. The sequence continues at coordinate 196,929 of VMRM01000049.1, read as the reverse complement.
CTTTGGTTCCTGGAAGCTGAGGTCACATTTTCTATACGGTCGCTATGACGACACAAAGGCTTACATCACTGGACTCCACCCATCAGTAGAGACCAGCAGGGCGGAGCCGCAGCACAACCCTCATGACTTCATCTGTGTGTGTGTGTGTGTGTGTGTGTGTGTGTGTGTGTGTGTGTGTTGCTCCAGGATCTGATGTCAGGAACGTTTGTTCTGCTTCACCACGAAGAGACGAAACAATCTGCTCAGTCAGAAGAACCTGATGTGTGTGTGTGTGTGTGTGTGTGTGTGTGTGTGTGTGTGTGTGTGTGTGTGTGTGTGTGTGTGTGTTTGGTAAGGAGCTTTACAGCAGTGTGTCCCTCACCCACAAATACCCGCTGACACACTCGGCATCCTAGGAACTATCGGGGGGAGGGGCGACCTTGGGGGGAGGACATCTGCTTCAGGTTACTGTCAGCTGGAGGAACCAGAGCTGGGACTGGGAGCTGCTGGTTTAACTGGGATCTGGCTCCGTCCATTGTTGGTGTTCCTGGAAGTTTTCATTTGTCTGGTTGAATCCGTCTCTAATTTTTGCTGTCTCCTCCGTGTTTTTGTGCTTTCAGCGTTTGGGTTCGTCCCAGTACCGTCTCCATGGCAACAACGTATCCTACAAACGCAAGACAAACTGCCTTGCGTTTGTCTACAAGGCAGACAAACGCCGTGTTTGTTTTATTTTTGAAACGTTTTAAACTGATTCTGAATCGTTTCGTTGTGGGTGGGAATCATGAATCTGTTCTTTGGTGTTAAATCTGAACCGGGCCCAGATCATCATACCTCCACCACCGTGCCTGCAGTCTTTGCTGTCCATCATGGACAGACGTCTCATCTGTCCAGGTCCTGTCCTCTATTCACACACAGCTGTATAGATCCATCCTGTGACGACCTTTGACCCTGTAGGGTCTGATGGAGCCGTTCAGTGTTGGTGACCTGAATGAAACTGTTAGCCTCCTCTTCCTCTCACTCTGCTGTGGTTGATGTCAGCTGGCAGTTGCAGGGTCAGAGGTCATCAGGTTCTCTTTTCTCCTCCTCTGGTCCAGGAAGCCAGAAGCTTCACATCTAGGCTCTATGTTTCCTTGAGGAAGTTAACAGATTCACGAGAAACTACACACACACACACACACACATCTTGTCCTGTGTGATTGGATCTGGTGTCCCATGATGCATTGCAGCGTTGGGCCGGGCTGGGCGTTGGATCGGAGCCGGATGAGATGATGGAACATGTTGATGAAGTTGAACTGGGAATGACTGCTGGTGATTTATGGGAAATAATTGTCCTGCTGTTTGTGTGTGTGAACATTACTGGGCGAACGCACACACACACGCACACACACGCGCACACACACACACACACACACACACACACACACACACACACACATCGGATTATAAACAACAACATTAAACCAGAGCAGAAACATCCATGAAACTGAACTGGAGAAACGTTTTAACGACTAAAAGGTTCAGGATCTCTGGATTAGTTTATTGTTTCTGATTTAAACTTAAATTTATAATTAAAATGTTTTAGTTGACTTCATCTTAATGTGTTTCAAAAATACAAAATAAGCGTTAGATATAATATTAAATTGTAACTATGTGGTCAATGATGTGTTTAGTTTGTTGCTAAGCTGTGATGTGAAACGATCCTGGCCACCTGCGGTGTGATGGATTAAATATACAGACGGTTTGCCATAGTGAGTGTTAAATGACGATAGGGTTGCCGTATTTCCCTCCTGTCTGCCGCTGTTCCTCCTGAAGCCACCAGCCTGCACTGCTTCGGTGTGGAGTGCTGCACAGCCTGACCTGATCGGCCTCTAAGCGCCCTCTGCTGGACAACGGGCCCCGTTACCATGACAACCAGGCGCTGTGGCATTCTGTAACCCAGACGGGTTTAAAACAGTTTGAGTGTTTACAGTTTTTACTTTTCATGATGGAGGCGGGTTTTCCCCGCATGGAGGCGTTGCCTAGCAACCAGTGGCCCGTGGGCTTCCTGTTGGTCCCTAAAGGTCGGGCCGGAGCGCTGTCATGGCGATGCAGGTTGAACTGCCGAAGGGCGAAGGGAGGCAGAGAGGAGACATCTGGTCTGATGGGTCGATGGGAGGAGGAAGACGAGGAAGAGGAGGAAGGGTGGAGCAGACGGAGGCTAATCCAGAGAGAGTGTTTATGAAGGAAACGTTCTGGAGCTTCCTCCTATACAAACTCATTTTCTCCTCTCTCTCTGGAGGCTGAGCTCCTCCAGATCACTGGAGCAGCAACAGGTCGGGGAGGGGCTGGTTTCAGGCTGAACATTAGAGCTACAGTATGAAACTTTTATTAAAAAAATGTTTTTACATATATTTAACCTAACATGCTGTGACAGTATGAGACAGATAATATATGAAAAAAATCCACAAGGAGGGACTTAGCGCTGTCAATCACTCCTGTGTATGCGCTGCTTGGACTCTCCCCTCGTTTCTCCTTGCTATACTGCAGCTAGCATAGCCTGTCATGAATGCTAATGCTAGTTAGCATGACTGCTGGTGATAGTGAGTTGTTATTCTGCCATTAGCACATTAGCTGTGAGTACATGAGCGTGATTGATGGCGCTAAGCCCCGCCTCCTGGTTGGTTGGTTTTGGTCAGAGCCGTGCGTTTCCATCAGATGATCCGTCTCGTATTAAACCTTTTCGTTGTATTTAGTAACTTTTTATAGAAATAAATGGTTTTGGGTCAGAACCAGAACCAGGTCGGGTCCAGGTTGGTTCCCTCAGCTGGAGGACATGAACATGTCCCTCTCAGGCTCCTGTAGCAGATGGATGGATGAGGACGACCTCTTGACCTCTGTTGATCTGGAGTGGCCGGCGGCCATTTTGTGTCCTGCTGTTCTCTCTCCCCCCGATCGCCCCGCTGTAACAGAACGTTCTTCTTCTGCAGCTGTAGCAGTCTGTGTCCCAGCACCCTGCAGGTCACAGGGAGTTCATCCTGCTGGGAGGAACCAGAACCAGAAGAATGTCTGAGTCTAACCTGATTAGAATGAGAACAGAACCGGGCCGCCGACGCCGTCCAGAGGAGCCGCCGTCTGCAGGGACAATTGCTGCGTCTGTCCAGTGAGGACGGGTTTCCCCACAGCGCTTTGAGTGGGCCACGGGCCAGGGGCCGATGGGAGAAATCCTGCTGGAGGCGACATGATGTGGTTCTGATGGTTCTGATTGGTTCTGGTTCTGCTGCAGTAGATTCTCGTTTCTCTAGTGGAGGTGATTAGTTAGCAAGTTCATCTTAGCTTCTGTGTTTGAATCGTTCCCATTGCGCCGGCTGCATCAGGAATTAATCAATTAATCACATGATAAATTCAAACTTTATCAATAATTTCCATTTTTATGTTTTATTGTTTTTCTTTCTACCAAAAACTGGATAAAAAACTCTCCAGGGTTTTGGTATTCATAATTCATTTTATTTGTTGTTTAGTTAATTGATTTTATTTAAATGTTGATTAGAATTCACCGTTACACCATGTTCCAAATTAATATGGAAATTGGATCAAAGTGTCATAAAGATAATTTTTTGTTGTGCTAATAAATTTATAGATGGTATTGAGGGTCATGGCTCTTTGTGCAGATAAACATAATGAGGAAAGTTTCTGTTAAAATGTCCTTAAAGCAGCAAAAAGCTGCTGGAGCCTCAAGGTGGAGGATGCATGAACCTGCTATTGGGCCCCTGACCAGCTCACAAGCAGAACCGGTCCAGTGGGCCCAGCCGGACATGAAGATTGATTTTCTAACAGTGTTGGACTGTTCACTGCAGTCCAACCCTGGATCACCATCTTCATGCTGTAAGGAAAACCACTGTGTCACTGGCTGCTGTGGGCAGAAAGGGGAGAAACTCCTGGTGTGTCACCATCCTCCTCTGACCTCTGACCTACAGAGAACCTTTGGCGTTTCCTCCAGCAGAAGATCTGAGGGTTAATGCAGTTCATATCAAACAGCTCTGGGAAGGTTTTCTGACATCCTGCAGAGAAACTCAGGCAGAAACTTTCCAGAAACTCCCAAGTTCAATGGATCAGGAATTGTGCAGTGAAACCAGAGAAGGTCCAAAGTTAACATGTAACTGTTTAGATGTTTTTGACTGAAAAGCTTTTGGTTTTAGTACATGTGACACTTGATGCTGCACATTCAAACAACAACCGTTTGCAGTTCTTTATAATCCATAAAATGTATAAAATCTGCTGTCATAATAAGTTGGAACATTTTGGGTTTTTATTTCTGACTGAACAAAGCTGTGACCATCATTTGACCATTTAAGAGAATCTGAGAAAATATCTCTTGCATGATAATTTGGAACATGGTTTATATCACTGGATAAACAACAATATTACCGTTTATCATAAAAACTGGGCGATTTATCATCCAGCTGCATTAGTTACTGTAACGGGTCCAATTAGCTGGTTCTGTCAGAACTCCCTGTTTGGGTCCATCTGATTCAGCTCTAATTAAAACCTACAACTAGCTGACCTTTGACCTTTCCTGCTGTAAAGCATTCCTGGAGGCTCGTTAAAACAAACAAGCAGCTCCCTGAGAGGAGTTCTGGGTCGGTTCTGGTTCTGTTGGTGCAGAGGCTGGGCTCTGTTTGTTTGGACAGGAGGACTCGGCTCGGCCCTGTCCGACCCGGTCCGTTGTTTCATAATGGGAGGAAGAGCAGTGGGGAGTTTGGACCCAGCAGGACGGTCCAGTCCGGTCCGGCAGGCTGAGCTTCAGACACATTCCAGGAAAACCTGGAGAGTTCTGCTGAGTTTCCAGGGATTGTCTGCTCCTCGTCATGACGACCCGCGGTCCAGAACCAGAACCTGAGGATAAATCTGGCTCCTCATCCAGGAAGTGATCAGGTTTTATTATTTTACAGGTTTAATTTTTATTTCTGCTTCGGAGAATAAATCCTGAATGTTTCCTGATCCTCAGCAGGTTAGTTTGTTCTGCATGTTTTCCTCGTGGTTCTGGTTCTGGACCCGTTTATCCTGGTAACGGCTGTGATGTCACACCGTCTCAGATTCAGTCAACATGTCCATATTTGGACGTCCTGTCTGTGTCCACAGTGGGAACCAGGATTCCTTCCTGAACAGAAACATCAATGTTCTCACGATGCAAACCACTTCAGCTCCACACACACCCTGCCTGTGTGTGGGTGTGTGGGTGGGTGGGTGTGTGTGTGTGTGTGTGTGTGAGAGAGAGAGACAGGCTTCCTGTGTTCAGAACAGAACCAGGCCCGGCCCAGTTGAGCAGCAGTGACCTCTCTGTTGGTCGAGTCCGCAGCAAACTTCTGCATCGCATTCAACAATCTAGAGATCAATAAAGCATTAAATATTAGTAAAGAAATCGTAAATAAAACTTTAAAAGAGCTGCAGATGAATAAATTAATAGAAATTAAATAAAAACTCCTCCAGGAATCCTAATAAACCAACCATGAAACCAGTTTAACCAGTAGACCTGGAGCTCAGTGAATAAACTACCAGCTGTCCAGAACGTTAAGCTGCTGTTGGATCAAAGTGTTGCTGTTATTGATGAGCTGCGCTCGGCTCTCAGGACGTTTATTAATTATTAATATCAGTGAGTGTGGAGCAGAAACGTTACGATCCTGAGTAACGTTCAGGATCTTCAGACACGCATGAGCAGGCTAACACGGCCGCATCAATAATGCACGGGAAGCTATCAAGTATGGATTTACAGCTGCTAACACAGGCTAACGGAGGCTAACAGGAGCTAACTGGGGCTAATGGGAGCTAACTGGGGCTAACGGGAGCTAACTGGGGCTAACAGGCTAACCGGGACTATTCAAGGCTTATGGAGGCTAAATGCTGCTAGCCCCTATAAAAGGCTAATGGAGGCTAACAGAGGCTAATGGAAGCTAACGGAGGCTAACACAACTAAAGCTTCACATCTGATTGTTTCTTCTCATCTGAGAAATGGAAAACATTTCAGGCTTCAGACGGGAAAACTCTCAAACTAACTGGGTTTATTTCAGTTTAACTTGTGACTGTAAAGTTAAAGGAAAATTGAATAAAAAGTTGTTTTTATTATAATAAAAACAATCAATCTAGTGACTGACAGTCAGGTCTTCTGTGATTGGATGTTGAGTTTTAAAAGAAAAAAATTCTCCATAAATGTTGATATGTATCTGAGAGATTCTGGTTCTGTTCAGCTTTAATTTCTTTAAACATTAGAACTTGATGATTCCTAGTGAATCTGAACCGATCAGAACCGGTGAATGTTCTGGTTCTCTTTGTCTATCCGCCTCACTGAGCAAATCTGAACGCATGACTTATTGATGTCTGTCTGTCTGGACCGGCTGCTTTAACTCGGCTGGTTCTGGTTCTGGACCGGCTCGGTTCTGGTAATCCTGAAGAGAACAGAACCAGAGAACTGAAGCTCCATCTTCAGAGTCAGAGGTTCAGTTTTCCAGCTGATGAATCCATGAAGCAAACAGCAGGAAATCATTATGTACATGGAATGTGTGTGTGTGTGTGTGTGTGTGTGTGTGAGACGTTATTCGACCGTGTGTGTGTGAGCCGCGTGTGTGTGTGTGTGTGACCGCGTGTGTGTGTGACGTTATTCGACCGTGTGTGTGTGAGACCGCGCGCGTGCGTGTGTGTGTGTGTGTGAGACCGCGCGCGTGTGTGTGTGTGTGTGTGACGTTATTCGACCGTGTGTGTGTGTGTGTGAGACCGCGCGCGTGTGTGTGTGTGTGTGTGACGTTATTAGACCGTGTGTGTGTGTGGTGTGTGTGTGTGTGTGTGAGACCGCGCGCGTGTGTGTGTGTGTGACGTTATTCGACCGTGTGTGTGTGAGACCGCGCGCGTGCGTGTGTGGGTGTGTGTGTGTGAGACCGCGCGCGCGTGTGTGTGTGTGACGTTATTAGACCGCGTGTGTGTGTGTGACGTTATTAGACCGTGTGTGTGTGAGACCGCGCGCGTGCGTGCGTGTGTGTGTGTGTGTGTGTGAGACCGCGCGCGTGTGTGTGTGTGTGACGTTATTAGACCGCGTGTGTGTGTGTGACGTTATTAGACCGTGTGTGTGTGAGACCGCGTGCGTGTGTGTGTGTGCGCGCGCGCTGCAGACGTCCGTCAGTCTGTTGTGAACTGATTGTTTCATGGAGGAAAAAATGATCAAATATTTTAATATTTTTCTACTTTGTTGCATCGTCTTATAAAACTTTAGAAAATTGATTTATTATTATTTTTACTGGTGAAGCAAGAAGGTTCCTTTATGGGTTTAACCCAGTTAGCCCATTAAAAGCTACTGAACCAGTATCTTTCCTCCAAAAGCTCAAAGTTCCCACACTCTGTGAGACCCTGAAGTGTCCTGGATCAGTTTCTGGTTCTAACTGAAGCTGTCCAATCAGAAAGCAGAGTGTTATTTTGTTATTGTTTTTGAAATAATCATTAACTAATTCAGTAATCGATTAACTGACTGGTAAAAGCCTTTGCTGACAGAGTCACACAGTCAAAGCTGAACAATAGATATAAATATTTTATATTTAAGGTAAAAACCTTTTGACTGTAAATCTGATCCCAGAACTCACCTGGTTCACATTCAGGAAATAAATCTTCTGTTGATTACCTTGTGGGTCCAGTTAATAACCGATCAATCCAATAAGTAATCAATAGATCAGCTCTGTGCTGTCCTGATGTTCAGCTGAACTTCTCACATGTTCCTGTTTGGACCTTTTAGCTGCAGATTCATCCTTTGCTATAAATGATCAAACTAAAGGAAGGAATCTGTTGACTTTGATGCATGAAATGTTTATAACCCAAACCCTTCCATCCAGACCGGATGCTGGTTCCGACCTGGACCCACCCAGTGCTTCTCTTATTTACATGCATTGATCGGTATTGATCAGCATTGATTTCCTGCTGCTGTTATTAATAATTAACCAGCTACCAGCTTTTAGCTTCCCTCCATGTGGGAACAATCACAGTCTGACTGCTGCAGATCAGATGTTATTAACAGATGGAAACCAGGTCAGCTCTCTCTCTCCTTCCTCGATCACCCTCTCTCTCTCTCTCTCTCTCTCTCTCCCGTGATCTCATCCTCTCTGGCTGCTGACACATTCCTCTGCTTTCAGCCTTTATTCCTTCACTCTTTGTTATCAGGAGTGTGTGTGAGTGTGCTGGATGTTTTCTCACATGATGGAGCAGAGAGGCCTCCTGGAAATGACTGAATGTCTGCGACCCGTTCAGAACCGTTTGGTTCCATCTGGACCTCTGACAGAACCAGCATGCGGCTCATCAGAAACCTGCAGAGTGAAATGAGGTCCAACAACATGAAGTTTATAAAACCCTCGTTATAATGCTATAACGTTTGGTTCAGTTGATTATAACGATTAGTTTGTTCATAATAATGTGCTAAAACCCGACAGAAAATAAAAACAAGATTAAAAGACAAATACCTTTTTATTAAAAGTCTGCAGCTGATTGGACCGAGTCATTTCCTCTGCAGATCAAGCATGAGGCGACAGTGGGGGAGAAAACTCCTGCAGAACCAGAAGTCGGTTGGATCCTCGTTCTTCTTCATTCAGTTTGCTGCAGGAAGTAGTCTTCCTCACCTCTGGATGAAGAGGAGTTGCTGATGGCTGCGACAAGTGCAGCTATTTGCGCACGCTCAATGCTTTCAGAGCCGTTTCAGGGGAAAAACTGCAGCTAACAGGAGGGTGTCACAATGTATGAAAGACTGCAACATGCATGACTCTTTTCATATCTTATTACGGATAAATGTAAGCTTCCTGTTGTTGTGGATACATGTTCCTGACAGGACTGCCTAGCAACAGAAGGTGTTGCTAGGCAACCAGGAGGGCGTTGTAGTAAACATGGAAACGGTTCTGATCCTCAGACTGTAAACATCTGTAAACATCCATAATCCATCAGGCATTTAATCCACTGAGATAATCTATAATTCATGAGTTATAGATTATTAGATATTAGCTAACACCCAACACATTTGCTGACAAACTTTATAAGTTGCTCCTTCAGGGTTCTGTCTTTGGATGTATGTTAGTTTAGTTCTGCCATATTGTGCCAGTCAGTGCTGCCCTCTATGGGTTCAACTGTGGTACTGCAGCTGAATTTTTCTATTGGTTCCAGCAGTCCTGCTTGGTCAGTGTCACTAAGCCCCGCCTCCAGGTATCATCTCACTCAGACACGCCCCCTGGTGGCGAGTCAGGAGGAGGAACAGCTAGCATGGTTAGCATTGATTCATTAGCAGCATGGAGCGCGTCTCTTGGCTCCGCCCACTTTGGAGTTTTCTACATGTGGGCGGGGCTAAACCTTTTCAGGGGTTAGTTCCACTCTGATGATGGACTATTGATCATCAGATTACTGATCATCAGAACGTCTTTGGTTGATGTTTGATCTGGAAACAGAACCGATTCAGAACCAATAAGAACAGAAAACCCAGCAGCTGGTAACATGTTCAGTCTGCAGGTCCGGTTCTGACGGGTTCTTCTGAAACGGGTCATAGTGAAACTGGAGAGCCAGAAAACACCAGTAACACCATTTAGACCAGTAACACCAGTAACTTTATTACTATACATCTCAGCCTCTTTCTGTTGATCTGGTTCTGTTTTCTCACAGTTTGGATCAGAACCGGTCGGATCCAGACGGATCTGGAATCTCCTCAGAGCAGGAGGTTCTGCCTCGATATCCCTCACTGGAATCACAGACTATTGACAGATTATTGATTGATTTATTAGTGATGATCAGTGAAGTTCATCAGAACCGGATGGTTGGATCCAGAAAGTTCTGTGGTCTCTATAGAGGAGTCAGTGAGAACTTCAGGGCCGGTTCTGTTTCTGCCCCGTTTATCTATCCATTCATCGCGGTAACCATAGCAACCGCTAAGTGCATTAGCAGGGAGCAGCTAACCTGATTACAGGGAGAGAGTCCTGAGAGGATGGAGGGAGGTGGTTCTGGTTCTGACTGGGTCCGACTGGATCTGACTGCTACTATATTTTTCTATCAGGTTCCAACTGGTCCTAACTGGTTTTAACTGGTTCCTGCTCCTCTGAACATGCGGCAGCTGAACCATGTTTGGACTGAAACTCTTGTTAAACTCAAACCCAGTTCTGTTGAACTGGTTCTGTTGCTCTGGTCTGGTGGACTCTGTGGTCCGGCTGTCAGCCCAGTAGAACCTGCTCAACTGCCTGCTGAAAGCTGGCCTGGTTTCCATGGTTACGTCTCTTTTGGGTCATTTCCTCTCCTGTCTCTGTGTGGCAGCAGCTTCTGGATCAGAACCAGAGGATCGGGATCTCTGGGGGTTCTGGTCCTCCTCCTGCTCTGGGTCGGTGTGGTTCTGCTGGTACCGGGTCAGATGGCTGCTGCTGTCCTACATGGCTGGCTGTGGCCTAGTTAAAGCTGCAGAGGCAGTGATGGATGACGTCCCGCCTCCTCTCCGACCCAGTTCTCCAGAACCACCGGCGCAGTGCGGTGAAGGCTGAGCGGACCTCATCTGCAGCAGCCCTTCTGGTTCTGGACGGGTCCAAATGATGTAATGCTCAGTTTGGATCGGCAGAACATGGGGGAACCGTTTCCATGGTAACCTGTGGTTTTACCGCCAGCAGAACCCTCAGAACCGACCCGTCTGCTCCTGCTGCAGCCGGAGGTTCTGCTCTGATGTGAGCGGTTCTGGAGAGCGGCGTGGGCGGCTGAGAGCGGCGTGGGTTTCTGCAGTGCTGCGGTTGCCATGGCGATCAGTTGATGCTTGAAACGTGAAAGAGCCACAGAGCTTTCTGTCCGCTCGGATCAGAACCACAGAACCTGCAGGCTCAGCGGATCATAGTTTGGATCAGAACCGGAGTTAGAAATGTTCTCCAGAACCAGCAGATTTATCCCAGCGCTCCCAGTTAAAGTCTGGTGTCCGGCCCAGTTAAAGTTCGTCTCCCAGTCGGGTCTTTGTGTGGCTGTCGGCAGCCCGATGAGTTGCTGCCGCCGCAGTGCATGCTGGGATGGCGTTACCACGGCGATGTGGCATTTTGCAGGGTAATGTCTGGTTTACTGAGAGACAGGACAGGATGGGTCGGGCTGAACCGGTTCTGAACCCATCAGTTTGATCTGTCTGCTCTCTGATTGGTCCTCAGAGATCAGATGGTTCTCTGAGGATCCGGTTCTGATCCGAATCAGATGAGTTTCTGCTGCTCTGTTCATCATGTTGATCTTCACACTGCATTGTCTGGAACATCCTTTAGTCTCCCTGGCCAGAAATAACCCGACCCGCTAAAGCTGCTGCTAACGCTTTAAACTGAGGAGGAGGATGAAGATGAAGGGGGGCTGAGGAGGAGAAAAAACAGGAAGTGTACAGAAATAACAGCTTCGTTTGATCACAGATTTATAAAAAGTCTCAGAGGAAAATTTGGACCTGGATCAGATCTGGGGGCAGCAGTGATGCATCATGGGAAATGTAGGATCCAGTTGGTTCAGAGTAGTAAAGCATGGCTACAGGGACTGACGTCCGGACTCGGATATTCTGTTATTTTAAAGGTTGAACCACTCAGACACAGATTCATCACTGGAGGCAGTTGGTCCTGATCCGGTTCTGATCTGGTCCTGATCCGGTTCTGATCCGGTTCTGATCTGGTCCTGATCCGGTTCTGATCTGGTCCTGATCCGGTTCTGATCCGGTTCTGATCCGGTCCTGATCCGGTTCTGATCTGGTCCTGATCCGGTTCTGATCTGGTTCTATTTATTAGTGAGAAGAACAACTTTTCTATTGTTTATAGAAATGAGGTTTAAATAATTTTGACATTAAATTGTAGAACCAAACAGATGAATATTTATTTCCATATTTCAGGCGACGCTGCAGATCGACCAATCAGAGGCCTTCATTTCCCCTTTGATGTTCAGTCTGGTTAATTTTGTTCTGACACATAAATTTGATGATGTCATCAGAACCGAGGCCAGATCTCCAACCTGCAGAAACACTTTACTACTGCAGGCGGTTGTCATGGCGCCTTGTGTGTGTGTGTGCGTGTGTGTGTGTGTGTGTGTTCTGGTCCCACCACCATCATCATCGGCATATTTCTAGTGTAGCAACACCAGCAGCTCCACTGACTGGTTGCCTCGCTCTGAGTGGGAGGAAGTCACAAAGTGTCCCAGCCGCTTCACTTCCTGCTCTGGCAGTCAGTTCCTCTGATTGGACGGTTTGAGGATCAGTGGGCGGGGCCTCAGATCCAGCTTAGGTCAATGAAGAGTCTGACTCGAACGTGGCAAAGAAAATCTGAACTGAAAAACTGAATCTGATCAGCTGGAGCTGAATAAAGAGAGGAAAAAATACCGAAATGTTTTTAGATTTTAAAAAAATGTCTGTTTCTTTACATTTTTCTTTCTTCCTTTTATTTTTAGATCTTTCTTTACATCATTCTGTCTTTCTTTTTGTACTTTTGTCTCTTTCTTCACAGAGCAACTCTGACTCTGTTTACCAACCAGGAAGCTTTACAGTTTATAAATCAGAGTGAATGTTGCCTAGCAACAGCACTAACTGCATCTCTGCACTGCCAGGTTTCATCCTGCTGCTCTGATGTCCTGCAGTGACTGGGTTTCACCAGCAGGGGGCAGCGCTCCCTCAGCGCCCAGTTTGTTGGTTAGAGTCAGACTGCAGCCAATCAGAGCAGAGCTCCAGTCACATGACTGGGAACCAGATGTAGAAACATCAACACGTGTTGACCTGGGAGGCTGCTGCAGTAAACTAACTACACCCAATCAGTAAACTACTAACTACACCCAATCAGTAAACTACTAAATACACCCAGTCAGTAAACTACTAACTACACCCAATCAGTAAACTACTAAATATACCCAGTCAGTAAACTAAGTACACGCCATGATCCAGCAGCTCCTTGTTCTGTGGTTCTGGTCCAGATCAGCTCACTGAGTCCTGGTCCTCGGGTGCCGGTGTCCTGCAGCTCTTGGATGTCTCCCTGGTATAACACAGCTGAATCAAATAGCTGAATCACCTCCTAAGTGCAGTCCGGTTCTCCAGAGTCCTGCTAATGACCTCGTTATTTGACTCAGGTGTGTTGGAGCAGAGACGCAGGACCCTCAGGGCCTGGAGTTGGCCCCCCCTGCACTAGGCCATCTCTACACATTTCCATCCGTGCTGCTGATTTCTGTTGGTTGTGTCAGTGGTTGTATTGGACTATAGAAGAGTTTGGTCTATAGTGGAGCTGATGGTGGTCAGAACGGATCCCGCAGCATCACTCCTCCTCCACCATGCCTCACTGACCGTCTCTCCGTCTCTGCAGGTTTCCTCCAGTCGTCCCGGCCGGCCAACCAGAGCCGCTCTCAGAGGGTCCCGCTGATCCCCGCAGCAGGTAACAGGTGGGCGGAGCAGCGAGCGGCGGCGGGGGCGGAGTCACGGCGAGGTCATCATGACGTCGGTGGCGGCGGAGTTCGACCACATGGAGATCCAGCAGCAGTACAGCGACGGCGTCAACAACCGCTGGGACGCCGACGACTGGGACAACGAGAACAGCTCTGCTCGGCTCTTTGAGCGCTCACGCATCAAGGCGCTGGCAGGTAGGACTGCTGGTTATACTGGTTAAACTGGGACTGCTGGTTGTACTGGTTAAACTGGGACTGCTGGTTGTACTGGCTAAATTGGGACTGCTGGTTATACTGCTTACACTGGGGCTGTCGGTTATACTGGCTAAACTGGCTAAACTGGGACTGCTGGTTATACTGGTTATATATATTTAATCTTCAGCTTTCCTACATCTCTGGTTCTCCTGCTGGCAGTTCTTCTTCTTCTGGTTGACTTCTAGTCATTTACATGCCAAGCGCCCTCTAGAGGAGAGGTTCTCCTGAACAGTTGTCGGTAACCTGGTGACCCACATGAATTTATTTACTTAATTCTCTATTTACTTAATAAATACATGAATACAGATTTAAATTACAGTTTTTTCTGGATTTGTTGGACTTTTTATTTCATAATATAAGAGCTATAGTTCTATATTTAATGGGACATTAATTAACTTTATTTCACATTTAATGATCTTATGATAAAGTTATTAATTTAGTGCTTTCATATTTAAGCTTTCCATAAAGCTCAGGCATCATGATGATTCTGAAATCATCATTGGACCCTCTGCTTGGTGTCTTGTGCCCCCCGGGGGTCCCTGAACCCCACTTTGGGAACCCCAGGCTTACATGAGGCATGAAACTGGGAACAGGAAGGTTTTTTATGATGGTTACAGTTTTTCTGAAAGATCAGGATCAGCGAGGAGAAAAACATTTTTATCCAAATGTTCAGCAGATTAAACCAAACCTGAGTGAAGTTGGACTCATTAAAGGAACCTGCTGGTTCTGCCTGGTAACAAGAAGGTTCTGGAGCTGTTTGGGTCACATGATGTTACAGAACTGAGATGCGTCTCATCATCAGAAGCTCTTTAGCTTCTGGTTATTGACGTAAAGATGGAGTTAATCTGGTTTCTGTGGCTGGTTTCTCTCAGGTCCCAGCTGCAGCACGGTGGTGGTTCTGAACAGTAGTGGTTCTGAGTTAAACAAGCTTTCTGCTCCTCAGGCTGAAGCTCTGAATCTAGAACAAGATTTAACCTGAGAGCAGCTTAATCAGCTCTAGAGAAGTCACACAGCTCGGTCCAGCAGGGGGCGCTAGCGAGCTGCAGTAGAACCAACCAACAAGTTGTACAAAATATTTCCATAAACATCATGAATCTGAGTTTTCTGTTCACATTTAATGATCTTATGATCATTAAATCATAAGATCAGGTTTAATTATTGTTTATTAACCAGTGAATAATAACTTCATGCCTGGTTGATCCCTGCTGGTCGACCTGAACGTTTAGCTGGGATTATTTTATTAGTGGTTGTCAGTAATAATCCAGATTATAATCCAGATTATCTCCAGTTGTGTTTTCAGTCTTTCTGCTGTTCCAGCTTCATCATGTCCAAACAGCAACAATAACTCCTCTTCATCAGTCTGATGCAGATCACGGGTCGGCCGCCGCCGCTGGCAGCTCACATGCTTCCTCTGTGTGTGTGTGTGTGTGTGTGTGTGTGTGTGTGTGTGTGCGTGCGTGCGCTCTAAATAATTCAGCGTCCTGCCGTGTTAAATATGCAGCAGCCTGTTTACAGGGGGGGCGGGCGGGGCCCAGGGCCCGGCCCTCATTAAATCATCTTTCTGCTTCAGAAACTGATTAACTGGTGAATGTTCTGCTTAGAAGTTCTGATTGGACCTGAAGACCGGACCGGTCCAGTCTGCTGGGAACCAACCAGTCAGTGGGTTTCCCTGTGGTCCGATCAGAACCCTGGTCCATGAGTTGAGCGACTGGTTCCTGTTTCAGTGATGGGTTGAAGAGTTCTTGGCGGTTCTGATCGGACCTCAGCTGGGTCACCTGGTTCTTGAAACGGGTCTGATCAGCTGGAACAATGGGTCCTTTCAGATTCCAGCTGTTGTTGCTCCTGGTTTCTTTGGACCTGATCCAGCCTGAAGCTCCGCCTCCCGCTGGAGTTGAACCGGCATCCTTCCAGCAGAACCCACAGCCTTAAAGGGACGGTAACATGAAAACCTGCTTCTCTTAGCTTTAGATCATGTTATGATACTTTCCCCTCATCAAATTACATCCTTTAGTCTCCATAGCAACCACGAGCATCGTCCCCACTCAGCTCCTTCTTAAAGAGACAGAGACCCAATTTCAAGATGTTAAATTACAAAGTCAAACTTCTATAAAATCATATTAGATAGACTGTTATAAGAACTGATTGATCAGCACACAGAAACAGGAGGCATCAGTCAAACCGGAACCTTATTCAGATTATAGAGAGCGTTTCGTTAATCTCTGTATCGGCCCATCAGCAGGACTCTGTGAACTCTACATGTGTGATCCCAGTAGAGCCACACTATTCCCAACAGAGAGCAGTAGATGTTACAGAGCAACTGCTGCAACTGCAGAGTTCAACAAAACAGGAAACATGAAGGTCTGTGTGTTTATGAATCAGACAGAAATCCTGATGTTGACAGATTGTCGCAGTAAATGTTTTATTTCCATTTCAGAGTTTCTTCAGCTGTTGAGAAGTTTCTCTGCTTCTGAATCTAAACATCATGTAGAAAATGTCTGACTGTCTCTTTAACTGACAGTTTGGACCAATCAGAACATCTCTGGACCCGACGCAGCCATTCAGACCTTTCATTAGCCTGAAAGCTGATGGTGTGTGTGTGGTGTGTGTGTGTGTGTGTGTGTGTGTGTGGTCCATATGATAGCCTGAGCAACTCTACACCACTGGTTACCAGGGAGACGCAGCCTGATCGACTTCCACTCAGAGAGGGAGGAGAAGCGACCTCGGCTCTGTGTTCAGACCGTCCTGGTGAGATGCATGCTGGGAAATAATCCAGCATGCATCGGGTCTGGTTCTCATCCGGTTCTGACAGACTCTCTGTCCATCAGCCGCCCTGAAGGTCACCGGATGACCTTCAGCTGTTTCCTGTTCATTAGTTTATTGTGTTTCAGCAAAAAGGCAGGTCAAAGGTCATTACATCAAAACTGCAGATAAACCAGCTCTGCTTCGGCTGCAGCTTTCTTCTTGTTCCTCAGCCTGATATAATCTGTTGGGATTAGCATCATAATCTGAGTTTAACTTTCCAGAACTGGACTGAATGGGAATGACTTGGAGTCGGATCAGAACTTCTGCAGCTGAACTGGATCCATTTGTTCAGACGGTTCAGTTCTGAAGCAGTTTCACATAAATAAACTGAACTAAACCCGGTTCTGATTTAACTGGGTCCGATTTACCCGGTTCTGATCAGGAATGACTGTGTGGATTCATTGGGATCAGATGATCAGGGATCAGAATCTGTCTAGTTTATTGAAGAGACAGTCAGTGGATCCATAATTAGAACCAGAACCGGTCCGGTTCCCCCCAGCGAGAACTGTGTGTCACTTCCTGTTTGGAATACCACAGGTTGGAATGCTGGGAATGTTTTTCTTCCTGGTTGGTGAAGTGGAAGCTCCCGCTGCAGGTTCTCATTCATGACTGCTCAGTTTTAGTTTTTTCAGTTTTTCTTCCTCCCAGTCAGGAACGCTCTTATCAGCCGTTACAACATGAGATTAGATAAACTCTGCTTTCTCTTTTCTACACTTCAGTTCCTGGTTCAACCTTAAGTCCTTCCTGATAAGGGGAAGATAAAGCAGCTGAACCCTGACCCGGTTCTGACCCAGTTCTGTTCTCTCTGGTTAAATAAACTCTGATAATAAGAGTTTATCAGACTTATTAAACTCAGCAGCAGCTGGATTAAAGTGGGACATGTGTGGGAGCGGGACCCGGTGGACCCGGTGGACCCGGTGGACCCGGTGGACCCTGGTCTCCCCTCCTGGTTCTGGAAGTCGTGACCTCCCTGGTATGCCATTCAGTGCTGCGCAGGCCGAACTGTCGTCTCTGTGTGAAATTCAGCGAGCGGCTGGCGGATGTTTGACCGGTGAGGGCGTCTCCGGGTTCAGCGGTTCTGGAGGGCCCGGCCCGACTCAGGCACTCTGAAGGGGGTGCTTGGTTTGGTGGCGGCGGCGCCCTGAGGGGCCGAGCCACGAGGAGAGCAGATGACTGCGGCAGAACAGAGCGCGCTCAGAACTTCTGCTCCATCTGCTGTCTGTTTGCTGCTGGCTGACCTCTGACCTCACCAGGGGTATGGGGGTCAGACCGCTCCTAGATGGAAACATCTGGATGGTTTCTTCTTCTTCTTCTCTACAGACTCAGAGCTGGTCAAAGATCATCACTTCATACACGACCTGTAGGTGGATTGATATCCAGAGAGGAAGTTCCTGCTGGTGGACAGGAAGTTGGATGGACCACATGAACTTAATTTATTCCAGATTAGAAGTTTAGAGCCAATAAATGAATGAAATGACCATAAATCCAGATGTTTAACCAGGGTTGGGCTGGCGTTGGTCCATCCATCAGCCTGCAGTAGGAGGGTTGTTGTTGTGATATATAAATAACAGTAAAAGAGATAAAAACTGTTAATTTCTGTTTTTTATGGTTGTGACTGTATGACACAGCAATCAGAGCTCCACAAACACAAATGCTGATCCTCAGAAACATTTCAGGACTCCACTCACATAAAGACGTGTCACTAAAATAACCTGAGCTTCAATCAGACGCTTAAATTGATCTGAACCTCTGTTGAACCAACAGCAGAGGAAAATGGTGAAACGGTTTTATTGGGTCAATAATAAATGAAACTCTGACCATAACGATAAACCATCAGATAAATGCCCACATCACCATCCTGCCACCACCGTGCTGGTGTCTGCTCCATCCTGAAGCTGCATGACGGCCCGGCGCGGTTTCACACACAACCAGACCACGAGAAGCCCCGCCCACTGCTGTGACATCACAGGGTTCAGTTCAGCCATTTCATTTCCCTTTGGGATGAGTAAAGTAACTCTTCCCGGCCGGCAGCCATGTTGGCTCAATATCGTGACCTTTGACCTGCTAGCTGAAGCCTGTAGCCTTTGGGTTTTGTTGGGCTGAATTTGCTGGGACTCAGGTGTTTTTCATCTCAGGATGACCTTTGACCCTTCCCTGGCATTGTGCTAACAGCGTTCCTGTTGTCCAGGTGAGCTCAGCCCCTCCTCAGGTGGATGATCCAGAGGAGGTCAAAGGTCGCTTTGTTGAATCCAGAGGTGTGGCTTGGAGTCACGGTGACCTCTGACCCCTCTGCTATCTTGGCCTCTGTTTGTTTAGGTCAACATAAAGTTTTGTTCCAGCTATTGTCTGGACGGTGTGACCTTTGACCTCCGCCTGTCTGTCTGCTCAGTAACAGGAAGCGGCGCTCCAAGAGCTCGAGACCAGCTTCCTGCTCCCTCTTCATCCCTGTGTGTGTGTGTGTGTGTGTGTGTGTGTGTTTGGGTGTGTGTGTGTGTGTGTGTGTGTGTGTGTGTGTGTGTGTGGGTGGGTGGGTGTTGGACAGAGCAAACAGGAAGTGATGTCAGACCCAAACAGGAAGCTCATCTCCACAGCAGCTGCTAATATTAGCCCCGTGGTGTTCTCAGGATGTTGATCAGAACCGACCCGGTTTCCCTGCTGGTGGTCCGGTCTGATGGTTCTCGACCAACATGGAGGATCTGGACCAGTCCGGTTCTGATCCGATCAGTAGATAACCAGAACTCAGCTGGAGGAAACTCTGGCTCTGTTTGGGTTTCTGTCACTGTAGCACATCCACCCAGACAGGAGAACCGGAACCAGGTCCTACCGGGTCGGTCCAGAACGTTCTGCCTGTCAGGCAGCTAACGTTCTGCCTGTCATGTTAGCTGTTAGCTTCATGTTAGCTGTTAGCTACATGTTAGATAACATGTAGCTAACATGTCAGGGTGTGTAGAAACCAGCAGCAGAACCTCCAGAACCTCCAGGTTCTGGTATAGACTCTCCCAGTTCCACATCAAGCATCCAACTGTTAGCTGTTAGCTTCATGTTAGCTGTTAGCTACATGTTAGATAACATGTAGCTTGTTAGCTACATGTTAACATGCTAACATGCTAACATGTAGCTTGTTAGCTACATGTTATCTAACATGTAGCTAACAGCTAACATGAAGCTAACAGCTAACAGTTGGATGCTTGATGTGGAACTGGGAGAGTCTATACCAGAACCTGGAGGTTCTGGAGGTTCTGCTGCTGGTTTCTAAATGGCTGCGAAGTCCAGACAATGTGGAACAGATCAGAACCTTTCTGGTGAAATTCATCATGTTAGCCCAGATCCGTGCTGACAGAACCAACAGCCAGTCATAAATCACTTGTTCACCCCATAATTTAAATTAAAATGATTTACTGAATGAGATGTCGTCATCTGCTGATGGTTGTGTTTTACTTATTGTGTTTGTTTTAGTTTGGATACTTTTATACCTGAAAATGGACTCAACATAACAAGGTTCTAGTTTATTGCAGTGGTTTCTGGGACAGTTTGTTGTCCAATAAAACTAGTTATGGTTCTAGGAAGTTGAGTCTTTTATTCTTCTTTGTTTCCATTCAGGTTTTCCAAACGTTCCTGCTGCAGTTTATTTGATATTTGTGTAAAATAGAAACTAAAAGTTGAGATTTCTGATTCACTCTGATAAACATCTGAGATTCAGATCATATCCAGCCTCTTTGGTCCCGCCCCTTATGCTAATGAGGCAATGACATCGTGCAGCGGCTGAGGGCTGTGATTGGCCGGCTCAGCGTGTGGCCCCTCCCCCTCTGGCTGGGTCTGAAGGTGTTTTCAGCAGCGTCTGGTCAGACCCACGCTAACGCTCTGCTGCAGCTGCTCTTCCTCCTCTTCCTCACGCTCTTCGTCCTGCTCTTCGTCCTCCTCTTCCTCAGCCGGAGCGCCGCGGGGCAGCCGGTCCGGGTTCGGGGGAAGGTTTGGTTCTGGAGGGATGGAGACAGAGCCAGGCGTGCTGTTGCCGTGGCAGCCGTGCTGAGTTAGCGCTTCCTGCCTCGCCCCGAGGGGGGAGAGAGAGAGAGAGAGAGGGAGGGAGTCCCTCGCTCGCCCTCTGTGCAGCTCAGTCCCTCTGAGGAGGAGAGCGGTTCTGATCTGGACCGGTTCTGACCGTTTCTCCTTAACCGGACCAAAACTTTCTCCTTGGAGTGACTGCTATCTCTGGACCGGTTCTGATCCGGTGGAAACCTGAACTGGACCAGAACTTTTTCTCTGGAGTTGCTGCTACAACCCTCTGACCCGATTCTCCTGAATCGGACCAGAACTTTCTCCTGCAGTGGCCGCTGCCTGGCTCTGGGCCCGGTCCGGTACGGTCCGGTGTGATGGAGCTGCAGAGCGCCCCGCTGTCCCCCTTAGCCCCCCTGGCCCCTCCCCTGGACTACGCCGGGCCTCGGACCCCGGACCCGGTACCGGGCGGGCCGGGCCGGGCCTCCAGCCCCAGCAGGGGGGCCGCCAGCCCGGGGCCCGGCTTCAACTACAACCAGCTGGAGGGACGGTTCAAGCAGCTGCAAGGTAGGAAGGAGGTTCTGGAGGTTCTGGAGGTTTATCGGGCTGTAACTCTGGGTTCTGTGTGTGTGTGTGTGTGTGTGTGTGTGTGTGAGAGTCAGGAGCTGTAGCATTATCAGAGTGAACCACCGCGCCCTTCCTCCTCCTCCTCTTCCTCACACTGTGGCTCTAATAAAACCAGGAGCTGCCTTGCTGAAGGGCATCCAGGGCTTTTTCTCCTCTTCCTCTTCCTCCTCTTCCTCCTCCAGTTTGGTGAAGCTCGGAGAGGAAACGTGTTGGGTTCTGCAGCAGAACCAGAACTTTTCTCTGCTGTCACATTTGGTCCGGACCGTTCCTGGTGCATCTGAGAATCAAACCGGTTTCTGATCTGGTTTCTGATCTGCAGGTTGGAAATTAGGTTTAAATTGATCTCAGAGAATCCTGGAGGTTATTAGAGATAAATATTATGACCATCTCTGTTGGTGACCTTTAACCTCCTGGTTCTATTGGCGTCTTCCTGCTGATGAAGGCCAACAGGATGAGGTTGGATGATGTTGGATGAAGGTTGGATCCGTTTCTGCTGTGATGTTGGTGAATTCAGCAGAACTTTGGTTCCTTCAGTTCATAAAGTTTCTGTAGCTTCATGGAGGCAGAGAAAGACAAACCTCTGACCCGGTTCATCACTGGTTCTGGTTCTGTCAGAACACCTGCAGAACCAGCAGAAATGGGTTCTGGGAGGTTCTGCTGGCTGAGCCCAGCGCTGACTCGGCTGTTTGCTGTGGAGTTAAAACCGTCTGAAAGATTTTACTATAACTGCGACTCTCTGAGGTGTGAAGTTCCCATCAGGACACATTTAGACGGAGGAATCAGAGGTTCTGATCGATCGGACCTTCAGAACCAACCAGAAGCTCTAAACGGACCTTCTGGACCAGAGCCAGACGGAGCTGCAGGCTTTTATCAGGAAATATCTATTTTTACCAACATGGGAGATCAGAGACATTTTAATAATTAACCATGGAACGAACCAGTTAAAATGACAATAATAATGTTACAGCGCTGGAAACGGGTCAGAACCAGGATGGAGACGATGATGATGATGACGCATTGATTCAGATTAGCTGCCTGGATCTATGTTTACAGTTTCGATTCTGTTAAACCTTTCATGGCACATTTACAGCGTTTCTTTTCTGATGTATGTAAACATTATATTTTCAATACAAGACCTGTGGTGCATTCAGTGACAGGAGGAAAACTGAGTTTCCTCTTCCTCCAGGCCAGTTCCAGCAGATTTCAGCTGAAATTCAGGAAGTTTTGGATGTGTGGGACTTCTTGCTCGTCGTCTGGCTGGAATCGGGTAAAAAGCTGAAGGATTCCCGACCCGATTCCTGAAGCTGCTGCAGTCCAGCTGCAGCTTCCTGGCTGCAGCTCATGAACTCTCCCTGGCCCATGAGCCCAGAGAGGCTGCCGGTTGAATTCCCAGCAGGCTGACGGCGCAGCAGTCGCTGCTTATTGCTGTGTAAGAGCTTCCTCTAATGAAGAGCATCGATTGGCCGTCAGACATAGAGTGGTGAGAGAGGCAGGGCTGTGATTGGCTGAGCTGCTGACCCGATCCGACCCGGGGGAGGCGGTTCTGCTCAGCCGTTCAGAACCGACCGGGACGGCAGAATTTCCTCTGATTCAACAGAAACCAGAAGAGAGCTGAGCGGGTTATGAGTCGGACCGGGTCATAGGTCACGCTCCATAGGGACTACGTTACCCAGAACCCCCCTCTGCAAGGATTTATTCATAAAGACGTTTAATAGCAGAAGTTTGACACTCGCTGCTCAACAACAGATCAGAGAATAAAAGACATAAAATATTAAACCATTGAATTATTGATGATCACATGAATAAGGTTCATTATCAGTGTTTAAAATAAAAAGGTGGCTTTTATTTTGAAGTTCGAGTTTGTTTTTGTTTGATTCAAATCGAAGAGTAAAAACATCATCATCTTCCTCACTCTGCTCCTCCTCTTCCTCCTGCTGCTGTCCTGATCCAGCCAATCAGCAGCCTCCTGTGTGTTCTCTGCCCCGCCCCCCGGCCCCCCCTCAGAGTGTGGGGCATTAAAAGAAGGGGGGGTGGGGGCAATAAGGGGACGCGGTACCACATCAGCCCCTCCCTCCTGGTCTTTGTTCCCCTGAAAGCTTCAGCGTCTCGTCGTCTTCATCAATGTTTCATGAGGCTCCGCAGACCGTCTGCCCCCCCAATGTTCCCGTCTGTTGTCACACGAGTGGAGTGGCGGGGACAGTGGGTCCCTCACCGTCCCCCCGGTTCCTCCCGGTTCCCCCCGGTCCTCGTCACTCCACCCGTCCTCTTAGTGGTATTAAAAGCCGCCGCGTCCCGATCGGGTTCACACAGAACCCGGCCCGGTTTCTGGAGTCGGATTCTCTGCTGAAATATTAACGGCAGCAGAAAGAACAGAACCGGACCGGAATGGACCCGAAGCTCACTGTAACCACCCAGACCTCATGTGGTACCTCTACTGCTCTGCTGTCTGGGTTCTGGTTCCGACGGGACGTGAAGCAGCTTCCTGTCTGAACCTCAGTGGGTCGTTGAAGCAGTAGCTCCGTCCAGAACCGTCCAGAACCTCTGGGAATCTGTCCCATCTGGTCCCAGGAGTGATTCCTGAGGATGATGAGATGATGAAGGTGGACCGGAGTGGTACCGGTTCCAGCGCTGCAGAATCGGCTTATTGTTTGCTGAGATGTTTAAGTTAGAGGAGGAAATGCTGTGTGTGTGTGTGTGTGTGTGTGTGTGTGTGTGAGTGTGAGAGAGAGATCTTCTCCATGAAAGCCTCTTTGATGGGCCCGCTCCACTGAGCTTACATGAGTCCAGTTCCATGATGAACTGAGAGCTGGAGATAATCTGCTGCTGGTTCCAGAATCGGTTCTGACCCAGTTGGACCCGTTTTCCTCATGACTGCAGCAGTTCCTCCTCTTCCTCAGCTGATGCAGACGGCTGGGTTTGGTCTTTCTGGTCCAGACTTGGAACTTTGTATTGGTTCACCTGAAAACCTCATGAAGCAGGAAATAAAGGTCAGAGTGAGACCTCCTCCGAACAAATACGCCACAGCACATTCCTACTGGGTTTACTGGGAAAAACCTGCTGCTGTTCCTGTTACTGGAAACAAGTTTAAGTCCTCTGATGTTAGCCTGGTTCTGTTAACCTGGTTCTGTTAACCTGGTTCTGTGTGCCAGGTCCAGTGGGTCACCCTGTTTACCCTGGGAGGGCAAACAGGGTGTGTGTTGTGCCAGTGGAGGTGTGTCGGTCTGATGTGTGGTTCTGAAGAAATGTGCTCTGTTATCCGTAATGAGCCGCTCCAGAACCAGAACCAGAGCGGTCCAACAGGCCCGGTTTTGCTGCTTGGAAGAGGAAAGTGAGGGATCGTTATTTAATTTCTCCAGAACTTTGTTTTCCTGAAGTCTCCATAAAACTGGACCTCAGGACTTTGGACCGCTCTGGCCCGGTTCTTATCCAGGTCCAAAGTCCGCCTCTGTGGCTCTGCTTTATTGGACCAGGTGAGATCATCTTCCTGGGAGTGAAGCTAACTGCGTGGGATGGGCTCAGATCCTATCAGAACCGGGCTGGCCCGTCACGCCGGATGACGTTTTGGCTGTTCTGGATGAACTTTGACCCCTGTGTCCTTTAAAGGGCAGTGTTATATAAAACTTTTGGGATCCTTCCTGGATTGTTGCATTGGGAAGCTTTTTAATCTCCGTGGCAACCATTCAGCTGTGAAAACGCCTGGTTGGACCTAGCTCCGCCTTTGAGGCGCAGCTCCTTCAGACTAGCCAGCAGCAATTAGCAAGCATCTGCTGGAACTGCTGAGCTCATTACAGGAGCTGCTCCTCGGAGCAACGCAGGTGGAAACATTAAAGGGTTAATAGAGGAGCCATGTTGGGACGTTCTTAAAGAGACAGAGGTCCAATTTCTAGATAAATTACAAATTTATAATTAAAAAGTTATAATTGATATTTATAGCATTCTTATAACTGAAGTTAAGAGATTCACTCGATTCATTTATAAAACGGCTCTATGTGTCTGGAAAACATGTCGCTGGCCCTTTAAACCCAGCCAGAACCGGTTCCAACAGCTAACAGAACCCCAGCTGCTGAGCCGAGGTCCAGTCTCCTCTCCTGACCCGGAAGCCCAGTCCACGACCGGAGGCTCGGTCCGTTCACCCAGACTCTGCTGCTAGTACAGGCCCTCTGATTGGCTGGCAGGCTCAGAGTGGAGGGCACTGATTGGCTGGTTGTCAATCAGCCAATCAGGTTGTCAATCAGCCAATCTGGATCCTGGACAACGTGTGTATAACCAGAACTGTGGTTCTGACCGAGGTTCTGATGGACCGCCCCTCCCTGATCATCCAGGTTCTGTTTCCCGGTGCAGACGTCCCGCTGCCTCAGTGGGAGAACTGGATGTTTTGATTGGGTCACATGACCCTCAGGCCAACGTCAAGTGACCGGCTGAGAGACACAGGCTGCTCTGTCTCTGCCTCAGTGGAACCAGATGTTCCTCCTCCTCCTCTTCCTCCTGCTCTTCCTCCTCCTCACCTTCATCATGCTGCAGCCGTTTCTGGTTCCCATCCAGAAAGACCTGGAGACGACGGCGTTAAGATAAATCTGCCAAACCAGACAGTAACGACTTGATACTGAGTTTAACAGCATCTCAGCTGGAACTAGTTCATTCATTCATTCATGCATTCATTCATTCATTCCTTCATGGTCTTTACCCGTTTACCTTTGTGGGATGTGGGTCAATAAAGGTACACAAATTATTAACAGGACTAATTTGGGTTATTTAGCCTGTAATAATAATAAAAAAAGCCAAATAACCCAATAATTTTATATTTAGTTTCTCATTATTTTTCTTCCTTTTCTATTTTTACTTCTTGTGTTTAACATTTTAATGAAGCGTTAAAGTCAGAGAGGCAGCAGATGTGAAGTCTGCAGCGTCATAGACATTCATCAGCATTTATCTTATATTTATTTTATCTTATATTTATATTAGAGAAGACCAGAACAGAGTCCAGGTCCAGTTTAGGTTTAGTCCAGTTTTATACCGATTCCAGTCCAGTTTGTTTCTCCCAGTCGGATCAGTTCCAACTCCTGTTCTTGCCTCCACACGTCGACTCAAACTGCAGCTTCACTGTTACTGATGCAGAAAAAGTAGAACCACAACCTTTACTCCAGGAAATCCCCCAAAACACACACACACGCACAGACACACACACACACACACACACGCACAGACACACACACAGACACACACACACACACACGCACAGACACACACACACACAGACACACACACACAGACACACACACACGCACAGACACACACACACAGACACACACACGCACAGACACACACACACACACGCACAGACACACACACACAGACACACACACACGCACAGACGTAGCGTAGCCTTTCATGCCAGGTCTCAGTGAACGCTGAGCCTCCTGCTGCTGCCAGGCGAGTTTTTCTGCCCTGAACTTCGTCTGTCAGGCTGAATCAGCTCCTTGACAGATGGAGCGATCTGATTGGCTGAGCTCCACCTGAGGTTCTGGTTCTGTTGGTTTCCAACAGCGGTCCTCCTGTCCGTCTTGTTCTGCTGCTTCCTGTCGGGCGGCGGTGGTCAGCTGAGGTTCGGCCTCGGTTCTGACCCGGTTGGGCCCGGATCCGGCCGTGTCAGGGGGTAACTGTGTAATCTGTGGTATGAATTCCTGTTGTCTCCATCCTGACTCCTGGGATTGTTGCCGACTGATTTATGGGACAAACTTTCACACCGTGACCGGAGCGCCGGCGTTCCTCACATGATCCGGCTCCGCTGTCCTTGCTGGTCCCGCCCACTCTGCTGCCCGGCTCAGGTTAAGGCAGGGGTGTCAAACTCAATTTCACCAAGGGCCACTTCAGCATAATGGCCACCCTCAACGGGCCACATTGACGGTATAAATCAGGAGTGCCCAAGTGCAGTCCCCCAGACTGCAACTTTTAGATGCATCCCTGCTAAAACACATCCCAGACTAAAGGTTGACTTCCCTCATTAGCAGCAACTCAGTTCTGTAGAGGCCTAGTCAATGATCCAGGAACGCATCTAAAGTTGCAGAGTGGTAGGTCTGGAAAACTAGACTTGGGCACCCCGAGCATAAATGTATGAAAATTACAATGTTAAAAATAAATTAAACACCCTCATATTGTCAAATAACTCATTTTATGTATTCAAGTTTTAAATATTACATTTTGAGTTTACATGGATGTAAAGTTACTGCTCAGTTTAAAACTTACAATACTTAAATCAGTGTTTAAAAGTAAGCAAGCAAAAAATAAAAACAAGTTTCGATATTAACTCTCAACTTCATTCACAAAACGTTTTTGTTATTACACAACCAACATGTATTTTCACATAAGAACAAAACAATTAGGTGATGTTGCCTGTCCTCTTCACCCTGACACCAACTCACACACATCCTCATTCATCGGTCCTGTTCTGTAAATAAACACAAAACACAAGCAAAATCAATAAACTACATGCATATTCTAGTATACTTAGTGTTGGTTTTACATTCTATTTTAATTCAGTTCGTGCTTACCGATGTTTTATGGCCGGATGTCTGGCACCGTTTTCCCTTGGTCAGTTCGTCCATGTCTGGTTTTAGTTCTTGTGCTGTGGCAATCCGCAAAACGGCGTGCAGGTTTTCGTCAGTAATGCGCGATCTGTGTTTGGTCTTGTTTAAATTTATTATTGAAAACATCTGTTCGCACAGATAGGTGCTTCCAAACATGGACAAAACACGAGCTGCATGGAGTCGGAGCTGTCGCATCAAATCAGGGGGCAGTAGATGGTAAAGGTCCTCGATTGAAACGTCACGGAACTTCGCTCTCAGGCCGCTGTGGCTTTGAAGCTCAATAGCTCCACCTGAAGGCGGTGGGGCGCACTGCAGACATCGGCGGTGAAAGGATTGGTAAAGATCAGGTCAAAATCAGAGTGCTGCGATTTAAAGTCAGAAAAGCGCCGATCAAACTCGTTTATTAACAGTTAGTTTGGTAGTTAACCGAGCACATGAAAAAGCACCGGGAGCCGAGATGATCTGACAAGCAGGAAAGTGAAGGAGATTGTTTTGTACCACCTGGCGCTTCCATAGGTCGAGTTTACGCTGGAAAGCTGTGATCATGTCGGACATCTTTGTTTACGTCCTTGTAGTTTCTGATTTAGCTGAGCAAGATGCTCGGTGACGTCACATAACATTGTAAAGTCACAGCCATTTCGGATCGCACAGTTCAGACAAGGGTTTCCTTTGTTCTTCTTGAAGGCTACATTTGGCGAACTTAGCTCCGTGTTTGGTTTCAAAATGCCGACGTATATTGTTTTCTTTCACAACGGACACGGTCCCAGAACACAAAAGACACACTGGTTTTTCACCTTGAAGTACAAACGGTATTCGTTTTCCCATCGTTCATGAAACAGTCTTCCTTGTAAATCGATTTTTCTTTTCTTAGACATTTTGATGTTAGCTTGTCGATGTCTCAGTTTTATTCGCTGGGAAAATTAATAATGAGCTTGAGGTGACTCTGCTGCACTCTAGTGGAGAGAAGCCGTAATGTTGGCTGGTAACAATTGGAATGCATTATGGGAGATGTAGTTTGTAGTCAATTCGTGCTCAAAACCTATTTTAAGTCAATCATGGGCCTATAAAACGGTGGTGGTGGGGGGAGGGCCACATAAAATGACGTGGCGGGCCACATGTGGTCCACAGGCCTTGAGTTTGACACATGTGGGTTAAGGTCAGCTCTGTGTGTTGCTGATCGATCCCTCCATCAGACTCAGCAGAAGTCCAGAACAGGAAGCTGGACCTGCTGGGCTCGGGTTCTGCTGCAGGAGAACCCTGAATCATCCGGATACGACTCACAGTTTAATCACCGTCTGGTGATACTCTGATAACGAGCTGTTTGTTACTGTGACTGCATGCAGCAGGCACATAACCCCTGACCTTAAAACAGTTCCTGACGGCTGATATTGGCTGATCTGAAACACTTTTATCATGAAACGTTTTTAATTCATATTGTCCAGTTCTGATCAAATCAAAGCAGTTTTTATCAATATGCCACCAAGATACAGAAGTGTGAAATGTGTTAATATTATTTAATGTGTTAA
The DNA here is from genome assembly GCA_010277075.1 of Poeciliopsis retropinna. Classification (NCBI taxonomy): domain Eukaryota; kingdom Metazoa; phylum Chordata; class Actinopteri; order Cyprinodontiformes; family Poeciliidae; genus Poeciliopsis; species Poeciliopsis retropinna. Next base: position 167,774 of record VMRM01000049.1, on the reverse strand, counting down.
TTTTTAATTTAAAGACGTTTTCACTGATCCAGCTGCTTTCTGAGTTCAGCATGCTTGCTGAGTTTTATCATAAACTGTAAAACCAACAAAAGGAAATGAGTTCTGTCTTTTATTGAACATTATAAATTATAATTTACTGAGCCAACGATGAACCGAATTTCTTATTGTGATGAGAATATTTTAACGGTAAACGATCGGACGGGACAACTTGAACCTCGACTCCTCAGGAAAACGTCTCCAAACATCTGAGCTGCTTTCTGTGTTTGAGTGAATGTAAACATGGTTTCCTGCTGGGACAGGCATCTGCTTCGTTCTCAGCACAGGAAGGGCAAACACACACACACACACGCACACACACACACACACACACACACACACAGTGGGAACAGAATCATCTGTGCAGAAACACAACTGGACCATGAAGATGCAGATAACATCTAATAAATGTGTTTTCCTCTCTGTTGCCGAGGAGGAATCCACCCAGTGGAGGGGCCATTAGATGGGCCCCTCCACTATGGGCCCCTCCGCTGGGAGCCCCTCCACTGGGAGCCCCTCCACTGGGAGCCCCTCCACTATGTGCCCCTCCACTGGGGGCCCCTCCACTGGGAGCCCCTCCACTATGGGCCCCTCCACTGGGGGCCCCTCCACTATGGGCCCCTCCACTATGTGCCCCTCCACTATGTGCCCCTCCACTGGGAGCCCCTCCACTGGGAGCCCCTCCACTATGTGCCCCTCCACTGGGAGCCCCTCCACTATGGGCCCCTCCGCTGGGAGCCCCTCCACTGGGAGCCCCTCCACTATGTGCCCCTCCACTATGGGCCCCTCCGCTGGGAGCCCCTCCACTATGTGCCCCTCCACTATGTGCCCCTCCACTGGGGGCCCCTCCACTGGGAGCCCCTCCACTATGGGCCCCTCCACTGGGGGCCCCTCCACTATGGGCCCCTCCGCTGGGAGCCCCTCCACTATGTGCCCCTCCACTATGTGCCCCTCCACTGGGGGCCCCTCCACTGGGAGCCCCTCCACTGGGGGCCCCTCCACTATGTGCCCCTCCACTATGTGCCCCTCCACTATGGGCCCCTCCACTGGGAGCCCCTCCACTATGGGCCCCTCCACTGGGAGCCCCTCCACTATGGGCCCCTCCACTGGGGGCTTTGTGAGCTAGTGTAGCCTCCTGGAGCAGGATGGACAAACACATTAGTTTCACATCAGTTCAAAAGACAAATAGATTTAAAAAGAAAGGATATTATATCTATAAATTGTTGCAGTTTTATGAAAACATATTTCTTTTATTTGTTCCATTTAAATGTTTTCATCATTTCATAAGTTTTATTTAACTATAACTGTAACACTTTACAGTCGGGCTTCCTTATAGACGGCTAATAAATAGATTATAGAAACAGTTAATAATTAATAACTGTTTCCACAGGGAGCAGCCGGCAGTTTATATCAGCCGACTGCAGAAGGTTCATCATAATTTCTGTATCTTGAACCGCCAGGTTCTGCCAGGTTCTGCGTTCTGCTGGGTTCTGCCTGGAGGCTGAAGTTTTTTCTTGTTATTTTCTCTGATCTCTGGTTTTCTGTTTCTCATATTGGGTCAAAATGTTTCGCTGTTGGTTTTCTATCATTTCGTTTCACCAAATGATCATTTAGGTTTTCTTCAGTCATTTCTTCCTCTCAGATGATGGTTGTTCAATAACCGACTGATCCTCAACCATATTCTGGTTATTTCTGCGTCTCTTCAGCAATTGGGATTAGATTTATTGTCACAGTTAATGTGAGTTAATGTTAACATCAGTATGAGGACATTTGAAAATATTTTTTGCCATGCTAGCGATGTGGAACTTGAAAATATGGTTGAATAATCTGTGTGCAGTTTCTGATATTAATCAGGATTATTGAGATCGGAATGCTTTGTGTCTGTGCTGGAGGCGAATCGTTTAAACAACATAGAGATTCAGGCGCAAACTGTCTGATTCAGCCTGCATATTCAAGCAGCCAGAAGCTACATGCTAAGCGGTTTGCTTTGGGCCTGATCTCTGATTTCCTTTGATTAGGCCCTTTTCTCTCTGAGCTAGAACCGGTTCTGTTTCTGTGGGTCGAGCTGCTAAAGCCTCCGTGGTTTTGCTTCCTGTTCATATCTATCCAATCACAGACCCCGCGGCGTCTGGTCCACTTCCTCCCAGCAGCTCCGGGTCGGTACCAGAACCGCCAAGGTTTATCGGCTCCACACTGCAGCCATTGTTGCGTTGCACAGTAAGTCACTGCGGCGGCTGTGAATGAGTGTTTGTGGAGGAATCAGATGTTCTTATCAGCACGTCTCCTGCAGGTCAAACGCAGGGCATTCTGGGAAAAAAACCTCCTGGGACACCAGAGTTGGTTAACAGTCATTAGGAGAATACGAGTCATAACACGATAAATTTAACCCAGAAATTGAATTATTCTGATGTCATGTGGGAATGATTTTCATAACTCCTCATTAGATTCACTGAGTTAAATTCAGATTTCACAGATAAAAACGTTTCACACTCCTGGAGGATCTATTTATACTCCCAACTGGTCTGAACACAAACATCCACTAACGTACCGCTAGCTTAGCTAACATTAGCTTAGCCTTGGTTTAGCTTAGCTTTATTGAACTTATCGTAGCTCATTTATCCAAACATTAACTTGACTTTGGTTACATTGGCTCAGTTTTGTAAATTAACTTTGTTTTGTGTTAGCATAGTTTTTTATGTTAGCTTAGCTTAAATTAGCTAAGTCTAGCTGATAAGTTTAATAATTTAGTTTAGACTGAATGAGGTTTTCTTAGCTGAGGGAACCCTGTTTGTTTTATAATAATTAATCTTAAATTACTCGGATTGTTTTTAGCATATGGATGTAGAACATATTGATGGTTTGTTTCTGAGGGTGAATGAATCTTCCAGTCTGATCTAAATGCTTTTGTTTAGCTGCTAAGCTAACTAGCATTTGTGTACTAAATGTGTCTGTATGAACATGGTTCCTGTGTAAACATCAAACTCTGATCAGAATGTCAGTTTCTTATCACATTTGTTCTTATGAATATTGTTTTTCAGTAGTTGAATTCCTCATCTATCTCAGTACTTTGCTCTCTCTAAAAGTGAAACCAGGTTTCAGCAGATATGAGGTCAAAGTTCAGCACGCAGCATGATGGTTGACACATCTTTCCGTCTCCAGTCTCTGGTGGCGTTTTGTCTGGTTCTTCGTCTCCTGAAGGAGATTTTGGGGCCTGGCTCTGCTGGCGTGTCGGAGTTTAACCCGACTCGCTGCTGGTGTTTCAGGAAGCAGTGAGGTTCAGCCGGGTGGAGGCTGCTACACCCTGCTACACACATCATCGTTCAGGAGCATCAAGGCTTCAGTGGAAGGCTGAGAGACGAGCTGCTGCTCCGTCTGAGGCCTGAAATACATCTGAGAGAATCCCAGAAAAGCCAGAAGGAAGTCAGAGCTGGGATCCAGCATCCTCTCGCATAAACAGCCGCCTGCTGCCGGATGAGATTAGATCCAACATGTGTGTGTGTGTGTGTGTGCGTGTGTGTGTGGGTGGGTGTGTGTGTGTGTGTGTGTGGTGTGTGTGTGGTGTGGGGTGGGTGTGTGTGGTGGGTGTGGTGTGTGTGTGGGTGGTGTGTGGGGTGGTGTGTGTGTGGGTGTGGGTGTGTGTGTGTGGTGTGGTGTGTGTGTGTGTGTGTGTGTGGTGTGTGTGTGGTGGTGTGTGTGTGTGGTGTGGGGTGGTGTGTGTGGGGTGTGGGTGTGTGTGTGTGTGGTGTGTGTGTGTGTGTGTGGGACAATAAGCAGCAGCTTTTGAGGAGTAAACGCAGCACCAGGTGTAAACTATCAGGCTCTTCTGAGGATGTTTCCAGTTTAGATTTATTCTCAGGAACAATGTGGGGATGCAGCGAGTCTGCACGCATAAACAATATCCGCTCTGACGGTCCGATCAGAACCATCTGGTTCTGAACTGTTAGGTTCTGACCCTTTTGGTTCTGACCTCTGGTTCTGACCCGTTTGCCTCTGACCTCTGTGCAGATGAGCGTGAAGCGGTGCAGAAGAAGACCTTCACCAAGTGGGTGAACTCCCACCTGTCCAGGGTGTCGTGTCGGATCACTGACCTGTACATGGACCTGAGGGACGGCCGGATGCTCATCAAGCTGCTGGAGGTTCTGTCTGGAGAGAGGCTGGTGGGTTTGGACCATTAACACAAACCATCACAGTTACTGGTTCCATGCAGGTTCAACTGGACCAACATTCAATAAATCAATAATATGTATAATGACAGACACTGGATCAATAAAGTCCACATGGACGAATCAGTCGGTGTTTGGATCCAGAGTACAGTTTTTACCTTTAAAATATCATCAGGGTTGAACTCACACTGGATCTGGATCTGGATCAGAATCTGGATCCTGATCTGGTTCTGGATCCTGATCTGGATCTGAATCTGGTTCTGGTTCTGGATCAGAATCTGGTTTTGGTTCTGATTCTGGATATGGTTCTGGATCAGAATCTGGTTGTTCTCCTGATGTCTTCATGTTCTGTCGTTGTTTGTTTGAGGTTTGAATTCCTGTCTGGTGAGTAGTGATGCTGTGGGCTCGCCCTCCCATCTGTTCCTGAAATGAAGGAGGGAGTCGTCATAGCAACCAGTGACTCAGCACTTTTCATATCAGTGTGTGGTTCAGGGTCTCCATGGAAATGCATTCTGTCATATTTCTGCTCTGAGAAATGGATTATTGTTCTGTTTCCATGGAAACGGGAATACAAGCCAACTTCACGCCTGCTGTTTTCCCATCACACACACACACACACAGAGGAACCAGCAGGCTCCGGTCCGGAGCCCGGTTCTGCTCCCTCAGCCTGCAGAGCCTCATGAATCCCAGTGGAGACGAAACCGACGGAGAATAAAGGGAAGCTGTGTGAAGCGGCTGCAACAGCATGGAGGCTGTCAGCGCCGTCAAAGAGCCGCAGGAAACGCCAGCGGAGGAAGAGGAGGGTGAGGAGGAAGAGTCTGACTGCCAGCCTGCTGGGCAAACTGGACTTCCACCAGTTGGCATACTGGGAAGCTCCTCAGCTCTTCACTAGGAGGAAGAGGAATCTAAATGTCATTAACATGCATGAAGGCGACAGCGCCACCATGTGGTGGAGCTGCAGAAATGTGAGGTTGTTCATCTGTTCAGATGTTTTTACAGTTTGCTGTTAAAGCAAAGGCCTTAAAGGTTTATTGGTTTATTTACGCAGCGCTTAGCAACAACTAGCAAAAATCATACAACCCCGAAAAATATGTTCATTAAACAAAAACATGCAAACATTAACTTCTATTTACTGTTTTCAAAGCCTCCCGTTAGCGCATTAGCATTAGCTTCCACTATATACTACGCTATGGTTACGCTTTAGTTATTCATAAACTAGCTTTAGTTTATGAAGAGTGCTTTAGCATTAGCTGAGCTACCTTTTCAGCTAGCGTTGCCTGGTTACCATGGAAACTGAACACAGACCAGTGGAGGCTGCTGCGGGCCTCGATGTAGCAGGTGTTCCTGCGTTAACGGCTGCAGCTCCAGGCTGTTTCCTGGTTTGTTGAGTTATTAGCAGATGAGAAACGGTTCAGATCAACATGTCAGCAGCGAAGTCGGCCAGCTGTGTCTGCAGCTGCTGCTCGCTCTGACGCTTCCACATGAGGAAGCCCAGAGGTTTCAGGGTGTGTAATGTAACCGGTTCTGCTCTGTGTCCAGCCCAAACCCACCAAGGGCCGCATGCGGATCCACTGCCTGGAGAACGTGGACAAGGCCCTGCAGTTCCTGAAGGAGCAGCGGGTTCACCTGGAGAACATGGGCTCCCACGACATCGTGGACGGCAACCACCGCCTCACGCTGGGCCTCATCTGGACCATCATCCTGCGCTTCCAGGTGAGCTTAACACGGATCAGAGCCGCCGCCGCTGCTGGTGTTTATGATGTCATCACGGCTGAAATGGGCGGACAGGATTTATCTTTGATAAGCTGTGAGGATTAAATCCATCCTGCCAGAAGAATCAGGCTGAAACGGAGCCGGCCGGACCAACCGCTCTGCGTTTTAGCTGCTGAGGACAGAGATATCTGGGTCGGGTTCTGGTGGTCCGGCTGAGGGACATCCATCTATGAAGGTCAGACAGTTTCTGCTAGAACCTCACAGAGAGTTACCTCAGATTATAACAAGACTATTGTTCATAAATTAGCTAAAAAACTGATTTCTGCCTGTTAGTATGTGTGGTTGTTTCATACATTTAGCAGCTAACTCCTGCTCCCGTTACTGTAGCTAACAGCTAACTCCTGCTCCCGTTACTGTAGCTAACAGCTAACTCCTGCTCCCGTTACTGTAGCTAACAGCTAACTCCTGCTCCCGTTACTGTAGCTAACAGCTAACTCCTGCTCCCGTTACTGTAGCTAACATCTAACTCCTGCTCCCGTTACTGTAGCTAACAGCTAACTCCTGCTCCCGTTACTGTAGCTAACAACTAACTCCTGCTCCCGTTACTGTAGCTAACAGCTAACTCCTGCTCCCGTTACTGTAGCTAACAGCTAACTCCTGCTCCCGTTACTGTAGCTAACAGCTAACTCCTGCTCCCGTTACTGTAGCTAACAGCTAACTCCTGCTCCCGTTACTGTAGCTAACAGCTAACTCCTGTTACTGTAGCTAACAGCTAACTCCTGCTCCCGTTACTGTAGCTAACAGCTAACTCCTGCTCCCGTTACTGTAGCTAAAGCTAACTCCTGCTCGTTGCTGTAGCTACAGCACTCTCTGTTACTGTATAAGCTACTCTGCTCCCGTACTGTAGCTAACAGCAACTCCGTCGTTACTGTAGCTAACAGCTAACTCCTGTTACTGTAGCTAGGAGCTAACAACTAGCTTTTAGCTACAGAAACGGGAGCAAACTGAGTTCCTGTGACGGAACTCAGTTTGGTTGAAAACAACAGATCTGTCTCTCTAAATAAATGTCTGAAGCTGCTGAATGAAATTTGCACCGAACCCAAAGAACAAGTTCAATCAGATTAATGCATAAAGTAAAAACAATAGAGAGGAAAGAGACACAGGTATTAAACCTCGCTGTATTGTGTTGCATGCTCCAGTGTTCTGTAAACAGCCGTATCACCATGCCTTTCCTTCAGCAGTGGAGTGTTGTGCAGCGCGACTCGGTTTTATAGAAAAACTCCAGCTCTTATTTTAGCTCCTTTCTCCGTCTTTAGATTTAAAGATTTAAGTGGAAATGAGACATTTGGAACAAGGATTGGAGAAAATGCGGTGTTTGTTTGTCTTCGGGGTTTCTGTTCTGCTTGGTCCACTTTGGTTCTGTTGACCCAGTTTTGACCTCTGACCTTGTGTGTGTCTCAGATCCAGGACATCAGTGTGGAGACGGAGGACAACAAGGAGAAGAAGTCGGCTAAAGACGCCCTGCTGCTCTGGTGCCAGATGAAGACTGCAGGGTGAGTACACCTGATGACCTCTGACCTCTACTCAGGGCTTACCGGCTAGAATAAAATAGTTTTAACTAAAGAATAAAACCTTTTTCTCTGAGGCGTTTGTTTAGTTCATAGAGAACAGAAACGACTCAGATTCAGGCTGATTGGACACTTTCCTGTTTCTGCTCAGAAATGGATGAAAATGAATCAGATTTGGTTTCCTGTCATTTTAAAGTTTATTGTTATTATTGTTGTTATTATTGTTGTTGTTTTAATGTTTCCACAATCAGTTTCTGTTAATGTGAAACTTTCATGGCTGATCTTCTGACTTCCTGCTCAGGTATCCAAATGTCAACATCCACAACTTCACCACCAGCTGGAGAGACGGGATGGCCTTCAACGCCCTCATCCACAAACACAGGTACCACACCTTCATCCTCCTCTTCATCATCAGAAACAACCGACCACAGAGACGCCTGGATAATTAAGCTGATGTTAAATGATTTTTGAAGGGCAGTGTTTTATTTTGAAGGGTTTTCTTGTGGTTTTTAGACCCGATCTGATCGACTTTGATAAGCTGAAGAAGTCCAACGCTCACTACAACCTGCAGAACGCCTTCAACCTGGCAGAGCAACACCTGGGCCTCACCAAGCTGCTGGACCCAGAAGGTCAACACACACACACATTAACACACACATTAACACACACACACACACACACACACACACAGTGAGTTAACGGCGTTGCTCTCCTCTGCAGACATCAGCGTCGAACATCCTGATGAGAAATCCATCATCACCTACGTCGTTACTATTACCACTACTTCTCCAAGATGAAGGCGCTGAAGGTGGAGGGCAAGAGGATCGGCAAGGTGAGCTGGTTCTGACCCGTCTGGTTCCGACCCGTTTCTGGTTCCGAGGCTCGTCGTCCTCTGATTGGTCAGAACTTTACTGTGGGTTTGAACGTATTTCCGGGCCACAAAGTTCAGCTTGTTTCTGTTGTTACTGTAATGTTTGAACTGAAGCCACCAGACTTGATTCTGTGAATCTTTGTAAACCTGAAGCATCAAATCTGGCAGCTTCACTTTATTTCAAGGGACACAAGAAGCTGCCAGCAAACATAAAGAACCGTCTGGATTCATCTGGATGAATCTCCAAACTCAAGTAAAGTCAAATTTGTGCCATTTTTATGATTGAGGGCCATACAGAATCACTTTGAGGGCCACAAACGGCCCCCAGGCCACACTTTGATCACCCTACTTTAGCTGCTGCCTGCAAATGATTTATTAAAGTTTAGCAAGTAAAGTTATTGTTAGTAGGAAAACATCCAGATTTTTGCTCTCCGTTTATCGTCTCACGCTGACGGAGCGTTTTTCCCTTCGCCTCGCCTCGCAGGTTCTGGACAACGCCATCGAGACGGAGAAGATGATCGAGAAGTACGAGTCTCTGGCGTCGGACCTGCTGGAGTGGATCGAGCAGACCATCATCATCCTCAACAACAGGAAGTTCGCCAACTCGCTGGTGGGCGTCCAGCAGCAGCTGCAGGCCTTCAACACGTACCGCACCGTGGAGAAACCGCCCAAGTCAGAACCGGCGCCGCCGAGAATATCACAACACACATCAAACCATCTGATCCACTGATGATACTTTACAATATGAGCTCAGACCAAACATGTTCTCATAAATATTAAAAATGTAATTCAATAAAAACCAAACATAATTTATATTATACAACATATTTATATTTATATATACACACACGTTTACATTTTCATATGTTTTACATATAATATATCTTCACAATCAATACATTTTCACATGTAAATCCTAGTTTTTTTATTTTGTTATATAAACATATGCATGAAATATTAATGTGTAATATTCTGCAGGACAGTGAGAATCATTTGTTTAAATTACATGAATATATAATATGTATAATTTATGTATCATCAGTATAATCAGTGTGTAATTAAAGCCTGGCGGGCTGCCAGGCTTTAATTACACTCCTCCAGGCTGACTGTTAATTGTTTATATACTAGTTTTTAATAACATTATAGTTGGTGTTTAGGTTTTGTTAATAACATATTTTAAAATTTCCTGTCAACTTTAAACATTTTTAACTCAAAATGGCGTCTGAGGCGGCGCCACCATCACTGAGCTCAGCTGCTCTCAGGAGAAACATTTCATGTTTTTACATGAAATGCATGAAATACATTATCAAACCAGATGCAGCTGTGGATCTTCAATAAACATAAAATGTGTTCAGGTTCACAGAGAAGGGGAACCTGGAGGTTCTGCTCTTCACCATCCAGAGTAAGATGAGAGCCAACAACCAGAAAGTTTTCACGCCGCGCGAAGGAAAGCTCATCTCCGACATCAACAAGGTACCGGTAGCATCAGGGGCGAACGCCGACCCCGCTCCGACGACCCCGCTCTGACCCGGGTGCGTTTGTTTCAGGCCTGGGAGCGTCTGGAGAAGGCGGAGCATGAGCGGGAGCTGGCCCTGAGGACGGAGCTGATCCGCCAGGAGAAGCTGGAGCAGCTGGCCCGCCGCTTCGATCGCAAGGCGGCTATGAGGGAGACGTGGCTGAGCGAGAACCAGAGGCTGGTCTCACAGGTAAACTCACCTGGACTCACCTGGACATGACGACTCGGTTATTCATAACAATCCAGAATGATATGAGGATGTTTTACTTGTTAATTCAGATTTTCTCCTTCATTTTTTGTTTTTCCTCTGATTCCTGTCCTCCCTCTGTTCTTTCTCTCCTTTCCTCCTTCATTTCCTTTTCCTGTCTTCTTCCTGTCGTCTTCGTCTGCAGGATAACTTTGGATTCGACCTGCAGGCCGTGGAGGCGGCCACTAAGAAGCATGAAGCCATAGAGACGGACATCGCGGCGTACGAGGAGCGCGTTCAGGCGGTGGTTGCCGTGGCGAAGGAGCTGGAGGCGGAGAGTTACCATGACATCAAGCGCATCACGGCCAGGAAGGACAACGTGATCCGGCTGTGGGAGTACCTGCTGGAGCTGCTGAAGGCCCGGCGCCACAGGTTGGAGCTCAACCTGGGCCTGCAGAGGGTTTTCCAGGAAATGCTCTACATCATGGACTGGATGGACGAGATGAAGGTAACGTCATCATCCTCACCGCCGAGGCCGGAAAGCTGCTGGTTCTCCCGCTGCGTTAGAGATGCTGTTCAGACAGGAACTCCGGCAGAAAGATGATTTTACTGCTGCCAGTAAAATTTGTCTGTAATTATTTGGAGGCTGAAGATCTGAGCAGTAAAAGTTTCTCTGCGTTTATCTGGTTTTATGAAATTAGAATAAAAACTCACCAATTCATGTATCTTTATTAGTAATTATTATTATTTCCTCTTTTACAGTTTTTGACTAAAATGTTTGTTCTCATTTAAAGATAATATTAATTTATTTGCTTAAATTTTATAATTAAATACAAAATAATTTGTTCTTGTACATGTGCCATGTTCTTTTTTATGATTCTGTTTTTATGTTTTTTATTTTAAATTATAACTGCTCCATTTTATTATACAATAAATTATAATTAACTGCCACACATCAAACTTCCACATTTTAAAAAATTAACATTTTCTGCTGTTTTTACAGCTAAAAGAGTTAAAAAATTTACAGATGGACATGATGAGCTTAGAGGTTAAAGGTTAAATCAGACCCATGTGATTAACTTTATTTAAATCACAGAGAAAGAAACTGGATCCATTTTGTTCCAACCTGATTTCGATGTAAAGTTCATCTTCTGACCCGTTTCTGTCACTAAGGCGATGTTGCTAAACTAAAACCTGTTGCCAAGGCAACCGCTCAGTCTGGTGCAGGAAACCCACACATCACCAGATCTTTTTCTGCCAAATCATGAAGCTCCTGTTTTATATGTTCAGGTTTTTCTGTTTCTCAGTTATTGATCTAATTCATATTAATGTGTCCGGTCCAAATAATAACAGAGAAACCGTCTTACCTGCAGACGTTCAGGGGTCATGATCACCAGGTGTGTTAAACTCGAGGCCCGTGGGTCAAACCTGGCCCGCTGTAAACACGTCTGTGGTCCTCTGGACTCAGCAGTTTGATTCTTAAATATAATTTAATAATCATCTGTTTATTCACAAACTGTTAGTGTGAGAAGATCTCGTGTTTCAATGTAATGCAGGTTTTTATTAACAGTTTATTAGGTTGTTTAATTCAACAGATTCAGAATGAAAATACAGAAAGTTTGGAAAACTAAACTATAATTTCTCCATTTTATGTTATAAAAACACTAAAAGTTCTGCAGGACATTTTTAATCGTCTGTTTAAATCATTAGAGAATGTTACTGATGTTTTCAGCAGGTCAGCATTAAGGGATGCTGCTGTTGGTCAGCAGGTGGCGCTGCAGGTCCAGCTGGTCCCAATAGCAGCAGCTTCACGATGCTGCAGATGAAAACAGAAACATTTTCCACAATATTTTTATTTTTTTTAATAGTTTTAGACGATTCAGCAGGAAAACGTTTTTCTGTTTTTGTTTCTGATCTTCCTGAATCGCCTCTCCTCTGGCGACCTGTGTTGACCTCTGACCCCGGCAGATGCTGCTGCTGTCCCAGGACTACGGGAAGCACCTGCTGGGTGTGGAGGATCTGCTGCAGAAACACGCTCTGGTGGAGGCCGACATCTCCATCCAGGCCGACCGCGTCGGCAACGTCAACAGCAACGCCCAGAAGTTCGCCAGCGACACCGACGGTACGCCGGCGCCGCTCGCCGTCCATCCGCGCCGCTCCTCTTCCTCACCGCTCCTCTTCCTCCCCCAGGCTACAAACCCTGCGACCCGCAGGTCATCCGGGACCGCGTGGCTCACATGGAGTTCTGCTACCAGGAGCTGAACCAGCTGGCGGCGGAGCGGCGCGCCCGCCTGGAGGAATCCGTCGCCTCTGGAAGTTCTTCTGGGAGATGGCCGAGGAGGTTCGCTGACCTTCCACCCCTCTGTCGGCCGTACGGCGGTGTCGATTTCCACGGTAACCTGGCTTTCTGGTTCGCAGGAGGGCTGGATCCGGGAGAAGGAGCAGATCCTGTCCTCGGAGGATCACGGGAAGGATCTGACGGGAACGGTGCGGCTGCTGAGTCAGCACAAAGCCTTCGAGGACGAGATGAGCGGCCGCGCCGCCCACCTGCAGCAGACCATCAGGCAGGGCCAGCAGCTGGTGGACGAAAACCACTTCGGAGCCGAGAAGATCAAGGAGCGCATCCAGGACATCCAGGTGGGCCGACACGGGGTCAGGAGGCTTTTATTCTGAAAGAACCAGCCTAACCGGGCACTTCCTGTCTGTAGGATCAGTGGGCGGCTCTGGAGCGTCTGTCTGCCGTACGGAAAACCCGCCTGCAGGAGGCCTGCAACCTGCACCAGTTCCAGGTGAGAAACTCCCACAGATCCCAGTCAGGTTCCAGTTAGAGGTCAAAGAGCTACTTCCTGCTGTCCGCTCTGCAGGGTGTTGCTAGGTAACCAAAGAGTGAGTTGACGCCACACAGCTAGCTTAGCTCGCTGTGAGAAGCTGAGCAGCTAAAGTTTTTCCCAGAATGCTTTGCTGTTCTGGGTCAGAGTTCAGTGAAATGATTGAATCAGACGTTTTATGTTGGTCCAGTGTCTGTAGATGAATTATCGCTCTGACCCGACCTCTGACCCTCAGGCTGATGCCGACGACATCGACACCTGGATGCTGGACGTCCTGCGCATCGTCTCCAGCGCGGACGTCGGCCATGACGAGTTCTCGGCTCAGGCTCTGGTGAAGAAGCACAAAGACGTGGCGGAGGAGATCAGCAGCTACCGGCCCGTCATCGAGGCGCTGCACGAGCAGGCGCAGACGCTGCCGCCGCAGGAGGCCGGCTCCCAGGAGGTAACGCCGCGCCCGCATGGGGCCGGGACGCCGCGCCCGCATGGGGCCGGGACGCCGCGTCTCACCGATCGCCTTCGTCCCGCAGGTCCGGGCCCGGCTGGCCGGCATCGAGGAGCGGTACCAGGAAGTGGCGGAGCTGACCCGGCACAGGAAGCAGGCGCTACAGGACGCGCTGGCGCTCTACAAGATGCTGAGCGAGGCCAGCGCCTGCGAGCTCTGGGTCGACGAGAAGGAGCAGTGGCTCAACAGCATGGACATCCCCGACAAGCTGGAGGACCTGGAGGTGGTCCAGCACCGGTGAGACCCGGACCCGACCGGAACCACGAGCCGGTAGCGGAACCGCGGTAGCCCGGAGCAGCTGGCGTTCCTCACGGCTCGCTGTCCGTCTCCCCGCAGGTTCGAGAGTCTGGAGCCGGAGATGAACAGCCAGGCGTCCCGAGTCGCCGTGGTGAACCAGGTGGCCCGGCAGCTGGTCCACAGCGGGCACCCCGGGGAGACCGAGATCCGGGCCCAGCAGGACCAGCTCAACACCAGGCGAGTGGGCCGGGTTGGAGTGGGACCGGGTCAGGCCGGGACCAGGTGGAACGCCCTGGTTCTGATGGCGGTTCTGTCCGTGTTCAGGTGGAGCCAGTTCAGAGACCTAGTGGACCAGAAGAAGGAGAACCTGAGCTCGGCGCTGGGCGTCCAGAACTACCACCTGGAGTGCAACGAGACCAAGTCCTGGATCAAGGAGAAGACCAAGGTACGGCCCGACCCGGCCGACCAGGGCCGACCGGGCCTCCGGCAGAACCTCAGCAGGCCGCTCTGTGTTGCAGGTGATCGAGTCGACCCAGGAGCTGGGCAACGACCTGGCCGGGGTCATGGCGCTGCAGAGGAAGCTGACCGGCATGGAGCGCGACCTGGCCGCCATCGAGGACAAGCTGACGGACCTGGGCAAGGAGGCGGAGCGCCTGGCGAGCGAACACCCGGAGCAGGCCGGCGCCATCAGGGGCCGGCTGGCCGAGATCACTGCCGTCTGGGACGACATGAAGGTCAGAGGTCGTCTCTGCAAACGCTCTGCTGCTCCTGGATTAGTGCTGCCAATCCATTCAAAATACAATACGATCAATCACCAATAATCACTGTGTTTAACTTTGAAAGCAAACCAAAACCTGCCAGTTTTCCAGGTTTTCATTTTCAGGACGATTCAAAGTAATTTTGTCAGAAATGTAATTAAATGTTTTATAAACTGGTTGTGCTGCGATGGACGGATGATTCTCCGTTACAGTAAACGCAGATCGCCCTGCTTTCATCCAGAAGTCCGTCACAGTGGATTTTATTTGACCGTATTCTGACAGGAAAGACCTTTGCCTTTCCCGAGGCAAAGGAACCGAGGACGGATTGCGCCTCGCTAACGGCGCCGCGCTAACCAACGGCTGGGCTACCAGTCTGACGTACGACTTCATGTTAGGGTGAATGTAGATACGATGGAAAAGGAGTAAATTTCTAACCAAAATCTATGAATTTTTGAGATTAATCTCAGTTCAGACCAAAATGTTTGAGTTTTTTGGTGGATTTCTGCTCCTTTTTGTCGTCTAAAAGGCTCTGACATGTCGGGGAAACCGTGTCCTCCATCGTTCCTCTCTGGTTTGTGACTCTGCAGTGTTGACCGCGGTTCAAGGCTGTTACTGCGGCACTGCAAAGGGATTCTTTCAGCTAACCAAACCTCCGTGACAGAGAGATGTTATTAATCAGCGTTCTGTGATATTAGCGTGTTAATCAGTGTTTAACGTTGACCCGTCTGTCCCCGTCCGCCTCTAGAGGACGCTGAAGAACCGCGAGGAGTCTCTGGGCGAGGCCAGCAAGCTGCAGCAGTTCCTGCGGGAGCTGGACGACTTCCAGTCGTGGCTGTCCCGCACGCAGACGGCCATCGCCTCGGAGGACATGCCCAACGCGCTGGCCGAGGCCGAGAAGCTGCTGGCCCAGCACGAGAACATCAAGAACGAGATCCGCAACTACGAGGAGGACTACCAGAAGATGAGGGACATGGGGGACATGGTGACGCAGGGCCAGACGGACGCCCAGTACATGTTCCTGCGGCAGCGGCTGCAGGCGCTCGACACCGGCTGGAACGAGCTGCACAAGATGTGGGAGAACCGGCAGAGCCTGCTGTCCCAGTCGCACGCCTACCAGCTGTTCCTGAGGGACACCAAGCAGGCCGAGGCCTTCCTCAACAACCAGGTAACCACCGCCGACGACGACGATTATGATGTCACACCTGCTACTCTACCCTGGTAACCAACACTGATGATGTCACACAATACATCATCACCTTACCTGATAATACAACACCTGTTGGACCAAGTCCATTCAACCGTTCCTCTGGTTATCAGCCACTTTGATAAAACAGGTTCAGATTCATTAACAGGAAGGTGTGGTGCTGCCCCCTGCTGGTGGAGGACCTCTGGTTCAGTAACATGTTCATTCAAGGAAAACAGAAAATTAAACTCAAGATTAAAACAGTCACAGTCTGGAATGAATAAAAACATATAAAAATATTTTTAGTTTTTTAAACAGAACAAGCATTTTATTATATAGCAGCAGAACATCTGAGCCATAAGTTGTTGGGCAGCTGCCATGAAAATACAAGAGAATAAGAAGCAGAGATGTCTTGTGTTGATGGTAATAATTTGGTATGGTCCGGTCTGAGTTCTGCTGTGTTCGGTTCAGGAGTACGTCCTGGCCCACACCGAGATGCCGACCACCCTGGAGGGCGCCGAGGCCGCCATCAAGAAGCAGGAGGACTTCATGACCACCATGGACGCCAACGAGGAAAAGATCAGCGGCGTGGTCGACACCGGGCGCCGCCTGGTCGCCGACGGCAACATCAACGGCGAGCGCATCCAGGAGAAGGTGGACTCCATCGACCAGAGGTAGCACAGATCCTGTCTGCTGTTCCAGATGAAACGTCTTCATCAATCTGTCCGTCATGAAGCTTGACTCGGTTCTAATGTTTGGTTTCAGACACAAGAAGAACCGGCAGGCGGCTAAGGATCTGCTCAGCAGGCTGAAGGACAACAGGGACCTGCAGAAGTTCCTGCAGGACTGCCAAGAGGTCAGGCCCGGCGGCCAAAGGTCGCAGACGGTTTGCAGACGGTTTGCAGACGGTTTGTCTGGTTTGGACGCTCAGCGTGTCTCTGTCCCCAGCTGTCCCTGTGGATCAACGAGAAGATGCTGACGGCTCAGGACATGACGTACGACGAGGCCAGGAACCTGCACAGCAAGTGGCTGAAACACCAGGCCTTCATGGCCGAGCTGCAGTCCAACAAGGAGTGGCTGGACAAGATCGAAAAGGTCAGGAGGGAAACGCTCAAATCAAGCTTTCAGCAAGAAAATCACAGAACATCGTTTGAATCACACTCAGCTGGCTTTGGGACACAGCTGGGATGGAAACAAAACATGTATAAACATGAATCCTTAAAGTTCCTCACATACAAGATAGCATTTTATAAGCTACACTGCAAAGAGCTGCTTCTAGCTTAGCTTGATTTCAATTAGCTTATTATTTCCTGTCTTTACCTACGTTAACCCAAAGGCTAGCTTCTCTTAAAGCTCAGCTAATGCTAACTCTAGCCTAGCTTCTCTGGCTCCCTGGGCTGAGCTCTGTGGTGGTTGTGACTTATTGTAGTGTTTGATTGTTGATTCTATGTTACATGACTTTATTATGTAAAGCACTTTGAAATGCCTTGCTGCTGAAATGTGCTATACAAATAAAATTTGATTTGATTTGTGCTGCAGGACGGCCAGGCGCTGATGGCAGAGAAGCCGGAGACGGAGGCCATGGTGAAGGAGAAGCTGGCGTCTCTGAAGGTCATGTGGGACGACCTTGAGTCGACCACCCAGACCAAGGCCAAGTGTCTGTTTGATGCCAACAAGGCCGAGCTTTTCACCCAGAGCTGCGCCGACCTGGACAAGTGGCTGACCGGCCTGGACGGCCAGCTGCAGTCCGACGACTTCGGCAAAGACCTGACCTCCGTCAACATCATGCTGAAGAAGCAGCAGGTAAACCAGTCAGACCAGTTAAACCAGTACTGCAGAGATTTAGAGGAGTTTCTTTGATGTTAACGATAGATCGTGACTCTTCAGACCTCCATCATCTGTTCTTTGATCAGATATCAGTTATCAATAAACTGACATTGTTGTGATTGGGAGGTTTATGCCAAACCCAGAGAACCGATGATGGATCAATGGAAATGTGATCAGAGGAGCTTTGAACTCGACAGACACAATCAATACATTATATATTATTGAAAAGCTAATTTATCTCAGTGATACATGTAGATCAATAACACACAGATTGGGCTGTGGCTCTGATCACAGGAAGTTTGGACCCCAGTAATAAACCATGATGTCGTTCATAAAGCATAGAGTTAGACTGAATAGATTGGCGCATGGTCACTGATAACAGATCTAGAATATTTTCAGTATCTACACAGATACGTCTTTAATATTTATCATGTTAAATTTCCCCAAAAGATCATAAAACTACTAAATGATTTATCCATTTTAGACTTTGATCAGATCGTTTATCAATAGCTCTATCAGATCATTGATCAATGATCTGTATCAGATCGATGATCAATAGCTCTGCCTCCTCCTCCTGCAGATGCTGGAGAGCCAGGTGGAGGTGCGCCAGAAGGAGGTGGAGGAGCTGCAGAAACAGTCGCAGGCGCTGAGCCAGGAGGGCAAAGGTTCTGACGAGGCGGACGGGAAGCGGATCAGCGTGGAGAACAAGTTCCAGGCGCTGCTGGCGCCGCTCAAGATGAGGCGCGACAACCTGATGGCGTCGCGCGAGATCCACCAGTTCAACAGAGACGTGGAGGACGAGATCGTGAGTCCGCGGTTCTGGTTCTGTTCAGTCCAGGTTCAATTTATCAACATGAAACCAGAAACAAACGTTAAGCTGCAACTGTTTTCATAGAAGAACCGAGTTTACAGTTTCACTGTGGAGAGAACCACTGCTATCAGTCTGGACCCCAGGTTCTGGTGGTTCTGATGGTTCTGGACCAGATGGTTCTGGTGGTTCTGATGGTTCTGGTTTCATTTAACCATCAAATAATACCAGCAGAATCTTTTCCAGTTATTTATTTTATTTCTGCAGCAGGTCACAGTGAAGTTTCTGTTTCTGCTTCTTATCTGCAACATAAATGGTAAAAAAAACTATTTTAAATAAAGTTATTAAATGATATAAATCATCAGTCGGGTCAGTGTATGAAATCAATAATCTCTAAATAATAATCAGCTCTGGGATTAAATGATGTGAAGCAGTTTATTCTGTAAGTATTTACAGTATTTTACCATTAATGCTGCACATTTGTAATCATTTATAATTTGAGACAATCTGAGATTTTTTAAAATAAACAAAGTCAGAACTTTTAATCAGTTTTATTTCTGCTAGTGGATCAAATCAGATCCACGTTTAGCTTTAAGGAAATTTAATTCTGTCAAAGTCAAATGAGATGCACTATAATGATAATATCTGTTTATTGACGGCTGATTGGTTCTGAGTTTCTATGGAAACCAGGTTGACTCCTGGGAGTTTCTGACCTCCTGCTCTGTGTGCAGCTGTGGGTGGAGGAACGGCTGCCTCTGGCCACGTCCACCGACCACGGACACAACCTGCAGACGGTGCAGCTGCTCATCAAGAAGAACCAGGTAACCTTTGACCTCTCACCAGGAAACGTTTAATAACAACAAGATGAAACCCGACGCAGAGTTTAACAGGAAACTACAGAAAACATGATGCAGTGAGCTGCACCCATACTGACCCACAGTGTGTGTGTGTGTGTGTCTCTTTGTGTGTCTCTGTCTCTCTCTCTGTGTCTCTGTGTCTCTCACTGTGTCTCTGTGTCTCTCACTGTGTCTCTGTGTCTCTCACTGTGTCTCTGTGTCTCTCTCTGTGTCTCTCTGTGTCTCTGTGTCTCTCTCTGTGTCTCTGTCTCTCTCTCTGTGTCTCTGTGTCTCTCACTGTGTCTCTCTGTGTCTCTCACTGTGTCTCTGTGTCTCTCACTGTGTCTCTCTGTGTCTCTCACTGT
Source organism: Poeciliopsis retropinna (assembly GCA_010277075.1). Classification (NCBI taxonomy): domain Eukaryota; kingdom Metazoa; phylum Chordata; class Actinopteri; order Cyprinodontiformes; family Poeciliidae; genus Poeciliopsis; species Poeciliopsis retropinna. Next base: position 148,376 of record VMRM01000049.1, on the reverse strand, counting down.
GTCTCTGTGTCTCTCTCTGTGTCTCTGTCTCTCTCTCTGTGTCTCTCACTGTGTCTGTGTCTCTCACTGTCTCTCTGTGTCTCTCACTGTGTCTGTGTCTCTCACTGTCTCTCTGTGTCTCTCACTGTGTCTCTGTGTCTCTCTCTGTGTCTCTGTCTCTCTGTGTCTCTGTGTCTCTCTCTGTGTGTCTCTTTTTCTCTCTCTGTGTCTCTGTCTCTCTCTGTGTCTCTCACTGTGTCTCTGTGTCTCTCTCTGTGTGTCTCTTTTTCTCTCTCTGTGTCTCTGTCTCTCTCTGTGTCTCTGTCTCTCTGTGTCTCTGTGTCTCTCTCTGTGTGTCTCTCTGTCTCTCTCTGTGTCTCTCTCTCTGTCTCTGTGTGTCTCTGTGTCTCTCTCTCTGTGTCTGTGTCTCTCTGTGTGTCTGTGTTTCTCTCTGTGTGTCTGTTTCTCTCTCTGTCTCTCTCTCTGTGTCTCTGTGTCTCTCTCTGTGTCTCTCTCACTGTGTCTCTCTCTGTGTCTCTCACTGTGTCTCTGTGTCTCTCTCTCTGTGTCTCTGTGTCTCTCTCTGTGTCTCTCTCTCTGTGTCTCTGTGTGTCTCTGTGTTTCTCTCTGTGTGTCTGTTTCTCTCTCTGTCTCTCTGTGTGTCTCTGTGTTTCTCTCTGTGTCTCTGTCTCTCTCTCTGTGTCTCTCTCTCTGTCTCTGTGTGTCTCTGTGTCTGTGTCTCTCTGTGCGTCCTCCTGCCTGCAGACGCTGCAGAAGGAGATCCAGGGCCACCAGCCTCGTTATGACGACATCTTTGAGCGTAGCCAGCAGGTCCTGCGGGCCGGCAGCCCCACGGCCGAGCCGATCCGGCAGAGGCTCACCGAGCTGCAGGCGCTGTGGGAGCGGATCCGGAAGGAGACGGAGAACCGGCATTCCCGTCTCAGCGAGGCCCACGAGGCCCAGCAGTACTACTTTGATGCTGCGGAGGCCGAGGCCTGGATGAGCGAGCAGGAGCTGTACATGATGTCTGAGGAGAAGGCCAAGGTGGGCGGAGCCAGAAAACACAGATATAGATCTATGTAAATAGAGCTAATGACTGACTGACACAGATATAGATCTATTTATCTTGATAGATGGATGTAGATCTATTTATTTTCCTTCAGTTTAAACTCCAGATCCTCTTTATTTTTCATCCTTTTCGTGAATCTTTTTAACCTTTTTTTCTTTTAACTTTATTTTTTTCCGTTTCTCCAGATTTTATTTTTATTTCTTGCTTTTAAATTTTCCCCATCTGTAAATTTCCTTCTTTCTGTTTTCCTTTCACTTCCTCGTTCTGGTGTCGGTTCCTCCTGGGCGTCGCTGAGTTCTGGCGACTCGGTTCAGCAGAGAGGAGTCAGTGTGACCTCTGACCTCTGATCTGACCTCTGACCCCTGTACAGGATGAGCAGAGCTCAGTGGCCATGCTGAAGAAGCATCAAATCCTGGAGCAGGCGGTGGAGGACTACGCCGACGCCGTCCATCAGCTGTCCAGCACCAGCCGGGGCCTGGTGGCCGCAGGTCACCCCGACAGGTGAGTCCGCTCGCTAGCCCCGCCCCCCTCAGGGAGCCGACCCTGACCCCGTGTCGTCCCGCCACAGCGAGCGCATAGGCATGCGGCAGTCGCAGGTGGACAAGCTGTACGCGGGGCTGAAGGACCTGGCGGAGGAGCGGCGCGGGAAGCTGGACGAGCGTTTCCGTCTGTTCCAGCTGAACCGGGAAGTGGACGACCTGGAGCAGTGGATCGCCGAGAGGGAGGTGGTGGCCGGGTCGCACGAGCTGGGCCAGGACTACGAGCACGTCACGGTGAGAGAGGACGAGTGAAACCTGAACTGATAAACTTCATATTTTATTAGTTTCATCATCTGTACAACTGAAAATGATTCATTTATCACCAGATCTACAAAACCTGGTATTTTTCTTCTGTTTGAGCTTCAATAAGATATTTTTCAAGTTTTCTTGATGCAGATCTCTTTTACCTGTTAAACTGTTTTCATGAGATTTTATTGGTTCTTTTCTTATGAAAAGTCTGAATGTTTCTGAAGTTTGAGCATTTAAACATTTAAGATGTTTAAATCATTTTCTCTGAAACCTTTTCAACTTTCATTGTTAGAATCAAAACAAATTTAACAGCATTTTAATGTACGCAAGCAAGAAAACATGAATATTAATGTGTGATACGATCTACTGCTTCATCCTGTTGACCTCTGACCTTTCCTGGTCCGATCAGATGCTGCAGGAGCGTTTCCGAGAGTTCGCCCGCGACACGGGGAACATCGGTCAGGAGCGCGTCGACGGCGTCAACAAGCTGGCGGACGAGCTGATCAACGCGGGCCACGGCGACGCGGCCACCATCGCCGAGTGGAAGGACGGGCTGAACGAGGCCTGGGCCGACCTGCTGGAGCTCATCGACACGCGCACGCAGATCCTGGCCGCCTCCTACGAACTGCACAAGTTCTACCACGACGCCAAGGAGATCCTGCACCGCATCCTGGACAAACACAAGAAGCTGCCGGAGGAGCTGGGCCGCGACCAGAACACGGTGGAGACGCTGCAGAGGATGCACACCACCTTCGAGCACGACATCCAGGCGCTGGGCACGCAGGTACGCTGGAGCCAGGGAGCATGGCAGCTAGGCGCCAGGGGAACCCGGCGGGCGCCCGGGGAACATGAAGGAGTTTCCACTGAGCTCAGACCGGTTTGTCCTGCAGGTCCGGCAGCTGCAGGAAGACGCCGTCCGTCTGCAGTCGGCGTACGCCGGAGACAAAGCCGACGACATCCAGAAGAGAGAAGGAGAGGTGAGAGACCAGCACTCTGCTCCCTCATTGGACCAGAGAGTCTGAGATGTCTTAAAGAGACAGCGCCACTGCTGCTCTCAGCCCAACGCATGCTGCACGGCTGCTGCTCTCACGTCACATCAGCCCTCTGCTCCTGAAAGAGCCTCAGCAGCACAGATTACTTTAACTATACCAGAGCCAGGGCTTGAAGGGCCGGTGTCATGTGTTTTCCAGGCACAGAGGAACAATCTAGTAACTGTTACTTTCGGTCGTTATAATATTAAATAGAACTTAAAATAAATGTAACTTCCTGATTGTCTTGAAATTGGGCCTGTCTCTTTAAGAAGCTCCTGCTCTCTCTGAAGCACCGCCTCCAGGAAGTCATCCAACATGGCTCCTCTATTAACCCTCTAATGCTTTTACCAGTTCTGCTCTGAGCAGCAGCTCTTATAACGAGCTCAGCAGCTGTTTGCTAATTGCTTCTGGCTAGTCTGGAGGAGCTGTGTCCTGAAGGCGGGGCTAGGTCCACCCCGGCGTTTTGCATCTGAATGGGTGCCATGGAGACTGAAGGATTCCTCAAACAAGAAAGAACCAAAGCAACTCAGCAGGTTTGATTCTGATGAGGGAAAAACTGCAAAACAGAAAATGACACCGGCCCTTTAAATGTTCCTCCTCACACACTGTGACATCACACAGGGAATGGTCAAAATGCTGTAAACATCGCTGTGCTTTTATGTCTGATGAGTTTGAGTTCATGTTTACAGCAACAGTTTAACTGGATTTAATTTAAATGTTCGTCTGATTTAATTTTAAATCCACTAAAAATGGAAATTAATTCATCCATTAAATCGTCTGAAGACAGAAAATATTAACACAGATTTACAGCATCAGCCTCAGTCCAGGTCCAGACCTGATCTGCACTGGGTCCAGGGTTCTGGTTCTGGTTCTGGATGAACAGTTGTTTTGATGCTTTGGGTCGTTCTCTTCATCATGTTCCTGACCTCCTTAACTCTCTCAGCCTCCTGCGGCCCGCAGCATCATGGAGCCTCCACTTTACCCTGCAGTGGGCTGAACGGGTTTAACCTGATCCTTTGGTTCCGACCCAGACTGAATGATTCGGGTTTATCTGGCCTAACAGCAGTGGTCTAGTTAAAGATAGCAGCGAATGGTTGCCATGGAAACCTTGTCAAACTGTCCCAGTCTAACTTCCAAACTTCAACATGGCTTCCAGAAAAGGCCTCAGTGTCGCGTCATTTTCCTTCCCCAGGGAACATGGAGTTATTCAATAAGTTCCTCTAGAGATAATTATTTAATCTCTAATGGTTCATTTATTTTAAATTGTTTTTATTTGTGAATATGGGATTATGTTCCTGCTGAGTAAATGTTGTGAATGTCAGATTATTCTGAGATTATTCTGAGTTTTGTCCCAGCAGAGGAGCCGTAGTTTCACCTCCATGTTTATGTCAGGCTGGTGTTTCCTGGACCCGACCCGTCTGGACTCTGCCGGTTCTGTTATTCAGGCCAACGTGTTAGCATGTTAGCGTGTTGCTGCTGTGTTTTGACCGTCCCTGTGTGTCTCCCTGCGTTTCGCCCTGTGAGCCCAGAGGAGAAAGGGAGAGGTGAGACTCCGCCCCCTCCAGCTTTGCATCACTTGGCTGCTCTTCCTCCCCTCCTCTTCCTCTGTGGACTAAAATGAGCTCAGAAACATTTTAGTCGCTCTGGCTGAGCGCTCGTCTCAATCTGGGATCGTTTGTCTCGGTCTTCTCCACCCGGCTGGGCTGCTGAGAAGCTGAAAACAAACGCTCCTGCAGCTGGGGAGGAGGCTCCATGGTTACAGCCTCCTCTTCATCACACCTTCATCACCGTGTCAGAAACTTTGAAGCTAAACGATGCGACTTTATTAAAAATATCTTTTTACACGTCAGTTCAAACTGTCACATAACAATTTATGAGACGATAATCTGTGGGAAGATCGATCCCCTCGCTGAAGAAAAGCACCAAAAACAACCAATCAGAGCCAGGAGGCGGGGCTTGGAGCGCTCAATCATCCTCGTGTACGTGCTGTTAATGTCAGAGAAATAACAAACACAAAAATGTTTATCCACTTTCATCAGTGGCTATGCTAACTAGCATTAGCATTCATGACGATTGTAGTGGAGCAGAGAACAAGGGGGAAGTGTGTGGTGATTGACAGCACTAAGACCCGCCCCCAGGCACTGATTGGTTGTTTCTTGTTGGCGCTGGGAGAAGGAAGGAGATCAATGTTTACGCAGATTGTTTCATAACAAAATGTTGCAACAAATATGTAAAAAAATATTTTCAAGAAAGTTCTGCAGCTTTAAGAGCCGTTCTGGTTCTGGTTGGATCCGGATCTGGAGGTCGCAGCTGGACTTTCGTCTCAGTGATGCTGATTGGACAGAATCACTGTCCCGTCAGCGGGACAGGTGGATCCAGTGACATCACTTCCTGTTTAGCCCCAGCAGGCTAACGTTAGCTAGCTGCTTGTTTTCTGCTCAGAGCTTCTGCTGCACGACGGCGGCGCTGGTTGAGTTGAAGCTGCAGCTGGTTCCCTCCCTGTCTGCCGTGTCCCCACTTCCCCTGGCCGTCCAGCCGGCCCTCATGTCTCCGTCTGACCCTGCAGGTGCTGGAGGCCTGGAAGAACCTGCTGGAGGCGGCGGAGGCCCGGCGCTCCAAGCTGCTGGACACGGCCGATAAGTTCCGGTTCTTCAGCATGGTGCGGGACCTGATGCTGTGGATGGACGACGTCATCCGGCTCATCGAGGCCCAGGAGAAGCCCAGGTAGGAGCCGCTCCGCCCGGAGGCACGCGACCGGGCCGGGCGACCTCTGACCTCTGCCGCCGCGCCCGCAGGGACGTGTCGTCTGTGGAGCTGCTGATGAACAACCACCAGGGCATCAAGGCGGAGATCGACGCCCGAAACGACAGCTTCACGGCCTGCATCGAGCTGGGCAAGGCGCTGCTGGCCCGGAAGCACTACGCTGCAGAGGAGGTAGGCAGCGCCGCCTGCTGGACAGCAGTACGCTGCAGGGGCGAGCAGCGCCGCCTGCTGGACAGCGCTACGCTGCAGGGGCGAGCAGCGCCGCCTGCTGGACAGCAGTACGCTGCAGGGGCGAGCAGCGCCGCCTGCTGGACAGCAGTACGCTGCAGGGGCGAGCAGCGCCGCCTGCTGGACAGCAGTACGCTGCAGGGGCGAGCAGCGCCGCCTGCTGGACAGCAGTACGCTGCAGGGGCGAGCAGCGCCGCCTGCTGGACAGCGCTTTATTAGATATAAAACTGGTTCTGAGCTGTAAAACTAAAGTAGATCAGATTTCAGGATCAGATCTTTATTTTTGTCTCAGGGAACAAAAATGTAAACAGCAAATTACAATAGAAACAGAAATTAATGTTTAATTATATTTATGGATTGAAGTTACTTCAGATTAAGTTATTTTAATGTAAAACAATTAAAATCACTTAAAGACCTGCTGTAACAATAGCAGCGTTTGACTGAACTCAATCAATCAATCAATCAATCAATCAATCAATCGATCAATAATTGAGAAACCAGAAACTTTCTCATCTAAATCTTTGTTTCGCATCAAAATGTTGATCAATATTTGATCAGTTCTGATCAAAACCAGCTGCTGCCTCTCAGCGTTTCGGCTGGTTTTCAGTTTACAGAACCAAAGTTAACCGTGTCAGACAGATTATGGATGGATTCCCAGTGTTCCCAGTGTTCCCAGTTGCTCACTGTGTTTCCGCTGCAGATTAAGGAGAAGTTGCTTCAGCTTACGGACAAGAGGAAAGAGATGATCGATAAGTGGGAGGATCGCTGGGAGTGGCTGAGGCTGGGTGAGGCGTCCGACCCGTTCCGCCGGTTCCCGAGGGCCCGGCCCGGTTCTGACCCCCGTTCTGTCCCCAGTGCTGGAGGTGCACCAGTTCTCGCGGGACGCGGGCGTGGCGGAGGCGTGGCTCCTGGGCCAGGAGCCGTACCTGTCCAGCAGGGAGATGGGCCAGAGCGTGGACGAGGTGGAGAAGCTCATCAAACGCCACGAGGCCTTCGAGAAGTCCGCCGCCACCTGGGAGGAACGCTTCGCCGCGCTGGAGAGGCTGACCACGGTGAGGCCCGCCGGGCCGGAACCAGAACCAAACGCTCAGAACCAGAACCAAACTGTCTGCTTCTCTGTCCAGATGGAGTTACTGGAAGTGAGAAGAAGGCAAGAGGAAGAGGAGAGGAAGAGGCAGCCGGCAGAGCCTGCTGAGGCTGCAGCCCAGAGCAGGTGAGGAGGGGAACTGGGAGGAGAACTGGGAGAACTGGGACAGTTACTCTTTAAAAAATGACCTAAATGGTTTGGTCATTGATTCACATCAGGGTTAATCTGCTAAATTAGAATAAAAATCAGAAGTTTTAATGTTTTATTTAAACAAATAGGAAATTTTAGTTAATTTCTTAGAAACATGAAAACATTTTATTCTGAATTTGGTCTAAAAGCTCATTTACAGTTTCTAAACCTGTAAATGTGTTGAGTATCTTTAAAGAAGCAGATTGTTGGTTTGTTGACAGAAAATATATTTTCTTTGTTTCTTTGTTATAATTTAGGCCAGTTTGTGTTTTCAGCAGGTTGAAGTAAAACAGCTGATCTGCTTTATTATCAGAAAGTAACTTCATTTATTTAAGCAGCAGCAGTTTCAGTGTGTTGAAGCTACAAGTTGTTTAGTTTCTAAAGTTCTGATGTCTGAATGTTTTAAACTCATTTAGATTGGAGAGAAATGAAATCAGTTTGTTTCAGTAGAAATGATCACCAGAGGAACCGCTCCAGTGTGTTAATATCTCTGTGTGTGTGTGTGTGTGTGTGTGTGTGTCCTGCAGGGGGGGCGAGCCGGTGTCCCAGAACGGGCTGCCGTCCGACCAGGAGTCGCCCCGGGTTAGTTACCGCTCTCCTGCCTACCAGACATACAGCAGCTCCCTGCAGAGCCGCAGGGCCATCGCTGCAGCTGCTGCAGCTGCTGCAGCTGCTGCAGCACGGAGTCGGCCTCAGACATGATCACACACACACAGAAACACACACCGCAGTCTGCAGAAACACTCAGCATTCCTCTGTGTCACCTGGATTTTATTTCTAATGGATCATCTGCAGTCAGCCCAGCAGGAAGTGCATCACCTGACTACTTCCTGTCAGAGATCAGAGAAAACTTTCATATCAAACATTCAGACGACAAAATTCCCTTTTAGGAAATTATGGATGAATTTTACTGCAGAGCAATCATTCCTTCAATCTACATTTCCATTCCCAGAGTCTGTAACTTTAGCGTTAGCTCATGTTTTCAGCGCTGAGTTTGTCTCCTTTCGCTGGCTGTCTCTTAAGTATTTAAACGCTTTGGGTCCTGTATACTTCCTGGAAACAAGTTGCTGCAGTTTTTGTCCTTCAGACTCAACATTCCTGTTTTACTCTGACAAATGTTAACGGTGCTACCATGTGAACAGGAAGTGATGTCAGTGTGGTGTGAGTGCGACTGTGAGCGTCTGGTTTGGGACCACACACACACACACACACACACACACACACACACAGACCTCTTCATCCCTGTCCTCTTCCTCCTGTCTCCCTCAGCTCGACCCGCCCGCCATCCTCTCCCCTCAGCTGCTAATGGCTCTGCTCGTTTACGTCATCATTTACAAACTCACACTGTGGAACATGAACACCTGAACGCCTCGCAGGGCTCAGCTCACATTATTGATCCTGAAATCGACTAATTATCAGGAAATCAGATTTCTGGTCGTCTTAAATAAAATATATTAAAAAGATTTAGTTCAATGATTTACCTGATAAATCATCAAAATAAAGACAAATATGTTTAGATTTAAATATAAAATATAATCAATAACTTTTGACATGATCAGTTTGTAAAAGATTAGAGTTTGAAATGATCATTTATTACTTTTGTTCTTTTATTTTGAAAGCTGTTGATGGCGTGTTAAATCAGCGTCTGCATCGCCACGTCATCATGTCTCTTCATCTTCATCATCCTCTCTAACCTTCAGTTCCTGTGAACTGAATCAAATCTTCAGTTCAGGAATCTCTGTGATCACGTTGATCTTCCTGCTGAAGGATCTCACTGGGTTCCACTTTCATCTGATCATTTCTCACCGTTTTGATCCGACGGAGCTAAAAATGGGAACTGTCCCTTTAAGGAACATCCAGCTGTTTATCTGAAATAACAGTTTACAGTGAAGTCAATAATTAATGTTGCTTGTTATGTAATAATAATCTGAATTATGGGATGTTCAGCAGAACCGGATCCTCTAACGAGGTTTTAATGTTTGAGTGAAACTGATGGAAATGAGCAGAAACAGCCAGATAATCATCTCTGCTGCTGTTTTACTCCTCGTTTTCTCCCATTTTTATTTATTTCTGGAGTGAAAGAAAATCTAAATTTGTCAGCTTTACATGATTTATGACTAAAAATGATGAAAACTTTAAACTTTTACTCATTTCTTCACGTTCATCAATATATCGATCATTTCTAACAAACACAAACACTCGTCTTTCATTTCACACCATTCAGTCAAAGTGTCCCACTCTGTCCCTCGGTGTGAGTGGATTGTTGCTCGTCTCTGTATTTTCAGTTGTTTTTATTTGCATCATGTCTTTTTGTCCCTTCCTGTGTCTCTCTGTCCATCCGTCTCCAGACTAACATTCCCAATAAACCCAGTCAGAACCAGTGTCCTCTCTGACCCGTCCCGGTTTGTCTCTCCTCGTGTCTCATCCATGTTTCTGTCTCTGGTTGATTGTTGCTCCATCAGTGATGCGTCCTCCTCCTGGAGGTCAGAGGTCAACGATGCTCAGGGTTTCAGCTGCAGGTTCAGAGCCCGGTTCCGGTTCTGGGTCAGAGCCCGGTTCCGGTTCTGGGTCAGAGCCCGGTTCCGGTTCTGGGTCAGAGCCCGGTTCCGGTTCTGGGTCAGAGCCCGGTTCCGGTTCTGGGTCATTTCTGAACAGTTTCAGTTTGAAATGAAAGGAAAGAACCAACAATTCTTTAGATTTAATGTTAAAATCTGTTTTAACATTAATTTCTGTTTTCCAGCCGTTTGTTTTAGGATAAAGATAAAAATCAGCATTAAATTAATTTATTAAGTCGTCATTTTATTATATTTTACTGATTTTTGGCTCCACAGATTAATGACAGAAATAAAACGTCAGGACATAGATTATAGATTATAGATCATATCTGATCATATCAGGTGTAAAACTGAACTCATCTCACCTGATATTCACTGTAAAACTGTATTAAATGGTAAAAACTCAACAGATTTAATATTTTTATATTTTCATCAAACTCAGAACTTTTAAATCCTTACATTTTATTTTGAAAAGTTTCCAGTTTAGCCAGACTTCCTCAGTCTGTGATGCAGTTCACTAAAAAGTTTCCATCAGTTTGAATCACATTAGAAGAAGTTAAAGTTTTCTGGACCTGGTTCCTGTTGGTTGATGGAAACCAGTTCTCCCAGTAAAACCTCCCAGGACCGCTCCAGACCGCCTCCCAAAGCTCCCAGGATCCTCCGGCCTTTGACTGGACCCTAACCTCCGTCTGTACAGGGTAATGACCTTCGTTTGCAGTGGAGTGGAAGCAAACCAATCAGTCCTCACCACAGCTCCCAGTTTCACTTCCAAGCAATTTACTGGTTGATTGTTTGAGATGTTTGGTGTGACCTTCCTCTGCCGCGCCGCCGCTTCTCTAACGCTGAGTGACCTGGTGGTGGCGCCGTCATGCTGTGGGATGTGTTGCAGTGATCCAGCATGAACCAGAGATCAGTGCATGTGACCATCAGAATAATGAACCGCTGGCTGTGATCAGGACGCCATGATGATGATGATGATGATGAAGTCCAGAATGAGGCTGGGAATGACGGACTGATCCGGTTCCGGGTCAGAGGGCAGCAGGAAGTTGGTCTGCTGCTGGTTGTGATTGTAGGAAGTGATGAAAGTTGGCATCAGCCAATCAGGAGTCAGTGATTTTAGAGAACTTTTTCCAATATTCAGATTATTTTGATCAGTTCTCGGTTTCAGCTGCTAAACCACCAGAGGAAGAAAGTTTTACTGTTTAGTCATTTTTGTTTTATATCTGGTTGATTTTGGCGCCTCCTGGTGGTGGAAATGAATAAAACCCAGAGTTGTGTTCCCATTAAACATCATGGATAAACAGTTTAGTTTGAATTTCTCTCTAAGGATCTTCAGTCCATCTCTGATATCGTTCAGGATTTGATTTATTCATTTAAAATTTTACGTTTTTCCATCATTTCTGATGTCACAAAGTTTATTTCAGTAAGTAATGTGCTGACTAATGATGATCAGAATTGGTTTTATTAATCATTTTGAATTTTAACCTAAAGTTTTAGATTTTTGTGGCATTTTTGATCCTCATTCAGGTTTATTTTCCTTATTTCATATTTGGTGTCAGATCTTCCTGATGGATGGGATTTCTGACCTTGTGGAGTCGCTGCTGGTTTGTTGGTTTAGTTGCTCCAGGTTGATCTGCTAGCATAGTGTCTCTGCTAGCATAGCGTCTCTGCTAGCATAGCGTCTCTGCTAGCATAGCGTCTCTGCTAGCATAGCGTCTCTGCTAGCATAGCGTCTCTGCTAGCATAGCGTCTGTAGCGTCTTCCCAGCCTGTGATTGTTTTCTGCTCTGCATGTTGCTGCTCTACTGACTGATCTGCAGCTGCTGTGACCTCTGTGACCCCTTTGACCTCTGTGACCTCTCCGCTGCGCTGACTCTGCCCCCTCTGGTTGCAGGAGAACGTGGACGAGGCGGTGAACGGGGAGCCCAGCCCCGCGGGGTCGCCGGGCGCCGCCCGTAAGGCCAAGCCCAGCCAGGCGGCGACGCTGCCAGCGAAGAGCCAGCAGGACGGCGCCACCTGCCTGCTGGAGGCCTTCCTGCACCGCAAACACGAGTGGGAGGGCCACAACAAGAAGGCCTCCAACAGGTACACACATTTTAATTGTTTTTAATGTTTTCCTTGTTAAGGCTTATGCTTTAGGCTCAGTTAATAATGTCCTCCAATAACTAACTACCAAGTCATGTTTTCAAATGTTGTCAACTTTAAACGTTATTTAACCCAAAAACACGTGAAGCTGCAGGACGACTGACTGCTGAGCTCAGCTAGTTCTCTGAGGAAACCTGGACTGAAACAGGCAGATGGAAACTTTTACAGATTATTTTTGTGGACAGATTTCTGAGGACGAAACTGATTCATCATCAATAAAATGATGATGACCCCTTTGACCTCTGTGACCTCTCCGCTGCGCTGACTCTGCCCCCTCTGGTAGCAGGAGAACGTGGACGAGGCGGTGAACGGCCCAGCCCCCGTTCCAGGATTCAAAATGTGTTCACTAAACTTTCAACATGTTAAACAAGCAGCTCCTCTGGAGGCAGATAGATCTGAGTATCATCAGCAGTGTAACCGGTCCTGGTCCTGGTTCTGAGCCCGGTTCTGGTTCTGTCTCCTCAGGTCCTGGCACAACGTGTTCTGTGTGATCAACCAGCAGGAGATGGGTTTCTATAAGGACCAGAAGAGCGCGGCGCAGGGTGTCCCCTACCACAGCGAGATCCCCGTCAGCCTGAAGGAGGCGCTGTGCGAGGTGGCGCTCGACTACAAGAAGAAGAAACACGTCTTCAAGCTCAAGTGAGTTTCAGAGCCTCATTAATGAGACCAGTGATGATCATCGTCACTGACCAGTGGAGACATTCAGCTGCTTTGCCTCAAATTGATTTATTTCCTTTAAGTTGAATGAGATCATGAACAGAGAACATGACAAGGTTTCATTTCATCCTCTGATTCATGTTTGCAGTTTCATGTTTCATACAGCAGTTAATAAAGATGAAGACTGAGGATGAAACCAATAAAACAACCAGGCAGCAGGAATGAAATCTGCAGAATGAGCAAAACATGAGAGATCAGAATAAATTCAGCTGGACAAACCAAACAACGGCTGTTTGATGGAGCCGTGATAATAAAGTTCATCAGATTCCCTTAAATCTGGAGTTCTTGTCCACATCGTGATGAAAGTCTCTTCATGTCCCATCAGTTCCTCCAGGATTTCATCATCGTTCTTGTGATATTTTTAGAAATATTTGTAAAGAACTTAGTGATTTTTTTTCAGGGTCTATAAAGAGGAAAAAAGATGAAAACCAGATCTGACAGAAACATCAATATTATTTAAGAACTTCATGCGATCAAACACGATAGTTTGGCAGCAGAAGAAACACTGCCACCTGGTGGTGGGAGGAGGCATCACGTAAAGCCAATGTTTCTGACTTTTGCAGTTTATTTACAATAAGCTCACATTTATGTATCAGCATGAAAAATCCAGGGATGATGAGAGAATTACAAAAAGCTGAAGTCGTGTCGCTCTCTGCATGTTCAGAAAAACTTTGGCTGGAATGGTGATGAAATTTAAACGTCACATTTGAGATAAATCAGATATTTCTGCTGAAGGTTTGGTGGTGGTTCTGTTTTTCCCTGACCATCATGTCTGACGCTCCGCAGGCTCACTGACGGGAACGAGTATCTCTTCCAAGCCAAAGACGACGTAAGTAACAAACTTCCTTCACTTCACAGAAAGACGCTGATATTTAACCTGTTGTTCCATCTGGAGGAAAATGATTTTCCTCTGACAGACGGAACCTCTGGGTCGGACCGCCTGGTTCTGGAAAACTGGGAATGCTTTTAGTTTTGGTGATTTTCCTCAGTCCCTCCCACTGATCAGTAATAAAACTCATTACTAATATTCTGTTTGCACATGAACATATTTTTCTGCTTGATCAGCTTGACCACCTCAAACAGAATGAAGAGTTTTCCGTCTAAATGAGACATAAAACCCACAGCAGCGTCTCTGGTTGTCATGATGTTTGTTGGGATCGTTGTGAAAATGAGCTGCAGCAAAATGCTGCAGCCAGAGTCCTGACCAACACCAGGAACTGGATAATCCACTGGTCTCTGCTTTTTCTTTAACTGGGCTAAATCAGGCTAACTGGGCAAACCAGGGAGACGCTTTAATATCTACTCACTTATAATCCATGTTCCCATGTTAGTCCAGACTAACTCAGCGTTGCCAGAGCTGGACCAGGTGAGGCAGTGATAGTTTAGTTTCTCCTCACATCTGGATCAAACTGATCAGTGACTGGTTGGTTAAACAGACTCAGATCTCAGTGAAATAAGTTCCTGTTTTTCAGTGACTTCCCTTCTGTCCTCAGGAGGAGATGAACTCCTGGATCTCGGCCATCGTGGCAGCAGCGGCGGGCTCCAGGGTGGAGGTGACCCCCAGCAGCCACAGCACGCCGGCCCCCGCCGCCCGCGCCCAGACGCTGCCGGCCACCGTGGCGGCCTCCACCGCCGAGTCCAGCCCGGGCAAACGGGAGAAAGACAAGGAGAAACGCTTCAGCCTGTTCAGCAAGAAGAAGTAGAGGCTCCTGCTCCTCCTCTCCTCCCGCCCCGCGGCTGTTTGGGGTCGCTCCTCCTCGTTGTCCATCGTTTATCCAGCCGCTAGTCGGTTTGCTCCGAGCAGCTGCGAAGCTCAGAATGTAGATCTGTGTCTTTAATCCATCCTGATGATGACCCCTAACATGTCCTGATCCCAAACAGCCTTCCTATCCCTCCTCCTCCTCTTCCTCTCAAAGCGTGACTCCAGCATGCAGCTCCGAGCCAAAACTCTCCACTCTGTGCCTCTCAACCGTCCGGTGGCTCAGAGTTCCCGCTCAGCGGGAACCTTCGCTAGGAGGGACAGAACCACCGTTAGCAGCTGCTGTCCTGCGGATACGGTCACCGCCTGGAGGAACTCCCGCTCCGTTTCCTTCCTGCTGTCTCTCGTCGTCCAGCTTCTCGTGTTTCCGCTCCCGGTTCTCCTGGACGTTGTCGCTCGCTCCGGTCTGGCTCCATCCTCAGCCATTTCTGCGAGGCCTTGTCTTTGCAAGATGCCGTGTATCCCTGTGTAGAGGGGAACCTGGAGCAGGGCGGGGTCCGCTGCGGACCCGCCTGCTGCTGCTCAGCCCGGGCTAACCGGCTAACGGGGCTAACTGGGGTTAACGGGCTAACTGGGCTAAACCAGGCTAACTGGGCTAAACCGGGTTAACATGGCTAAACCGGGCTAACTGGGGTTAACGGGGCTAACTGGGGTTAACCGGGCTAACTGGGCTAAACCAGGCTAACTGGGCTAAACCGGGCTAACTGGGCTAAACCAGGCTAACTGGGCTAAACCGGGTTAACATGGCTAAACCGGGCTAACTGGGGTTAACCAGGCTAACTGGGCTAAACCAGGCTAACCGGGCTGAGCAGCTGCTCGGGGCCGTCTAATTCCTGCAGCAGCGTGAGCGCCACCCGGCCCTGCTTCATCTGTATGTATAACTTGTGTATAACAAACTGTTTAAATAAACTTGTGTTTAATTTCTTCACTTATTAGTACTAATAATATGAACCGTGATAAGCTTCAGTGATTTCTGTATGAAGGAGGAAACCGAATGTTTAATCAGTTTTCCAACAATCAGTCGGGTTTCTTTTCTACTTTATTTCTGAAACATTAACCTCTGACCTTTGTTTGGTTTTGTGTCTCAGAGTTAATCAGTCTAAGGTTTATTAGTCTGGAGTTTGATTCTATAAAGTAACTTTAAGCTGTTCAGTGGATCGTTGGCTTCAGCTCTCCGTCGTTAAAAAACCTGTGGCGCTTCTGTACGGAGCTCCATTCATGACAAAAGTCTCTCAAACTCATTTAAAATGGGAACTTGATCAGATGTGGGAAAAGATGCAACATTAAAAACATTTACTGACTCAGTTTCCCACAATTCTTCTCGTTTTAACACGCTTTTGTTTGGGATGTGATTTATGGTCCATATTATACAAGAAAACAGTTAATTTGATAACAATCAAAATGATTTCCTCAGATTTCCATGGTAACCACCATAACATTAATCATTTTAAAACATGTTTCCAAATCAAGAATGTTCATGTTTGTTAGAAAACTAAAAGAAAACTAAATTTTGGATTTCTGGTTGATGGTGGGAGACTATTTTTTCTATGAAAAAGACTCTTTGATTGGAAGAATCTCACAGAGAAGCGGTTCTCCGGCCTGTAGGGGGCGCTTCAGGCAGCGGCTGATGGTTTCAGGCCTAAAACGGCTGATTACAGCTTTTCATCTAAAAACTGATCAAGAGTAATTATTAGATTTGAACGTTTGGGCCTAAATGTTTGACATTTGTTTCAGTGATTTTGTCATTAGTGGAGTTCCGTAGAGCCTGAATAGAATTGGTGTAAAGCAGCGGGAATGCGACCGAATAGGTCAAAGGTCAATCATTTTTGGGGGGGGTCTGCTTCATTTTTTATTATTTTGTGCTAAAATCTGGCAGTTTGATAAATAGTGTGCATTCCTCTGTCATTGTAACCATAGTAACCAGATATTTCTTCATTCTGCACAACGCCACGTCGGGGTAGGTGGGCGGGGGTCATAGGTCATAGGTGGGTGTGATGCGGACCTGGGGTCACTGCTAGTTGGATCTGCACCGTAGATTTCTCCCCATCTGTGCAAAAAGCCATTAAAAGCTTTTAAAACAAATCGACTCCGTTTGGTTCCTGTTTTAACCCGTCGGGTCAGACGGACCTCAGAACAGCTGGAAGAAGAATTAATGTGTTGGAATGGCCTAGTCAAAGTCCAAAGCTTTACCTGATAGAAATTCTCATTAAAGTTGTTCTTTTCTATTTTTCAACCCAAGACATATCAATGTTTACATTCAATAAAAAACACTTTGACTTAATTTAGTTTCACCCAAATTAAAACTTCCTGTTATCATTTAATCTGATGATGTGAGAATTTATTTATTATCACATCAATAATAAATTAATGTAATTTAAACAAGAAGAAATAATTTATTTATCTGAAATGTCAGCAGATGGTTTTTAGTAAATTTTGACTCGGATCAAACATTGAAAACTTTTGTTTTTGATCAAATAAAACGTCAGAAAATCAAAACATTTTTTATATTTCAAACATTAAAAACAGATTATTTGTCATCAGATTGGTGATAAAAACAGGATTAAATGTTTTTAATCTGATTAATTTTAATATTTATTATTCTGTTGCTTCTTTTCGTTTCTCTGCTCAGCGCGGCGGACAGCGCCACCTGCCGGCCATCGGCTGGGATTTGTAGTTCCTAAGAAACACCTATTCCCATAATGCATTGCGTCCTGCTGTTTAGTCTGCGCGCGCAGGTGTTGCAGCCACAATCTGACCCTTCAAAGTAAAAGCTCGTCAGTTGCCGTAAAGCATCAGAATTGAATCCGAACCTTCAGTCTGTGAACGGTTCCGGTTCTGTTCGGGTTAATAATGATTCTTTAGTTCTTTTTCACATCTAATAAACTGTTCATGTGACAAGTAGAACCTGGAAAAGACAAAATGTTGAAATAGTTTTATGAAACAACAAAAAGCTCCAAACGGACCAGAGGCCGGATTTTTTTTAAAGTCATGCTCAATCAAAATTAGCTCCGGGCTTTGACTAGACCAATTCAAAACGTTAATGTTTGGACTTTCTGGTTGATCATGGCTGAATGTTTCCCTTCAGGAGGTTCTGTAAGATCCAGAACTCAAATACGACTCATCCAGAACCTGAAGCAGCACAGTGGCCCACATCACCACTCTGCCACCACCATGTCTGACTGTAGGTAAAATGTTCTGGTTCTGAACGCTGGGTTCGTTACAACAGAAACCCGTCTCTCTTCAGTCCAGTGGATGTTTCCTCTCCTGGTTTTTATTTGTTGCTCTTCCATCTTCAGTTTTGCTCTTATTTATCTGCTGTTATCAATAATCAGGCCTGGATGTGTAAAATGAAACTAACTCATGATTTATCAGGGCCTGATCAATTATTTGGGTTGGAAACGTTTTAGATTTTAAGAAATAAAATTATAATTTAAAATCAGACTAATTTATTTTATCTATTTTTCTTATTTTAAACGTAGTTTGGTGAAGTAAAACATTTAAATGGCAATTAGAAAAAAACGGTTTCAGAAGTCCCGTATTTCCCGCTCACAGCGCGGCGCGGCCTGCAACCGCCAGGGGGAGCTCTAGCAGGAAGTGACTCATTGGGAGTCAAAACTGGAAATCAAAGAAGAAAGCCATTATTTTCATTCAGAACAAGCGACATGCAGCATCAGAGAAAATTATTCAAACTCATCATGGAGACCAGAAACTCATAAGATTCAGTTTTTAAGCTGCGCGGCTGAACGAAGGCGAGATTTATTCATTTATCCAGGACGCAACAAAACCAGGAACAGCGGAGAGACCAGCGGCTCACAGATATATATATATATATATATATATATATATAGACGTACATATACATATATATATGTATATGTACGTCTTTTAAACATAAACCTTGTAGTTGCGGCTTATAGTGAGGTGCGCTCTATAGTCCTAAACATACGGTAATAAAAAACTGACACCGAAATAATTTACTGTTATAAAATTACTGTCAGCTACAGGCTGGCGACCTGCGTGACCCCGCGGCTCGCATTAGGGTGAACAGAAAATGGATGGATGGAAAA
>VMRM01000049.1:110000-125000 GCA_010277075.1 Poeciliopsis retropinna | reverse complement strand
GCGTGTGTGTGTGTGTGTGGTGTGTGTATGTGTGTGTGCGTGTGTGTGTGTGTGTGTGCGTGCGTGTGTGTGTGTGGTGTGTGTGTTGTGTGTGTGCGTGCGTGTGGTGGTGTGTGCGTGGTGTGCTGTTGTGTTGTGTGCGTGTGTGTGTGTGTGTTGGTGTGTGTGTGTGCGTGGGGGGGGGTGTTTGCGTGTGTGTGTGTGTGTGTGTGTGTGTGTGTGTGTGTGCGTGGGGGGGGTGTTTGCGTGTGTGTGTGTGTGTGTGTGTGTGTGTGTGTGTGTGTGTGTGGGTGTGTGTGTGTGCGTGTGTGTGTGTGTGCGTGTGTGTATGTGTGTGTGTGTGTGTGTGTGTGCGTGTGCGCGCGCGCGTGTGTGTTTGTGTGTGTGCGTTTGTGTGTGGGGGTGCGTGGGTGTGTGTGTGTGTGTGTGTGTGTGTGTGCAGAGTTCTGTCGTTCTGATTCAGAGTAAATCAACCTGCTCACATTTCTGATGCAAACAGACCGGGAGGTCAGAGGTCACAGTCTGAAGTCTCATAGTGAAGCTTGTTGTGGAGGTTAAAGAAATCCAGAATCTATTTTAATTCTTTTATTCTTATTATTTCTGCCATCAAACTGCAGCTTCATGCTGTTTCCATGGAAACCAACTTTTAGTAAGCGAAACCTTTGCATCATGTTTTAGTGAAGCCAGAATCCTTCCCTTTAAGATCTGCAGTTTTCCTTTTATTAATATTTCCTTTATTGGGTCGTTAAGGATTCGGTTCTGTGGTTCTGATCCGTGTTTCATTAGTTACTTCAAACTGTTTTCTGATGTTTATTTAACTCCTGATTAACTGCAGATTCCGACCCGGGGTTCCGGTCCGGTTCCAGTCCAGATCTTCTCTATCTGATCCGTATCTCTATCCGGATCCGGTTTCGGCAGATTATCATCTTTATCTGAAGTGAAATAATTTCCTTCAAGAGGAAACGTTTGAATCGATGCCACAGGAAGCCAGAGGCAGTTTTAGTTTCCAAAATAAAAGCCCAGACGTTGTGCTGAGTCCAGCAGAACGGAGGCGTCTGATTGGAGGTTGCAGGTGTCAAGCAGAGCAGCTCGTCGTGTTTGACCTTCACAGCTTCGCCCTGGCTGAGATGGTTGTCATGACAACGTGGCAGCTCACTGATTGGCTGGGAGCGTGAGGAGAGGAGCAGAAGTGTGTGTGTGTGTGTGTGTGTGTGTGTGTGTGTGTGTGAGGTTGATGAAGCTTTGAGCCTGACACACCTGACAGGAAATGGGCTGATCTGATTGGTTGTTGATGTGATGAAGAGGAGCACATCTTCATCTGAACCCAGCAGCTCGTTACCAGATGACCTTCAGGTTCGTGCTGAAGGTCGAATCGGATCATCTGCAGGTTTTATCTGAAGCAGAAACTCTTCTGATCAAACGGATCAGGAAACTTCAGTTGGTTCTGATGATCCAGTCCCACATCATGATACCTCCTCTGCCGGGTTTTAGTCCTTTTTATCAAACTAATCAGAACATTTAAAGTTGAAGTTTGTGACGTTTATGAAAACAGATTGACCTTTATTTACTAAAATCAGCGTCTATTGAAACGTTTTGTGTTTCCAGCCTGGCGCTGCACCCAGAGCGCCTCCTGGTGGCCACAGGCCAGGTTGGCAGGGATCCCTATGTGTGTGTGTGGGACTCGTTCACCGCGCAGACAGTCAGCCTGCTGAGGGACGGACACACACACGGCATCGCCTGCCTGGGCTTCAGCGCCGACGGACAGGTCCACACACACTAACACACAATAAACACATGAAACACACAATTCTCACAGTGTTCTGCTGACCGGAGTCAGGTTCTGCTGGGTCGGAACCAGCAGAACCTGACTCCGGTCTCGGTTTCTCTGCAGCGGTTGGTGTCGGTCGGGTTGGACGCCAAGAACACGGTTTGTATCTGGGAGTGGAGGAAGGGGAAGATCCTGGCCTCAGCCAGCGGACACTCGGACCGGGTAGGAGCCGGTTCTGATGGATTCTGATGGATTCTGAAGGGTTCTGATGGGTTCTGACAGCTTCTCTGTCTCTGCAGATCTTTGATGTTTGCTGGGATCCGTTTCAGCAGAACCGCCTGGTGAGCTGCGGAGTCAAACACATCAAGGTGAGACGCTGACAGGTTCTGTTCCACTTTCTGGTTCTGATCTCTGGAACTGGAACCGATTTAGCCCCGCCCCCAAAAAAACATAACCAGAAATGGGCGGAGCCAAGAGCCGGTTAGGGGCGTGGCCAAGAGTGGGGATCAGTGGGGGGTTTGCGAGTTCACCTGCAGTTACGTCGTCTGACCCACAGAGGGCAGCACTGAGGCAGTTTCTCACCAAAAACTTCAATTTACATGAAAATGAGACATTTTAACTCAGAAACATGAAGATAAAACCTTAAGAACAAATTTATGCAGTTTAAATACAACAGAGGAAGTGAACTTCATGAAGCAGTTATATAGTTTATCATTTATATTACATATATTTCTTCCTTTTGACACCTTATGAAAAGCTGTTGACTTCTCTGCTTCAGATAAACTTCCCACAATCCTTTGCTGCATCAGTATCACTGTCACATGACCAGAAACAAACAGCAACAAAATAGGAATAAATATCAGTTATTAGTATCAGCCCAGTTTTATTTACCGAACCGATACTGATGTTATTGCTAATATATCGTAAATCTGTAATTTAAAATGATTTAATAATAAAACCTTTAAGATCCAGTGAAGTTCCCTGAGTGGTCCGGCTGTTAGACCCAGCGGTTCTGTTTGTCCCGGTAGTTCTGGTCGCTCTGTGGGAACGCGCTGACCCCGAAGCGAGGGATCTTCGGGAAGACGGGCGACCTGCAGACCATCCTGTGTGTGGCGTCGGCGAAAGACGACGTCACGTACTCCGGCGCGCTCAACGGAGACGTTTACGTGTGGAAAGGCCTGGCGCTGCTGAGGACGGTCCAATCGGCCCACGGGGTGAGCTTCCCGTCGCCAAGGAGACGCAACTTTAACCTCCGGAAACAAACTCCAGATGATTTATGTGTCTGAAACGTTTTGCAGGATTTATGATTAAAGACGTAGATTTCCTTCAGATTGTGTTTCCTGAATGTTTCCGTTCGTCCTGCAGGCCGGGATCTTCAGCCTGTTCTCCTGTGAGGAAGGATTCGCCACCGGAGGCAGAGACGGCTGCATCCGGCTCTGGGACGTCGACTTCAAACCCGTCACCAAGATCGACCTGAGGGAGGCGGAGCAGGGATACAAGGGTAACTACAGATAAAAACAAACTACAGGCTGGAAACAAAACAAACTGCAGTTACATGTTAGTTTTCCTGGATTAAATGAGTTCCCACATCATAATGCTGCCTCTACCGTTCTGTATTCCTCTGCATCAGTTTTTATATTTAACTGTTTATTTTATATAAACTCCTTCGGGTCTGGGTTTATGTGTCGGTTCTGTTTGCTGGTAACCGGACAGAACCGACCGGCTTCAGAGAGGGTTGATGTTTCCGTCTCCATGGCGACCAACATATGGAGGTTTGACCTTTGCCCTGATGAATCCTGTCTCTGCTGAGACGTATGAAACGTTTTATCACCACCAGATTTTCTCCTCTGTCTCCAGAAACAAACAGATATAAAAGTTTCTGTCGTTTTCTTTCTGCATTAACAGACCTGAAGGATTTTATTATTTTTAATTTAACTTATTTTCATAATTTGATGCTAAAACATTTTATTTCTGTTCACTTTTTAATGACCTGGTGTAGAACAATCTGCAAGTTTAACAAAAATAACTGAACATAAATTTTTTTCAGTCATTTTTCACTTAAACTTGTATATGATCCTGGTTCCGTTCTGACGGGCTCTGAGCCGGTTCGGACTCTACGGACTCAGGTCTGACCCGTGTTTCCTCCTCTGGTCCAGGTCTGTCCATCCGGAGCGTCTGCTGGCGAGCCGAACGGATTCTGGCAGGAACTCAGGACAGCGAGATCTTTGAGGTGAAGAGAAACAGAAACGAGTTTCATTCTGCAGCTCAGAGTCTCTAATAAACAAACTGTAGCCAAAAATTAAAGGTTTATGAAGATTAATGTAGATTTATCACCGACTGTCAGCCTTAAACATTCAGATCCTGCAGATAATTTTTCTGGTCATGGAATATTTTCATGTTTTTACTCAGATTAGTTCGTTCTGCACTAAATCCTCCTTCATCCCTCACAAAAACAAGACTTTCATTATCAGTAAACAATTTCATATATTCTGTTTTGAACAGATCTATGATTATAAAACTGATACACAAACAATTTGACGGTTTGGTAGAGATTAGTTAGCAGCAGGTCCTGGTTTACAGTTTATCTTCAGTTTTCTCTGAACAGATTAATCAGCACCAAACATTAACGCTTAAAGTTTCATATCCATAATTCCATCATGAGTTTATGTTCATGTGTTCATCTGGTGAGCAGGTGATGGTGCGGGAGCGCGACAAGCCGCTGCTCATCATGCAGGGTCACAGCGAGGGCGAACTCTGGGCTCTGGACGTTCATCCCAAAAAGCCTCTGGCTGTAACCGGCAGCGACGACCGATCCGTCAGGTGGGAGCTGGGAAAGCATGTCACACTGGGAGCCGCCCAGTAACACCAGTACTGCACTGGGGGCAGAGTCAGAATAGTTATAATAGAAATATGATCTAGTGTCCCTCAGTGGGGAAATTCAGGTTGACCAGCAGATGAAGGTTCATGTGAAGGAAAAAATATAAAAACAAAAGATAAGAAATGAGAGACAATAGAGAGAGAAAAATTATTTGACTCATTTATTAAAGATGGTGGGGAATAAACTTCGATCCATAGGAACTTTGATCTGAAGACAGATCAGTTTATGTTTAACCTGAAACTGGAGAACCCCCTGAGCATGTGTGTGGGTATATTCTTGTTTTTCCCCCTCAGTGGGGACTTCGGCCTGACTCTACACATACATGTGGGGACCTGTTTATCTGTGGGGACCAAATGTGTGTGTGTGTGTGTCAGGTTGTGGAGCCTGGTCGACCACGCCCTCATCGCACGCTGCAACATGGAGGAGGCGGTCCGCAGCGTGGCGTTCAGCCTGGACGGATCCCAGCTGGCTCTGGGGATGAAGGACGGATCCTTCACTGTGCTGAGAGTCAGGTGAGCCAGACACAACACTGAGGCCCGGACCAGCCCACTGACCCAGACCGGGCCCTGTGAACCAAATTGAACCCTGATGTTTACCCTGTGATGCTAACCGTATGCTAATGTTTTCCCCATGATGCTAAACGTATGCTAATGTTTACTAGCATCATGCTAATGTTTACCTTGTAATACTAACCGGATGCCCCGACCACTCAGGGACATGACAGAGGTCGTCCACATCAAGGATAGGAAGGAGGTGATCCATGAGATGAAGTTCTCTCCAGACGGAGCGTATCTGGCTGTCGGCTCCAATGATGGCCTAGTGGACGTTTATGCCGTCGCCCAGAGATACAAGAAGGTCAGGAAGAATCAGCAGGAAGAGATGTGTGTGTGTTTCCAGAAATATAAAAACAACCAGACAACTGTAAAAAGAGATTAAAATTCATGCAATTCAGTTAACTGTCCAGTTATGTTGTTCAGTTTTGCCAAATGGTAGAAAGTTTTCTACTGGAGAAAACCCAACAGGTGTGACTGGCAGCCATCTTTACTCTGACTGGTTCCAGGTGGGAGAATGCAGCAAATCCACCAGTTTCATCACACATCTGGACTGGACTGTGGACGGGAAGATCCTGCAGAGCAACGATGGAGCAGGAGAACGCCTCTTCTACCGGATGCCCAGTGAGTACAGACTGGATCACTCTGATTGATCTGATCTGATGTAATCAATCTGTAATTCCAGCTGTTTGTTTTTCTGCCTGTTTTTTGTGGATGATGGTTATTGATAATTTCCATGACAACAGCAGCATTTGTGGGGATCTGCTTTCCTTCCTCCTGCAGTGGGGAAACCCATCACCAACAGCGAGGAGGTGAAAGGTCAGCGCTGGGCCTCCTGGAGCAGCGTCCTGGGGTCAGAGGTCAGCGGCATCTGGCCCAAATACTCCGACTCTACGGCCGTCAACGCGGTGGACGCCAACCTGTCGGCCGGCGTCCTGGTCTCCGGCGACGACCTGGGACTGGTGAAGCTCTACCGCTTCCCTTGCCTGCGGAGAGGTCAGCTGCTCCACCTGCGGCTTTACTTCGCTTCGCTTCTCTTCTCTCTCAACAATCTGCCTCTCGTTTTCCTCCAAGGAGCCAAATTCAAGAAGTACTTGGGCCACTCGGCGCACGTCACCAACGTCTGCTGGTCCAGTGACCTGCAGAGCGTCCTGACCACCGGCGGCGCCGACCACGCCCTCTTCCAGTGGAGGTTCCTGCCGGAGGACAGGGTGGGCGGAGCGCCGGACGGAAACACAGCAGGTGGGACAGGAAGGACAAACTACTGATCATTCCTCACTTCCTTAACAGGATCAATAATCCCAAACCTTCAGAGGGAGCCAGGAGCTGCTACTGGTTATACTGGTCATACTGGTTGGTAAAATCAGTTCAAGGTAGAAGTTAAATCGACACATTGTTGGTGAGAAGCTGAAGTTTTGGATCCGTGTGAAACCAGGGCAGTTTTAGAGGAACCAGGACTCGGCCTTGAGGGACTCCTGACCTGATGGGCTTCATTTGAGAGCAGAAAAACTGGAAAAATGTCCAGAAATTCCAACTTCTCACAGATATTCTGTAATTTAAACAGATTTTTCTTTTATTTACTTTATTCTCCTATCATCTCACAGTTTAGTTGATTCGATCAACCAGTTCAGTTTTACATCTCTAACCAAGTTGATGTCATAAGTTACTGTGATAAACAACCCAAATTAGACTAATGGAACATGATGTCACTAAAACCTGTTATAAGGACATGAGGTCAAAGGTGAAGCCATACAGAGAATCCGTCTCTCTTTGTTTGTCACTAAGAGAATCTCGGCGACTCCAACAGCGAGGAGTCAGACAGCGACGCCTCCGACGTCCCGGAGCTCGACTCGGACATCGAACAGGAAACGCAGATAAACTATGAGCGGCAGGTGAGAATCTGACAAAACCTGGCCTCTGACCCTGACCTCTGACCTGCAGTGAAGTGCTGCTGCACAGATCGTTCTGCTCGTTGCTCCATCAGTAAATCAGCTGATCCACAGGAAGCAGCAGTGCTGACTGCAGCCTGATGCTGTGTTTGTGCTGCTGCAGGTCTATAAGGAGGATCTGCCGCAGCTGCAGCAGCAGAACAGAGAGAAGAAACAGCAGGTCGGATCCCTGAAGAGGCAGAGCGGACCGGACCAGGGCCTGCGCCTCCAGTTTGTTCACGGGTACGTCACCATGGAGACGGGCTGCAGACTGACATCTGGATTATTAATCTGCAATAAATCTGATCCGCATCACAAACTCAGATCAAACATTCTGTCTTCAGAGCGAAAAATGGTACAGTCAAAGTTCAGAAGATTCAAATCCAGATTAATGTTGAAAGGTTTGCAGTTTCAAGATGCTGGATTAAAACTCCAGTAAAACCGATGATTGATTCTGAAGATCAATAACATTAGATTATAATCCGTCATTTTAATAAATTCATCTGATTTTATTCTCTGAGTTCAGAACTGAACCAGAACCAGAACCAGATTCTGTCTGAGTCTCTCTGGACCAACTTCAGCGGTTCTGCTTCTGGATTATGGACCGTGGTTCTGTTGAAGACCTGGTTTGGACCCAGATTTAACTGAACCAACAGTAAACTCTGAGGTTTGAAGCTAACATGGTGTATTATGGGATGGTCTGGATTAATATAGTTAAAATGGCCTAGTTATTTTGACCTGAAACCAGCTCAGAATAACTAGATCAAAAGTAGCCCGTATCATCACTCCTCCACTGTCGTGCTCGTGTTTGTTTTCAACATCTGAGTTCAGCTGCATCCAGACTGGAGTCCAGCGGCCATCTTGATTTTAAGGAGAAGACTGCTGTGTGTGTGTCCAGTTACCGTGGTTACGACTGCAGGAACAACCTGTTCTACGCCCAGAGCGGTGAGGTGGTGTACCATGTGGCCGCGGTGGGCGTGGTCTACAACCGGCAGCTGCACAGCCAACGGTTCTACCTGGGACACGACGACGACATCCTGAGCCTCAGTGTCCATCCGCTGAAGGACTACGCTGCTACGGGACAGGTGGACAGAGACACAGTGACAGACAGAGAGAGACACAGAGAGACGGAGACACAGAGAGAGACAGAGACACAGATGCAGAGACACAGACAGAGACACAGACAGAGAGAGACACAGAGAGACGGAGACACAGAGAGAGACAGAGATACAGAGAGACAGACAGAGACACAGAGAGACAGATTCTAGTCTTCCAGAGTCTTTTTGAGCAACATTTTTCTTTCTGCTGCTCCTTTGTTCTTCTAGCTGTTAGTTTCATTTTCATCTGCTGGTTTCAGTGATTTTTCTCTTAAATCTTTACAGTCAAAGTTTTAAAATGTTTCCAAATTAAATATAATCATCAATGCTTCAGCGATGACAGTTTGTAATCTAGACATGAAGCCATTAGGTCTCAGTATCAGGTCAGCTTGATGAGGGACGGTAACCCCTGACCGGGTCCAAAGTGTCCGTCCTGCTGTCCGTCTGTCTGCAGGTGGGCAGAGACCCGGCCGTCCACGTCTGGGATGTCCAGAGCCTGAAGTGTCTCTCCCTGCTGAGGGGTCACCACCAGAGGGGCGTCTGTGCTCTCGACTTCTCAGGTGAAGATTAAAGTTTTATCATTTAAACTCATCAGAACTGATCTGATGTAAAATCATCTAAAACTTTTCATTTAGAAATAATTCAAACTTTCTTCTCCTTCAATATGAATCATTGAAGAATTGATGAATAAAATAAAACATATTTTATTTCTGGATGTTAAATATTTCTTTAATCTTATTTTACGGTTTATGTGAAACAGTCGGAGCTGGATGCTCCTGTGACCTCTGACCCCTCAGCCTCCATTCTCTGTTTGTCCCCCCAGCTGATGGGAAAACTCTGGTTTCTGTTGGAGTCGATGACGAACATTCGATCGTAGTTTGGGACTGGAAACGAGGAGAGAAACTGGCAACAGCTCGGTATGGAAAACCAGACAGAACAAAAAAATGAAAAACTGCTGAAAACCAGACAAAATGTAAAATAAACCTCAGAAACAGGATTAAAGTCTGGAATATATCTTTAGTTCTGCTGATGGATCTAACGCTCTGTCAGGTAAATGTTTAAACAATCCTGATTACAAAACACATTCAGTTATTTATAAAGATACAAAATTGACCTTTTTCTGAAACAGTTATTTATAAATCTGGCGTTTATTTTTAGACAAAGCTCGTTTAGTTTAGGGAGCATCTATTTTTATATTTCTTCCTGTTTCTGTCTTTAAATCAAACATCATGTTGATCAGTTCTGACCCAAACTGTCTGATTCTGGTCCGGTTCTGACATCAGAACCTTTGATTTGATCTGAGGCGACAGAAATAAGACATTAGAGACGGAGGACGTGTCCTGACTCGCCTGTCCTGTTTCAGGGGACAGAAGGACAAAATCTTTGTGGTGAAATGTAACCCAGTGGTGATGGACAGACTGGTGACAGTGGGAATCAAACACATCCGGTTCTGGCAGCACGCAGGTAACACACACATCTTACACGCCTTACATGCCTTACACCTTACACGCCTTACATGCCTTACACACTTACACGCCTTACACGCCTTACACACCTTACACGCCTTACACACCTTACAAGCCTTACACGCCTTACACGCCTTACACGCCTTACACGCCTTACACGCCTTACAGGCCTTACACACCTTACACGCCTTACAGGCCTTACACACCTTACACGCCTTACACGCCTTACACGCCTTACACATCTTATACGCCTTACACGCCTTACACGCCTTACACGCCTTACAGGCCTTACACGCCTTACACGCCTTACACATCTTACACGCCTTACACGCCTTACACGCCTTACAGGCCTTACACGCCTTACACGCCTTACACGCCTTACACGCCTTACACGCCTTACACACCTTACACGCCTTACACGCCTTACACACCTTACACGCCTTACACGCCTTACACGCCTTACACATCTTACACGCCTTACACGCCTTACACGCCTTACAGGCCTTACACGCCTTACACGCCTTACACGCCTTACACACCTTACACGCCTTACACGCCTTACACGCCTTACACGCCTTACACGCCTTACACGCCTTACACGCCTTACACGCCTTACACGCCTTACACGCCTTACACGCCTTACACGCCTTACACGCCTTACACGCCTTACACGCCTTACACGCCTTACACACCTTACACGCCTTACAGCCTTACACGCCTTACACGCCTTACACACCTTACACGCCTTACACATCTTACGCCTTACACGCCTTACACACCTTACACGCCTTACACGCCTTACACGCCTTACACGCCTTACACGCCTTACACGCCTTACACGCCTTACACATCTTACACACCTTTCACGCCTTACACACCTTACACGCCTTACACACCTTACACGTCTTACACGCCTTACACGCCTTACACATCTTACACGCCTTACACAGAACAGGTCTGCTTTCTCTTTCTTATGATCCAGTTTAATAAAAAAAATTTTTATTAAATTAACAATAAAATTAGATTTGTGGTCAAACATTAAACTTTTTAAAATGCAGTTAAAACTTTTTATGATCCTACAAATGACCAAAACTAAAACTTGAGTTATTTGTGAGGAACATGAAGCTCATCATGTCGATGATGGAAACATGTTGGAGGTTTATTGTTTATTGTTTTTGTTATTTCAGAAGGTTCTTCATTTTGTTTTCCAGTTTAGATTTTTAACTGATTTCTGCAGCAACTAAATGAAAATATATTTTAGTCCAGAGGTGGAGAAAATCGGCTCCATTTTACTGACACTAATTAATGTGATTTAACAGAAGTTTTATCTTTTGTTTCTCCTGAATCTCTTTAGATGCTAAAGAAAAAATTAAAACTCAAACTTTCTCTCTCCTGTTATTTTGTGCTGCAAATTTTTCATCTTATCTGTTAAAATCATCTGATTACTGAAAATAAAATGATTAGCGCTTGAATAATTTTTAATTATTGTGAAATAATAAAACTTAATAAAACAAATCAGATCTGCTTTGAGTTCAATAAAATGATCAACAATAGATATTATTTTAACTCCTTCCTTTCTGCTGACGTTTCCATCATTTTGTCTTAAAGCAGCTTTAATTTCTCTCTCCTGCTCTTCCTGCTCCGTCCTCCAGGGGGCGGCCTGACCTTCAGGCGCGGTGCGTTCAGGAGCGTGGGGCGTCCAGAGACCATGATGTCGGTGTGTTACGGCCGCAGCGAGGCGCTGGTTTTCTCCGGCGCCGCCAACGGAGACGTTTACATCTGGAAGGAGCCGATCCTGCTGAAGACGGTGAAGGCTCACGACGGGCCGGTGTTCGCCATGTTCTCCCTGGACAAGGTGAAGATGGAGGGAAGAGGGGATGGAGGGATGGAGGGATGAAAGTTCTGATAAAACCAAACGGATTCATGTTTCTGATCCGTTTGGAGATTTATTGATCCGTTTCTCCTCCTCTGGATCAAATCTGTCGTTCGGCTCGATTCTCTCCTGGTTTCAGGGTTTTGTGACGGGAGGGAAAGACGGAGTGGTGGAGCTGTGGGACGACATGTTCGACCGCTGCCTGAAGACGTACGCCATCAAGAGGACGGCTCTGTCCCCGGGGTCAAAAGGTGAAGGATGGAGGAATGTTTTGTTGTTAACTATTGATGATATTAAACTTAACTATGTTAACTCTTAGAAACAGACAGATCCGAACTGCCAGTTTCAGAGGACGAGGAAAACACAAAAACTGGAAATATGAGAAATTTATGTCCCATTAAAACTCACAAAAAGTCATGATGTCTTAATGTTACCATGTTTTATGTTGTTGCATCGTTATTTATAGATATTCCTTTTGTTGAAATCATCGTGAACTTTAAATAAAAGTTCCAAGTAACTTTTATTTAAAGTACCAGGATTCATGTAGCAGGTAAACGTCGCCCCCATGTGGGCATGTGGTGGCATGTCAACATGTTTAGATCTGATTCAGAGACACTAAATGTTTTCCTGCTGTTGAATGTCCTGGGTTCTGATCCGGCCCAGGAGGTCTCTGGTTCTGAACTGGTTTGTGTGACCAGGCCTTCTGCTGGAGGACAACCCGTCCATCAGAGCCATCACTCTGGGCCACGGACACATCCTGGTCGGCACCAAGAACGGAGAAGTTCTGGAGATTGACAAGACCGGACCCATGACCCTGCTGGTGCAGGTGGGAGAACTGGGAGTCAGAACCAGTCAGAACCAGTTAAAACCAGTTAGAACCAGTCGGAACCAGTTAGAACCAGTCAGAACCTGTTAGAACCAGTCAGGACCAGTTTGTTTCCAGTAAAACAAACTTTAATCAGGAGGTTCAGTTGATTGTAACAGGAAGTGGTTCTGATCTGGTTCTGTTTTATGACAAACGGGTCGGTAGCGTGGTCCAGACGGGTCTCTGTGGGTGTGCAGGGTCACATGGAGGGCGAGGTCTGGGGTCTGGCCGCCCATCCGCTGCTTCCCGTCTGCGCCACCGTCGGCGACGACAAAACGCTGCGACTGTGGGAGACGTCGGCCAACCACCGCATGGTGGCGGTCCGCAAGCTGAAGAGAGGTCAGAACCGGAACCACGGGTTCTGTCGGTTCCAGAACCGTGCCGTGGTCCAACCTGTTGTGGTTCTGCCGTAGGCGGCCGCTGCTGCTCCTTCTCCCCTGACGGCAAAGCGCTGGCGGTGGGGCTGAGCGACGGCGCCGTCCTGGTGGTGAACGGCGATACGCTGGAGGATCTGCTGAGCTTCCATCATCGCCGGGACGCCATCGCTGACGTCCGCTTCAGCCCAGGTACCGACCCAGATACCGACCCAGGTACTGACCCAGGTACCAACCCAGACCCGCTTCAGACCAGGACCATCTCAAACCACATAGAAAAATTTCAACAAATATTTAAAATGATTTTTTAAAGTGAAAGTTCTGCAGCTTTAAGATTTGTATCAAGTTTAAAGGTTTGACTGAAATGTTTTCTTCTTTTATTCCACATCTTGTTTCATTTCACTGCTGAATTTTTCTGATCCATCTGGAAGATTTTCCAGATGATTTAAAGTTTCTGTTTCTTTGCATCTCTTTCATTTTGAGAAGGCGTCAACATGCAGATTCTTTTTAAACTTCCTTTATTTTCATGTTTATCAAACCAGTTTGTCCAGAACCAGAGGAAAATGGTTCCTCTGTCTCTGCTCTCAGATCCAGGTAAATATCTGGCCGTGGCGTCACATGACAGCTTCGTTGACATCTACCACGTGTTGAGCACCAAGCGGGTCGGGATCTGCAAAGGAGCGTCCAGCTACATCACCCACATCGACTGGGACGCCCGAGGTAAACCAGTTCCTGCTGGAGGACAAAACCAATCAGTGAGGATCTGAGATGTTAAAAACAATAAGCTGGGTTAAATAACGTCAGAGGAAATTATTAGTTTTGACTTTTGTTCAATGTTTTGTTTTATAACGTCCTCAATATTCCTTCAGAAACTTTAAAAACCAATAAAAACTTAAAAATCTTCAGGTTAGAATCACTAAGTTGTGTTTAAAGGTTTTTTCTCTCTGAGCTGAATCTTGGCTCTTCCTGTTTGCCGGGTCCACATCCTTCCTTCAGCCAATCAGCTTCCTTTCCTGTAACTATGGCAACGTTTCTCCCTGTGCCTAACTTGTTGCAGGTAAACTGCTGCAGGTGAACACCGGAGCCAAGGAGCAGCTGTTCTTTGAAGCTCCCAGAGGAAGAAGACAAACCATCCAGAACTCTGACGTGAGTCTGCATGCAGACCAGACCGGGTCAACAGGAATGTGGTCATGTGGAGCATACTCTGTAGTCAGCATGTACCATCAGGTTCCTGCTGTAAAATCTCTGGCTGATCTTTATGTCATAACACAACATGGTTTGATACGTTAAAGCTTTGGGTCTGAGTTCGAATCCAGCTCAGTTCCTGTTTCTCAGCTAAATGGACAAAACTAAAGACCTGAACCAAATCAGAGACAAAATGTTGAGTTTATTTCTTCCTTTGTCCACAGGAGGGATGAATTAAAGGTTTTAGTTTGGATCAGGAGGCCTCAACTGGGTCAGGTTCTCCTGGGCCTTACCCTGTCTGCTCTCTGTGTGTGTGTATGCAGCTGGACCGGGTGGACTGGTCCGGTTGCACCTGTGTTCTGGGCTCCAGCTGTGAGGGAATATGGCCGACTCACAGCGACATCACCGACATCAACGCGGCGTCGCTCACAAGAGACGGAACGCTGCTCGCCACCGGAGACGACTTCGGCTTCCTGAAGCTGTTCAGCTACCCAGTCAGAGTACGACACACACACACACACCTACACACCCACACACACACCCACACACACACACCATCACACACACACACGTTTGTGCGGCTATCTTTGCGGGAACTTTCCATTGACTTCCATTCATTTCTACAGCCTAAACCTTACCCTTACCCTTATCCTAACCACTACATACCCAACCCTAACCAAAACTCAATTCACACCTTAGTCCTAAATCTGACCCCTGACCCAAAAACAGCGTTTCCCCTTGTGGGGACCAGGCTTCAGCAGTGGGTCCCCACAATGTTGTGTCAGGAAAATGGTCCCCACAAGGTATTAGAAACAAACACACACACACAGACAGGATTCAGAGATCTCTGTGAAGATGAATGGATGGTTGGTTGGTTTAGTAGGATGTTTGGTTGGCTGACTGGTTGGATGGTGGGTTGGTTGGATGTTTAGTTGGATGGTTGGTTGGATGTTTGGTTGGATGGTTTTCAGTGGCTCCTCTCTCCATCAGGGTCAGTTCGCCCGGTTTAAGCGCT
>VMRM01000049.1:0-105000 GCA_010277075.1 Poeciliopsis retropinna | reverse complement strand
GTTCTGGTTTCAGGGTGTTTGTCGGCTGCTCTCATCCTCATCCTGCTTGGTTTGCTCTGAATCTTTGCTGCTGTTGTTTGACCTGCTGACATCACTTCCTGTGTGTTTTCCCTCATGCAGGTACGAATCCGTCCATCCACGTCTGGGACGCCATGAGCAAACAGACTCTGTCCATCCTGCGCTCCAGCCACGCCAAAGGAGTCGGATACGTGAACTTCAGCGCCACCGGGAAGCTGCTGCTGTCTGTCGGAGTCGAACCTGAACACACCATCACCGTGTGGCGCTGGCAGGAAGGTCTGGACCAGTTTAGCAGTAAACCAGTAACACACTGGGAGGGCTAGAAACAAAGGTTCATCTAGAACAAAGTATTTTCTTTGTAAAAACTCACCAAACATACGTTGACCAATAAAAATTAAACCAAATGTAAAATTATACTACAGAATTAAATGATAATTTCTAAAAACAACAGACAAAAGGAAAATAAACAAATGTAGAAATATAACAACACATTTTGATTCTCTTCATTTTTAATACATTTTTAATAAATTGTGTTATTCATAAATTCAGTAAAAATATCTATTTGTTTCCATCAGGTTAATAAACATTTAACTAAAATTAGAACAAAAACATGTAAAACTAAAACTGAACATTTAGTTTTGGATGTTTAACCACTGATTTAATTTGCTGAAACAGTGAAAAATAAGAGAATCTGTAAAAGGTTAAAGTAAAACTATCTGATAGTTTAGTATTTACGCCTTTATGTTTCTCTGTGTTACCCGTCAGTAGGAACCAGAACCCGTTTCTTTTTCAGGGTCCCAGGTTTGCAGTAAAGCCGGACATCCGGACCGGATCTTCGTGGTGGAGTTCCGGCCGGATTCGGACTCCCAGTTTGTTTCTGTGGGAATCAAACATGTGAAGTTCTGGACTCTGGCTGGAGGAGCGCTGATGTATAAGAAAGGCGTGGTGGGGTCGGTGGAGGACGGCCGCATGCAGACCATGCTCTCTGTGGCCTTCGGTGCTGTGAGTTCTCTGCTGTTTCTTAAATCCGGTCCGGGTTTTCCTGGTGTGACGCAGAAACCTGAGATCAGCTGATTATTAACAAACTGATCTCAGCGTTTGTTCCCAGAACAACCTGACGTTTACCGGCGCCATCAACGGCGACGTGTACGTGTGGCGACATCACTTCCTGCTGCGGCTGGTGGCGAAGGCCCACACGGGGCCGGTGTTCACCATGTACACCACGCTGAGGGACGGACTCATCGTCACCGGAGGGAAGGAGCGGCCGTGAGTGAAGCGCTGCTTCAGCCTCAGGGGAACCGGGACCCAAACGGGTCTAAAACAGACTCACTAGTTTAGTAAAAGGTTCTCCTGAGAACTAAAGAGTTGTTCTCTCTGAGTTAAAGGGGCAGAATAATGGAAATTCAACCTTTTGAGTGTTACATGATGTTACAAAGATTTTCCTTCTTTCAAAACAAAGCTGGATTTTTGCTTTAATTCTTTCATGTTTGAGAAATCCTTGAATCTCCATGGCAACCAGTCAGCTGGTCAAAACGCCGCCTTCAAGACACAGCTCCACCTCAGAGCTGCAGTTTCCAAGCTACCAGCCTCCCCAGCTCCTTCAGACTAGCCAGCAGCTATTAGCAAACAGCTGCTGAGCTCATTATAGAAGCTGCTGCTCAGAGCAACACTGGTAAAAACGCTAAAGGGTTAATGGAGGAGCCATGTTAGGATGACTTCCTGGAGGCGGAGCTTCAGAAAGAGCAGGAGCTTCTTAAAGAGACAGAAGCCCAACTTAAAGCGTTACGTTGTGTAGTCACATTTCTTTTCAATCATATTTAACATGTAGCATTTTATAACATGGTTACTTCATTGTGTTATAAAATGAAGTAACCATGGAAACTTCATGCTACTGTTCCTTTAAAGACACATTTAGTCCATCAGGTCTTTTCAGAATAAAACACGATTCTGTTATACTAAAAACTTCTGTGGAAAGAGAAGAGTGTAAAACCTGATGTATGTTTGAGTTGTTCAGTCTGAATCGTTGCTCTGGATTGGTCCATCAGGACCAAAGAGGGCGGAGCCGTGAAGCTGTGGGACCAGGAGATGAAGCGCTGCC
Organism: Poeciliopsis retropinna; assembly: GCA_010277075.1. Taxonomy (NCBI): domain Eukaryota; kingdom Metazoa; phylum Chordata; class Actinopteri; order Cyprinodontiformes; family Poeciliidae; genus Poeciliopsis; species Poeciliopsis retropinna. The sequence goes on along the minus strand of VMRM01000049.1, from coordinate 102,884 downwards.
GGGCCTTCCAGCTGGAGACGGGTCAGCAGGTGGAGTGCGTCCGATCCGTCTGCAGAGGAAAGGTCCGACTCACGTTTCCCTCCATCCTCCTCCTCCTGCTGCTTCCTCCTCACCAGCTCCTCTTCCTCAGGGGAAGATCCTGGTGGGAACGAAGGACGGGGAGATCCTGGAGGTCGGGGAGAAGAACGCGGCGTCCAACCTGCTGCTGGACAGCCACGGCCGCGGAGGGATCTGGGGTCTGGCTGCCCACCCAGTCAAAGAGCTCTGCGTCACGGCCAGCGACGACGCCACCATCAGGCTGTGGGACCTGAGCGACAAGGTGACGCGCCGCCATGATGCCTTACACCCGGTCTGGTGCCGGAGCTTATCGGAGCAGAACAGGATTTTATGTCTCTAAGATACAATTTATAAAACTGAAACATGGATCAGTTTGCTGCTCCGTAATGTAACTGATGTCCAGATGATGGTTTTGTTATCAGAAACTCCTGAACAAAGTGGGCGTCGGCCACGCCGCTCGCTGCGTGAGCTACAGCTCAGACGGAGAGATGCTGGCGGTGGGGATGAAGAACGGAGAGTTCCTCCTCCTCCTCTCCAACTCCCTGAAGATCTGGACCAAGAAACGAGACCGCAGCGCCAGCCTGCAGGACATCCGGTAGGAGGTCCAGTCAGGACCAGTCAGGACCAGTCAGGACCAGTCAGGTCCAGTCAGGACCAGTCAGGTCCAGTCAGAACCAGTCAGAACCAGTCAGGTCCAGTCAGAACCAGTCAGGTCCAGTCAGGACCAGTCAGAACCAGTCAGGACCAGTCAGGTCCAGTCAGGACCAGTCAGAACCAGTCAGGACCAGTCAGGTCCAGTCAGGACCAGTCAGGTCCAGTCAGGTCCAGTCAGAACCAGTCAGAACCAGTCAGGACCAGTCAGGTCCAGTCAGAACCAGTCAGGACCAGTCAGGACCAGTCAGGACCAGTCAGGTCCAGTCAGAACCAGTCAGAACCAGTCAGGACCAGTCAGGTCCAGTCAGGACCAGTCAGGTCCAGTCAGAACCAGTCAGAACCAGTCAGGTCCAGTCAGAACCAGTCAGGTCCAGTCAGGACCAGTCAGAACCAGTCAGGACCAGTCAGGTCCAGTCAGGACCAGTCAGAACCAGTCAGGACCAGTCAGGTCCAGTCAGGACCAGTCAGGTCCAGTCAGGTCCAGTCAGAACCAGTCAGGACCAGTCAGGTCCAGTCAGAACCAGTCAGGACCAGTCAGGACCAGTCAGGTCCAGTCAGAACCAGTCAGAACCAGTCAGGTCCAGTCAGAACCAGTCAGGTCCAGTCAGGTCCAATCAGAACCAGTCAGGTCCAGTCAGAACCAGTCAGGACCAGTCAGGACCAGTCAGGTCCAGTCAGAACCAGTCAGGACCAGTCAGGTCCAATCAGAACCAGTCAGGACCAGTCAGGACCAGTCAGAACCAGTCAGGTCCAGTCAGGTCCAGTCAGAACCAGTCAGAACCAGTCAGGACCAGTCAGGTCCAGTCAGAACCAGTCAGAACCAGTCAGGTCCAGTCAGAACCAGTCAGAACCAGTCAGGTCCAGTCAGGTCCAATCAGAACCAGTCAGGACCAGTCAGGTCCAATCCGGCCCAGTCCGGTCGGGTCGGGTCCGGTCTGGTCCAGTCTGGTCTGGTCGGGTCCAGTCCGGTCCGGTCTGGTCCGGTCCGGTCCACTCCGGTCCGGTCAGGTCCAGTCCGGTCGGTTCCAGTCCGGTCGGGTCCGGTCCGGTCTGGTCCAGTCTGGTCTGGTCGGGTCCAGTCCGGTCGGGTCCAGTCCGGTCCGGTCCACTCCGGTCCGGTCAGGTCCAGTCCGGTTGGGTCCAGTCCGGTCCGGTCCGGTCCGGTCTGGTCCAGTCTGGTCGGGTCCAGTCCGGTCTGGTCCAGTCTGGTCGGGTCCAGTCCGGTCCGGTCCGGTCCGGTCCGTGGTTTAAAGCTGAATGAGTTTTAATGGTTCAGCTGCAGAGAGAAGCTAAAATGTTTCCTGTTTCTGGGTTCTGGTTTCAGGTTCAGTCCGGACCGGCGCCTGCTGGCGGTCGGATCGGTGGAGAACACTGTGGACGTTTACGATCTGAGTGTTGGACCGGGTCTGAACCGACTGGGTTACTGCAGCGACATTCCTGCCTTCGTCCTGCAGCTGGACTTCTCGGCAGACAGCTGCTACATTCAGGTACCGACCCGACCTGCTGCGGCCGGTTCCGGTATGATCCACACTTCCACCAACCGGCTGAGCAGTAAGAACCTGCTGGGTCCAGTCGGTTCCTGTCGGTTCCTGCTCTCTGGACCCGGTCCAGCGGTTCTGCTCCTGCGGTCCGGTGGGTTCCTAACGGCTCTGTGGTGCATTCAGGTGTCGACCGGATCCTACCGGCGGCTGGTGTTTGAGGTTCCTTCAGGGAAGCTGCTGAGCGACCAGAGCGCCATCGACAGAATCACCTGGGCGACGTGGACCAGGTAACCTTTGACCCGACCTGAACCATCAGTATCCGCTGCTGCTCTGGAGCTGCTCTCCGTTCGTCTCTCCAACAGCATTCTGGGAGATGAAGTTCTGGGGATTTGGCCTCGAAACGCCGACAAAGCCGACGTGATCTGTGCGTGTGTTTCTCACGCCGGCCTGAACGTGGTCAGCGGAGACGACTTCGGATTGGTCAAACTGTTCGACTTCCCCTGCACTGACAAGTTTGTGAGTTTCAGGATTTAGATGATGAACACATGGAATCATCATCATCATCATCATGATTTCCGGGTTTTTACTTAAAGAGGTTTTTTAATCTTATTGCTAACTCTCTGATTAAATAAATAAAAATAAAACATTTTCCTGCTGTTCATCTTCACAGCAATAATCTGATGAAAGTAGGTCTGATTCTGGTATGAATATCTATAAATTACTGCTCAGGTCAAAGGTCATTTACATCAAAATTACCAAGTTACTGTCTGTTAATTTCTGCCTGAAAAGCTTTAAAATAATAAATGGGTTAGGGGTTAAGGGTTAGGGGTTAAGGGTTAAGGGTTAATGGTTAGGGGTTAAGGGTTAGGGGTTAAGGGTTAGGGGTTAAGGGTTAAGGGTTAATGGTTAGGGGTTAAGGGTTAGGGGTTAAGGGTTAGGGCGACGGACCGAAGTGGCAGAGAGTTTCCATACAATTTGATACCGGCATGACATGGCATGAATCCAAAGTGGCGGGAGAAGCAGAATGCGCCATTTCAGTATTTCATTGAATGGGCCACAAGGGATCATTTAGTGCCATTTGGGTGCAATTGCTATATTTGCAAATTCCACTGGATGGAGCTCTTGTCTTTGGATTTCAGTGCCACAAGGGGTCATGCTTGAGTGGTCCCTTGTGGCAAGGGCTCTTGATGATATTTCCCAAGTGTTTGAGTACCCAGGGTCCATTTTGAGTGTGAGGGAGGGGCGGGGTGCCACGAGGGTCATGCTTCAGTAGTCCCTTGTGGCAAAGACTCTTGATGACATTTCCCAAGTGTTTGAGTACCCGGGGTCCATTTTGAGTGTGAGGGAGGGGCGGGGTGCCACGAGGGGTCATGCTTGAGTAGTCCCTTGTGGCAAAGGCTCTTGATGATATTTCCCAAGTGTTTGAGTGCCCGGGTCCATTTTGAGTGTGTGGGAGGGGCGGGGTGCCACGAGGGGTCATGCTTGAGTAGTCCCTTGTGGCAAAGGCTCTTGATGATATTTCCCAAGTGTTTGACCTCTGGGGGTCCAAGGGGGTGGTCAGCTTACCTCCATGCGGGACTATGGTGCTCTATTCCTGGGTAAAGGACCTCCATGAGTCCCCCTGGTCCTCTGGAGGTCCAAGGGGGGTGGTCAGCTTACCTCCATGCGGGACTATGGTGCTCCATTTCTGGGTAAAGGACCTCCATGAGTCCCCCCTGGTCCTCTGGAGGTCCAAGGGGGGGTGGTCAGCTTACCTCCATGCGGGACTATGGTGCTCCATTTCTGGGTAAAGGACCTCCATGAGTCCCCCCTGGTCCTCTGGAGGTCCAAGGGGGGTGGTCAGCTTACCTCCATGCGGGACTATGGTGCTCCATCCCTGGGTAAAGGACCTCCATGAGTCCCCCCTGGTCCTCTGGAGGTCCAAGGGGGGGTGGTCAGCTTACCTCCATGCGGGACTATGGTGCTCCATCCCTGGGTAAAGGACCTCCATGAGTCCCCCCTGGTCCTCTGGAGGTCCAAGGGGGGGTGGTCAGCTTACCTCCATGCGGGACTATGGTGCTCCATCCCTGGGTAAAGGACCTCCATGAGTACTCCCTGGTTCTCTGGATGACCAGACAAAAGGGGGTCACAAATAAAAGGAGGTTCCAGGTGTAATTCCCAGTGTTCTTCACCGCCCATCGCTCCATGTCACGCTTGGACCTTCAGCAGTAACCTTCCATACTTTATGACATAGTACGGTTTCTGGATCCAGTTGTGTAGTGGTTTTGCCCACCGACAACCACAGAGTCCCACGAGCAGCAGCCACAGAGCACGTATGGATCCAGTGGTATAATGGTTATTGTGCCCCACATGGGAATTGAACCATGTTTCCTGTCTGAAAGTTGGGCACATTAACCACTGGGCTGCTGGAACCATGTGGTTCATAAGTGCTCATGGGACTTATATCTTTTATGCTTGCCATTTAAGATCATCTATGAATGTGCCTAAATGGCAAACATGAAGCTGCTGCCATTTTGGATCATTCACAGATGATCCCGAAAGGCAGCTTCATTGTTCCTGCATTTTTAAAGTCCCCCTGGTCAAAAATAAAAGTGTTGGTTCCAGCCGTGATTGCACATTGTTCAACTTCTTGATCCAGTTGTGTAGTGGTCTATTCACTGCCCATGGCTGCAAGTCACCCTCTGACTTTCTGCAGCTGCAATGTCTCAGACACCATGCTGATGATGTCATACGGTTCTTGGATCTAGTTGTGTAGTGGTTTGATTGAGTCCCATCGGCATTGCCAGGGATACAGAATGAGGATCCAGTTGTGTAATGATTGCCACCATCACCAACACCAGCGGAGTCCCAATGCCAAAGCATAGTCAGCAGAAGGATCCAGTTGTGCAATGGTTATTGTGCCACACACAGGAATCGATTCTGGTTTTCGATTCACGAGTCGGACACCTTAACCACTCGGCTGCTGGAACCATGTGGTTCATAAGTGCTCATGGGACTTATATCTTTTATGCTTGCCATTTAGGATCATCTGTGAATGAGCCTAAATGGCAAACATGAAGCTGCTGCCATTTTGGATCATTCACAGATGATCCTAGATGGCAGCTTCATAGTTCCTGCATCGTTAAACCCCCACCCCCCCCAGGTCATAAATAAAAGTACAGGTTCCAGCCGTGGTCAGCCCACCTCCATGCGGGACTTTGGTGCTCCATTCCTGGGTAAAGGACCTCCATGAGTCCCCTGGTCCTCTGCAGGTCCAATGGGGGGTGGTCAGTTTACCTCCATGCGGGACTATGGTGCTCCATTTCTGGGTAAAGGACCTCCATGAGTCCCCCTGGTCCTCTGGAGGTCCAAGGGGGGGGGGGGGGTCAGCTTACCTCCATGCGGGACTTTGGTGCTCCATTCCTGGGTAAAGGACCACCATGAGTCCCCCTGGTTCTCTGGATGACCAGACAAAAGGGGGTCACAAATAAAAGGAGGTTCCAGCCGTGATTCCAGTGGTCCAATGGTTTGTCCCACCAGGTGACAGATTTTAATCAGTCACCTGGGCAGTCCATTCACTGCCCATGGCTGCAAGTGATACTGGGATGTTCAGCAACAAGGTCTCACCATGCTTCTGATGTAGTACGGTTCCTGGATCCAGTTGTGTAGTGGTTCTGCCCACCAACGAGCACGGAGTCCCATTGGCAGCAGCCACAGAGCACGTATGGATCCAGTGGTGTAGTGGTTATTGTGCCTCACATGGGAATCGATCCAGTTTTTCCATGCATGAGTCGGGCACATTAACCACTCGGCTGTTGGAACCATGTGGCTACCTTGGGCTCATAGTGCTTATATCTTTTTGCTTGCCATTTAGGATCATTGACAGATGAGCCTATGTGGCAACTGTTCCTGCATCATTGAACTCCAGGCTAAATCCGTAGCCATTTGACTTCTGGAGCCATTGCCTGTCATTTGGCCCCATAGTGACCATTGGACTACTGGTGCCCTGTATTTTTGGGAAGCTCATAGTATAGAGAGGAGCAGCTTGTAGCCAAACGGCAAGTCCTTAGAGGTCTTTTGTCTCTAAGTGTGGACTGCTATTCTTCAGTCCACGTCTTAAGCTTCAGGTCCTGCTGCTTCTTCCATTTCACGACTGGAGCCATAGTCTGTGAAGTGTTTTGCCATTTGGGGTACCAGGGAGTGCTCCCAAGTGGTCCTGGCCCCCCCAGCGTAGGGGGGCTTCGGACAACGTTCCGTCTCATTCCGTTTATTCTTCCGAGTGTGGGGGATGGGCAGAGCCCACTTTTGTCCCATTAACTGCATGACACGCCCCCTTTAAGGCCCTGGGAATGTTGGATCCTCCCGTTTCCAAATTCCCATTGATAATGATACCGGGATGGCAAAAGTGCCTTGCCATTTGGGATCATTCATAGATGATCCCTGGTGGCAAAATGGCATACTTGCCATTTAGGCTCATTCACAGATAATCCCTGGTGGCAAAATGGAAAAAAAAAAACGAGAAGCGTTACGAGAGTGCTCTGGATTCGAACCCCGGGCGCTGGGGAGACGCCGTAGTTCGTGAACCATTAAACTACTGGACCCATACACATAGAAGAGCTCCTAGTGCTTATGTCTTCGACCCTCCACAAAGAAACAGTGAAAAAGTTTGGTCGGGGCCTGGCCTCGATCCAGGCTCCCCCGCATGTTAGCCGGGGGAATTAACCTCTCAACTATCATCACACATGCACCAAATGGGCTCATAGGACTTATATCTTTTAGCCTTGCCACCTGGGCATATTCTTGGATGCTCCCTGGTGGCATGATGGGATTCCTGCCACTTGGGGCTCGCTGCCATTTAGGATCATTCCCGGATGATCCCAAATGTACATGGCTGCCATCTAGGATCATTCCCGGATGATCCCAAATGTCCAGAAATTCGTTCCAGATGACCTTGTGCCATCTGGTGTCTGTTTGCGGAACTACAACATAATTTGCCTTTTGGGATCATTAGAAGTTGATTCTTCGGTGAACTTTGTCCTCTTTGGAGTTCTCTCACGGGGTCAACGTGGGTCACAATAGACAGTAGGGTATGTCATATGGGTAACGAGGGATGGGGCTATTTTTAGAGCCACACCTCATCGCTCTGTGACCTAGGGTAAAGCCCCCAGGAATTTTCAAAAAGGTGCCTAAAATGCTCCCAAATGTACGGAATTTTGGCGCTCACCCTAAATAGGGTTAGGGGTTAATGGTTAGGGGTTAAGGGTTAAGGGTTAAGGGTTAGGGGTTAAGGGTTAGGGGTTAAGGGTTAGGGGTTAAGGGTTAGGGTTCAGCAGCGACGTTCAGAATAAATAGAAAAGGTTTTTAGTTTCACAAGAATCCAACCTGACAGTTAAATATTTTAGTAGATAAACTTATGAAGGAAAAATTTACCCTAACCCGGTTCTGGTTCTGTTCTGACTTCAGGCCAAACACAAGCGTTTCCATGGACACTCGCCTCACGTCACCAACATCCGATTCTCCCACGACGACAAGCAGGTGATCAGCACCGGAGGAGACGACTGCAGGTATCAGAACCCACCAGAACCAACTGGAACCAACCAGAACCAACCAGAACCAGGCAGTACCGCTGTTGGGCTCATCTGTTTAATCTGAGTGTTTATGATTTAGAAGAATCAGAATAAACTTTCTAATATCTTTGGGTCGAAGTTTCTTCATGTAAACTTTTTGCCTTTAGATGTTTTTTCTGTTTCTGGTTGTTTGGATATAATTCAATTCATTTATATAAAATTATTTCACAACAACTAAAGTTATTTTTAAATGAACATAAACAACCTTAAATACATCCTTCAGTTTTGCTCATATCATTAATTTAAACAGAAAACGAGTTTCTCTGTTTATGTTGATTATTGAAAGACAAACAGAAAATCTTAAAGTCCATCATAAAGTAGGTCAAAGTTTTCTTTGAAATAGAAACCTGCAGCCAACTACTGAGTTTTTAAAACATATTTTATGTAGTTTTATTTTAACTTGTTTCCATTTCAGCCACATTGTTCACAACAGATTCTGTTTGTTTTTTTCAGTGTGTTTGTGTGGAAATGTCTGTAACATCTGGATCCGAAGAGCCTGAACAGAACCGCAGTGGATCCAGAGCAGCTCCGCGTTTCTCTCTCCACAGTCAGCCGGACAGACGGTGGACAGGTGGTGGACAGACGGTGGACAGACGGTGGACAGACGGTGGACAGGTGGTGGACAGACGCCGGACAGACGGTGGACAGACGGTGGACAGACGCTGGACAGACGGTGGACAGACGGTGGACAGGTGGTGGACAGACGCCGGACAGACGGTGGACAGACGGTGGACAGGTGGTGGACAGACGCCGGACAGACGGTGGACAGACGGTGGACAGGTGGTGGACAGGTGGTGGACAGACGGTGGACAGACGGTGGACAGGGGGTGGACAGGTGGTGGACAGGGGGTGGACAGACGGTGGACAGGGGGTGGACAGACGGTGGACAGACGGTGGACAGACGGTGGACAGGTGGTGGACAGATGCCGGACAGACGGTGGACAGACGGTGGACAGGGGGTGGACAGGTGGTGGACAGGGGGTGGACAGACGGTGGACAGACGCCGGACAGACGGTGGACAGGGGGTGGACAGGTGGTGGACAGGGGGTGGACAGACGGTGGACAGACGGTGGACAGACGCCGGACAGACGGTGGACAGACGCCGGACAGACGCTGGACAGACGCCGGACAGATGGTGGACAGACGGTGGACAGACGCCGGACAGACGGTGGACTGGGGGTGGACAGGTGGTGGACAGGGGGTGGACAGACGGTGGACAGACGCCGGACAGACGGTGGACAGACGGTGGACAGACGGTGGACAGACGGTGGACAGGTGGTGGACAGACGCCGGACAGACGGTGGACAGACGGTGGACAGACGGTGGACAGGGGGTGGACAGACGGTGGACAGATGCCGGACAGACGGTGGACAGGGGGTGGACAGGTGGTGGACAGGGGGTGGACAGACGGTGGACAGACGGTGGACAGACGCCGGACAGACGGTGGACAGACGCCGGACAGACGCTGGACAGACGGTGGACAGACGGTGGACAGACGGTGGACAGACGCCGGACAGACGGTGGACAGACGGTGGACAGACGGTGGACAGACGCCGGACAGACGGTGGACAGGGGGTGGACAGGTGGTGGACAGGGGGTGGACAGACGGTGGACAGACGCCGGACAGACGGTGGACAGGGGGTGGACAGGTGGTGGACAGGGGGTGGACAGACGGTGGACAGACGCCGGACAGACGGTGGACAGACGCCGGACAGACGGTGGACAGACGCTGGACAGACGCTGGACAGACGCCGGACAGACGGTGGACAGACGGTGGACAGACGGTGGACAGACGCCGGACAGACGCCGGACAGACGGTGGACAGACGCCGGACAGACGGTGGACAGACGGTGGACAGACGCCGGACAGACGGTGGACAGGGGGTGGACAGGTGGTGGACAGGGGGTGGACAGACGGTGGACAGACGCCGGACAGACGGTGGACAGACGGTGGACAGACGGTGGACAGACGGTGGACAGGTGGTGGACAGACGCCGGACAGACGGTGGACAGACGGTGGACAGACGGTGGACAGGGGGTGGACAGACGGTGGACAGACGCCGGACAGACGGTGGACAGGGGGTGGACAGGTGGTGGACAGGGGGTGGACAGACGGTGGACAGACGGTGGACAGACGCCGGACAGACGGTGGACAGACGCCGGACAGACGCTGGACAGACGCCGGACAGACGGTGGACAGACGGTGGACAGACGGTGGACAGACGCCGGACAGACGGTGGACAGACGGTGGACAGACGGTGGACAGACGCCGGACAGACGGTGGACAGGGGGTGGACAGGTGGTGGACAGGGGGTGGACAGACGGTGGACAGACGCCGGACAGACGGTGGACAGACGCCGGACAGACGGTGGACAGACGCCGGACAGACGCTGGACAGACTCCGGACAGACGGTGGACAGACGGTGGACAGACGCCGGACAGACGGTGGACAGACGGTGGACAGACGCCGGACAGACGGTGGACAGGGGGTGGACAGGTGGTGGACAGGGGGTGGACAGACGGTGGACAGACGCCGGACAGACGGTGGACAGACGGTGGACAGACGGTGGACAGGTGGTGGACAGACGCCGGACAGACGGTGGACAGACGGTGGACAGACGGTGGACAGGGGGTGGACAGACGGTGGACAGACGCCGGACAGACGGTGGACAGGGGGTGGACAGGTGGTGGACAGGGGGTGGACAGACGGTGGACAGACGGTGGACAGGGGGTGGACAGACGGTGGACAGACGCCGGACAGACGGTGGACAGACGCCGGACAGACGCTGGACAGACGCTGTGCTGCTGATGTTTCCAGATGTTCAGGTATCTTCTCGTGGGATCAGACCAGACGCTGCAGCGCCTCCTACAGGTGGAGGAAAGTCTGTGGTGAATTCAGTGGATCAGAACCTCTGAGGTTCTGAGAAAACTCCTAACTTCACTCTGTGGATCTGTTTATTCATCCATCACTTTAAAATGACCCTGCGGGCCTCCGTAGAGATCCAGATCTGTGCTGCGCTCCGCTGACCTCTGAACTCCAATGTGGGAACATTTTCACTCTGAACTGGGATCCAGTTATAAAGAAGAAAACCAGTTTGGTCCTGATCCTGGTGCTCAGTCACCAGACTGTTAGCTACATGCTAATAAACAGAAACCATTTTATTTCAGCTAGAACCAGAACCAGAACCAGAACCAGCTAGACTCAGAATCCAATCATTTCCTGATGATGATGAAACGACTTTAAACTGTTTTCCTGAGAAAAGCAGCTGATAATCTGGACATTGTCTCCCTGAAGTGCCTTTCTGGATCTTTCTGCCTGTTTGTCTCATTTACTCTGGACCAGAACCGGACGGTTTAAATCTTTGTTCTCTCTCTGAATGGATAAAAAAAAGATTTATGCTTTTAGTTTGAATCCCATCCAGAGCACGGAGCTCAGACCCAGAGAGAATAATACCTGGAACATTTCATGTTTTTATGCCTGATGACTGGATGAATATTAACTGTTGCTGTGAAATGTGTCAAAGACTCTGTAGAAATTAATAGAAGAAAAAAAATCAGCTGGTTTTATTAGTGAGATGTTACTTTCAATGCAAACACACACACACCCCCACACACACACACACACACACCCACACACACCTGCAGGCAGCAAGCAAAGTTGTACAGTAAACTTAGAGTTATTTTTACCTCATCGGTTCACGGATCAAGTTTCCTCCCCAGAATGTTTGCATGAAGCAGATCAGCTGCTGTTCTGTCCAGTTTGATCCAGCTGGTCATATTTATAGAAACCACTGAGTCAAAGCTGATTTTACACACATTCCTGTCCTCTTAACGTTCACACAGTTTAACAGTCATCTACACATTAGAATGATAGTTTCTGTACCTGGACAGATTAGAGATCGTTCAGCTGTCAAAATCCTCTCAGATGTTATTGGTTATTTGTTTTTCTTTCCTCAACTTAATGATACCTGAACATGTAGAAGTCACTGTCCAACATATTAAGCACTTTACGTTCTTGAAAACTTATTATTATAATTTCTCATGAAGACTTCATCAAACTATCATGTTGGGTTCAATATTTCTAGCCCACATGCAGAACACAACACAGGAGAGAATGAGTTATGGTGAAAAGTTAATTTATTTGAACAATAATCAATGAATGCAGTGAAGACGGTGAGGGTACGGGTTGGGTCCAGGAGGGGAATGGGCTCAGGGAACGGTCTGCACTCTGAGGGAGGCACAGTGGAGAGATGGTGAGTTCAATGTCCGTCGGAGACGGGAGTATTGACAGAAGAACTGGATGGGTCTTACTGGAGAATGGTGGTTTGCTGCTTTGGGGGGTTAACTGAAGCGTTCGGGGTCCTTGCGTCTCTGTGGGTCCAGGAGGGCCAGCGCTCAGCCACCAGGATCCAGAAGGCGACGAGGAAGTACCAGATAAGTTCAGGCGGAGCGGAGACAGAGGAGCGGCACGACTCAAGCAAACAGGCATCACGAGGAAGATCTCAGGAAAAAACACCTGAAGGCAGGAGACAACAAGGAAAAATCACTGCGGGGGGCAATCAGCAAGGAAAACAGAGACAAGCTCTGGAGGCTCAGAGGTACCGTTCTTCTTCTTCTTGTTGAGTTTATTGGCAGTTGGCAACAAACTGCCAATAAAGTGGTTCATATTGGTCTAACACTCTCTCTATATATATATATATACAAAAATTCTACAAAATAAAGATATTCTATCTATACCCATATATATATACACACACATACATACATACTTATATACATATTTATATTCTACCCATCTATATCATACACACATTGATGATTACAATACTGTAATCATAATCTATTAAATAACTTAGTTTTCTTTAAAAATCGAATAACTATTTGTATTTGTTTACTCTCCAAATTCTTCCTCAAAATATCTACTAAATTAATTTTTTCTTTAATACTTTCAAACTCTTTCCTCATAACTTCTGTCTCTTTCATATTTATGACATTCTAATATAACATGTTCTATTGTTTCATATTTCCCACAATACTCACATTTACCAGTAGCATGTTTTTGAATTCTAAAAAGTGTGTAGTTAAGTCCTGTATGCTCAAATCTTATCCTAGTTATCACTCTTTCCTTTCTATCTCTTCTTCCTTTTCTTCTTTCTCCTTCCTTCTTCTGAATTTTATAAAACCATCTTCCTGTTATTTCTTCATCCCACCTTTTTTGCCATTTTTCCATCAGTTTTTCCTTAACCATACTCTTTCTTTCAGCTTTACTTGTTTTAACTATGATGCTAATAGGATTTTGAATTGCCCTCTTTGCTATTTTATCTGCCCTCTCGTTTCCTTCTATGCCAATATGTGCTGGAACCCAAACAAAGATAACTATCAAACCCATATTTTTTATTCTAAATAATGTATGAAATATTTCTAATAAAATGTCCATCCTACTATCCGATTGATTATTTTTTAAACTTAATAATGCAGAGCTTGAATCTGAACAAATGATTGTTTTTAATGGTTTTATCTCTTCTACCCATTGTAAAGATAATAATATTGCTATAATTTCTCCTGTGTACACTGATAATCCGTCTGTAATTCGTTTTCCCACTTTTATATTGAATTCTGGTCCTACAAAAGCTATTCCTACTTTTCCAGTTATTTTTGATGCATCTGTATAAATGTGAATATAATGATAATAATTGTTTAAATGTACCTGTACTGAATAACTATCAATGATGAAAGATTTATCTTGTTTCTTTTCCATTATTGTCATGTCTACGATTGCTTCTGGTAGAATCTATTACTGATATTGGTGCTGTATGACTCATTTCCAAACTACTCATATTAAATTATTTTATTTTATTTTTAATTGTCCATCCAAGTCTCCCCATTTCTTTCTTTTCTTTTTCCCAACATGGATTTAAAATTTCCCTAGTTGGATGATCCAAGTTATTGCTTTGTAAATTTAACCAATAATTTATTTCCAGTCTTATTCTTCTTAAATCTAACGGCATTTCTCCCATTTCTATTTCTATTGCTGCTCTTGGTGTGGTTTTAAAAGTACATAATCTTAATGCCTGATGTTGTATAATGTCTAATTTAACCAAATGTACTTTAGCTGCCGAACCGTAGACAAAACAACCAACATCTATGTTAGCTCTTATCATACCTATATAAATCTGTTTTAAGGATTGCCTATCCGCTCCCCAGTCACTGCCAGCCAAGCATCTCAAAATATTTACAATTTTCTTACATTTATCTACAACTTTTTGAATATGTATATTCCATTTTAGTTTTTCATCAAACCATAATCCTAAAAATTTTATACAACTTTACTTGCTCTAATTCTTGATTATATAATTTTAATTTTACTTCCTTGTTTATTTTTTTCTGAGTAAATATCATTACTTTCGTTTTTTCAACTGAAAACTTAAATCCCCATGGCAACGCCCGTATGCTTTTTATGTCAGAAAATACTTCGACTACACTTTCTTTATTTACTCGCGCCTTTCTAATGTCATGCTCTAAGCATAGTGTTGGATCATTACTACTCCTCCCTTTTCGAAAGCCACTTTAAAGGAATAATCCTTTACTATTTAAATAATAAACTAGCCTGTTGTTAATCATTTTTTCCATTATTTTACATAAGTTTGATGTTAAAGCTATTGGCCTATAATTTTCTGGTTTTGTTTTATCTTTCCCTGGTTTAGCTATTGGTATTATAATTGATTCCTTCCAGTTCATCGGTAATTTTCTCTCCTCCCAAATTTTATTATATCATTTCAATATTATCTCTTTAGATTTTTCACTGAGCTGACTTATCATTCTATACCATATTTTATCTTTACCTGGTGCTGTATTTTTAAATTTCTTAAATGTAGAAATCAATTCAGCCTTCGTAAACTCAACATTTAACCAGTTATTTGTTTCCTCATTCTGCATCTTTAAATTTGAGTTTTGCATTTTCTCTTCCTTTTCTTCCCTCCTTACTAATATTATTTGAACTGTGAATTTTACTGAATGTTCTTGCCAATATTTCAACTTTATCTTCATCTTTAATTATAATTATATTATCTACTTTTAATATAGGATATTCAAATTCTCTTTTAATAACATTCATTCTAATTATTTTCCAAATTTTTTCCATTTTTGTTTCCTTCCTATTGTACTACAAAAATGTCTCCAATATTGTCTTTTTGCATTCTTATTTATTCTCCTTACCATTGCTTGTTTTCTTTTATAATAAATTAAATTCTCATAAATTGAATTACCTTTTAGTACCTTAAATGCTTTATTTCTTACTTTTATTGCTTCTTTACATTCATTTGTCCACCATGGTATCATTTTCTTATAATTTTTACACCCTACTTTCTTTATAGATTTATCTGCTGCTTCCATAATTATCTCACACATTTTTTAATTTACTTTGTTTATATCCATTCTCATATCTACTTTTTCTAATTTTATTTGAATCAAGTATCTAAATTTAATCCAGTTGCCTTATTAAAATCCAGTTTTTTATTAACCTTTATATTCTTATTATTTAAATTTAGTCCTACTCTTATTGTAATGGGATAATGATCGCTACCTATTGTTGAATTTTTATCAATGAACCAGACACAAATACCAGCTAAAACATTCGAGACAATTGTTAAATCAATCCCTGTTCTTACATTAATTCTAGTTCCCCTCCCATCATTAATACATACAAGATTTTTTATTTCCATTAGTTCTTCAATTATTTTCCCATTTTATCATTACATTTACCCCACAATGTACTACTTGCATTAAAATCCACACACCAAATTACCTTCCCTTCCAAATAGTCATTTAACTCCTCCATTATTTCAATTGATAATGATTTACATGGATTATAAAAATTTATTATTTTAAATTTACCATCTTGTTCCCATATTTCAATTACTATATATTCAAGTTCTTTCCCTAAAACCTGATATTGTATCCCTTTTTTTTTACAAATCTCTGGTCGGACATTAAGGTAAAACCCACCTCACTGTTCAATCAGGTTCCCTGATCTCCTGTAACCTGTAAAAATAAATGAATAAGAAGAATGAGCAAGGTGAGAGTAACGGTATGTAAGGCAGGAGACAACAAGGAAAAATCACAAACCATCAATCTGGTTTGATGCTCAATGAATAGAAATATGGCAAGCCGTTTTAACATAAATTCGGTTTTGTCTGACTATCCGTAATTACATTCCAGATATCTAAAAATGCATTTTGACTATCCGGAATGGTAATTTAAGATATCTTCAATTACATGTTGACGAGTCAAAATTTCTTTCAAGGTATTTCAAATGACGTCACCGGATTTGGAAGGGTTACGCTTCTGTAATTAAAATTTAAGATATCTCGAAGGTAATTCTTACTAGTCAGAATTACAGTTTTAGATATCTGCAGTAAGAGATTGCGTGTCTTTGGTTGGACTGATCTGTCCAACAATTACCTGAACATTCAATGACGCGGCAGGTTTGGACAAAACTGTAAGAAAATGCCACAATGTAGAAAAAGCCCTTCGGTATGGGATATGCAGAGAACATGAAAACCATGTACTTGAAGAATGCTTAAGAAATTTGCAAAGAATTTCTGATTTACTTTCTGCCAACACACAATGCACTGAAAAACAGCTGAAAGTGTTGCTATCCACCCATGAATAAGCTGGAAATGAGGAATATGCTGCAGCCCAGATGTAGTTTTTATACTGTGGTAAAGCTATCTGCCTCTTCGGAGATTATAGTAAAGCCAACCAACTCTTGATTTTGAAAGGAATTAGAGCAGAAGAAACTTCCCGCCTCTCGGAACCAGCACCTCCTGACCCACTAGGGACAAGGTGTTAGAGGATGGATGGATGGATGATGGGCTCCTATCTTACACACTTTAGATCAACATTAGATTATTTTGGTTTATTTGGTTTGTATTTCCCTTTAATTCCTGTAAATCACTTTGTTTGTCCTTGTTGCTGAAAATGTGCAACAGAAATAAAATGATCTTTGCTGTTGCACATTGCAGCTGCTGTCAATAAATGACAAAGAACTGGACTAATTGCTCCGTTTGTTTGTAGAATGTAATATTTCCAATTAATTTGGTCCAGTTGACAGTGCAGTGTGAAAGTGGGTTTCACCAGCTGAAAATGGAACAAATGTTTTGGTTCCCAGTCGAACCCAGTTGGACAGTCAGGTGTGAAATCAGGCTAAAGCTCCTAAACTCAAGACCAGTAAATCCACTGGGACCAATTAGTTTATCTTTGGTATTTTAGTTCCAGTTTGAAGAAACTCCAGGCTGAGATTGTGTCAGTTTGTAGTTTCCACCCGAACTAGTGAAGAATCGTCTCTTTAAATGTGTCATAGATGTATAATAGTTTTATTTTTCCTTATGAAATGTCCGGTTCAGACTTTGGGTTCTCCCTCTGTGTGTCTGCAGCTTGTCAGGCTGTCTGATCTCAGAGGAAGGCTGTGCTTCTCTGGCCTCAGCTCTGACCTTTAACCCCTCCCATCTGAAAGAGTTGGACCTGAGCTACAATCATCCAGGAGACTCAGCAGTGAAGCTGCTGTGGGCTGGACTGAAGGATCCAAACTGGAGCCTGGAAGCTGTCAGGTATGGAGGATGGAGAGTTAACAGGGAACAGTTCCCAACACGCCAGTCGGCCTCATCCTTACATGATGACGATTTAATGTTAAATCTTCTCAAGACAATTTGCAAACAAATCAATTCATCAAGTTTCTTTGTATATAATCAGTAATAAGATGGTTCAGTGGGATTTATGACATTTTTCAAAGTTACTCATCAAAATGTTGATTCTTGTTTCATTTATTGTGGCACAAAAGCAACAAGCTGAGTTTTAGTCTGGATTTAAAGGATCTCAGGGTTTCGGCTGTTTTACAGTTTTCTGGAAGTTTGTTCCAGATTTGTGGTGCATAGAAGCTGAAAGCTGCTTCTCCTCATCAGGTTCTGGTTCTGATGCAGAGCAGAACCAGAACCTGATGGGTCTGGAAGTTGGTACAACAGCAGCAGATCTTGAATGTATTGTGGTGCTGAGCTGATTTATAAACTAACATCAGTATTTTCAAGTCTATTCTCTGAGCTCCAGGGAGCCAGTGGAGGGACTGTAGAACTGGTCTGATCTGGTTTTAGTCAGAACTCCAGCAGCAGCGTCTGGATGAGCTGCAGCCGGAGGATTAGTTTAAGACCTTTGAAGATGCTGGTGCAGTGATCAATGCAGCAGTTGAGTTTCTCTGGATCTCGCTGAGATATTAGTCCTCTAATCCTGGAAATGTTCTATTGGAGGTAGAAGGCCGACTTTACTGTCTTTATGTAAAGACAGTAACCTGAACCCGAACCTCTGAAGGTTCAGGTCAGAGGTCATCACTACTCCCAGATTTCTGATCTCTCGTTTCCAGCTGTAGCAATTGACATGTAATGTCCATGTTTGCTGCTGAGAGAGACTGATGGTCTGACTCTCCTCCTGCTTTCAGGGTGGAACCTGCTGGAGGCCGATTCTTGACACCAGGGCTGAGGAAGTGTAAGTGTTTCATCTGATCAGCTTCATTCAACCATCTTCACTCTGTCACATCACTCATTCAGGAGTCATCAAAGATCAATAAATGATCAATAACTGCAGCTGGATTGTGTTTGATGTCCATCAGATTCCTGTCAACTCACCATCGACACAAACACAGTGAGCAGAAAACTGAAACTGTCTGAAGACAACAGGAAGGTGACACATGTGGAGGAGCTCCAGCCATATCCTGATCATCCAGACAGATTTAAGTATTTTCACTATTTCCTGTGTGAAACTCCTCTAACTGGTCGCTGTTACTGGGAGGTTGAGTGGAGTGGAGCTGTTGATATAGCAGTGAGTTACAGAAGAATCAAGAGGAAAGTACGCAATAGAACCTGTTGGTTTGGAGGGAATGATCATTCCTGGGGTCTGATCACCTGTGGTGATGATGAGGTCTATGTCAGGCATAATAACATACAAACTCGTCTCCCCTTCTCCTCTTTTTCTAACAGAGTAGGTGTGTATGTGGATGTTCCTGCTGGCATTTTGTCCTTTTACAAAGTTTCCTCTGACTCACTGATTCACATCTACACCTATAAAACCACATTCACCGAACCTCTCTATGCTGGGTTTTGTCTCTGGCTCTCTGGTTCTTCACTGGTTCTTCAGAACTAGTTTTTCATGTCGTAGAATTTCTCTCTGTAAAAGTCAAGTTTACTGACAAGACAGTTCAAAGTTCTTTTCCCCATAATAACATAACAAAACATTAAATTATGAAACATTAAATGTTGTCAGATATCAAAATAATGAAGCAAACATGGATCACATATATTGATCAATGTTACAATTATTATGAATCAAACATCTGTAAACTGGGTTTGTTGCTCTTTTATTTTGTTTGTATTACATGTCCATCCGCTAGGGGGCGCTGTTTTGGCAGGACCATATGTTCTTGGGTTTGTACTCTTCTGTTCTGGTTCTGTTCGGGTGATGAACATGTTGGACTAAAGTTGAACAAATACACAAGTTATTTTTACTGACTAGCATTGGTAGGAGAGGATGGTTAGTCACCACAGATTTCCACCAACGTTTGAAGAAGGAAAACTTTATGAAAGCTGGAAGAACAAGAGTTAAAGATTTGGAGAAGAAAAAGCATCTCTTGCTGTCGCTCTGGATCCGTCTGGAAGCGCGCGGGACCCAGCAATAGAAACTCCAGTAGAAGATCAAAATCAGTGGAGCCCAAAGTGGGTCCTGCAGGGCCGGTTGCATCCTGCAGGTTTTATTGGCTCCCTGGTTTTAGTAACAACCTTCTCAATGTTCTTTGGCCTCTAACGAGCCATCATTGGATCCAGGTGCGTTAAACCAGGGAGAGACTAAAACCTGCAGGACTCCGGCCCTCCAGGACCCACTTTGGGCTCCGCTGGTCTAAATGATGACACTGGAATGACCACATTGAGGCTCCAAGCAGGAACGAACCATTTCATGCAGATCCAGGAGGTTCAGTGAAATATAGATGTGAGCATTTTTGGTTTGGGAACATTTAATTTTTACTGCAAAAATTAAACATGTTTAAATTAATGCTGTACATCTAATTTTGTAATTGACAGCGCCCCAAATTTTTTTTAAATTTCTATGAAAAAAGCCTATTTTGTGGGGCCCCTGTCGGTCAGGGGCCCCTGGAATCGTCCCCTGATTATGGGCCTGATCAGTAGGTTATTGAGTCCACAGATTCCCCCCAATTAAATAAGAGTAAATAAGAATAAAATAATGTAAACCTTGAGCAGGAGATTGTAAAATCACAACCTGATGAGGCCGAAGGTTTGGGGTTTAAAACCTGGATTTCCTCTCAGTGTTGCTGCTTCATGATCTTTTCTGTTTTGGATCCAAGAACTTTCTCAGGTTCGACCAAGAAGGAGCTCAAGGATTTCTGATCAGATCTGTGAGGCTCCATTTAGAACATTATGATGGATTTTTACCAAGATAAAGAAAACATGGATCAACCCAGGAAAGGGCTTCCATGTGACCCGACCCTCCGACTCTCTCTGACTCCTGGCAAATTTATTACATTCAAAAATCACTTTTTAGGAAATTAAACTGGACAATTGTTTCAACTCATTTACTTTTGTGTATCTTATTTATTTACTGTTTGCTGTTTGCTAAACTCTGCAAATTAATATCAAAATCTTGCTAGAAGTTCTTCGTGGTATTAAAGTGATAGATGTTCAGCCCAATCCTCATTGTGTTGTATCAGAGGAGAAAATGAGCTGTTGCTGTTTCTGCAGTGATTTTATGTTATCCAGGTTCCTCTCTGTGAAAGAGCTGCTTCCTCCCAGAGGCTGCAGCTCTTAGAAACAAAGATCTCATCTTTTCCACGACCTTTGGAGCTTTAGCTTTTGTTTCAGACTAACTGCTACGAAATAAATACTTTTCTAGGATAATTTTCCACTTTTCTTGCCTCATTCTGGATCTTCCTCCTCAGACAATAACAAGTGTTTCCCCAAAACTCTTAGTGTTTATATTTGCTGTCATTTTAAAGTTATTGTACAAAATAAATTCAGTCCAGATTTTCTACCAAATATAAATGAGGCAAAGTTCTGCTAATATTCTATTTATGAACAAAATCAGTGTTTCGGATTAGTGACAAAATATCAGCAATATTAAATTTAACTTTTTTTTAATGAAATTTTATTTCATGTGGCATTAACGTATTTTTCACAATGATTTAAGTTTAATCCTTAATGAGAATTATCCAAGAAACAAAAATAAAAAACAGAAGAAAATCCAACAAAATCTTGTTTAATATTTAAATGTACTAGAAGGACAAAATGAAATATATTTTTGATGAATAAATTTCAGTTTTCTAACATTTCTATTAAATGTCACCTGATATGTATCTTTGTTGCTCCTTCACTGATGTTCACATCATATTTCATTTCTTTCAGTTTGTCATAAGTTGCTTCAAAATATCAAATGTCAGTTTTAATATCTGCAGTGAAATAAAACTGATTATAGCCAAATTATTGCGTCTTATTTTTCTATCTTCTGTTGGGAGTTTTGCCCTGAGTTCAGTCTGTCAGGCAGAACCGACCTCCACCTGTGTTCAGATTGAAGGTGTTGCTTCGTCTCTCCATCCCTCCTCCTCCTCCTCCTCCTCCCGTCTCTGTTTCCTACTGACAGTGACGCTGGTAGTCCAGCTTTGCTCCCAGCTTTGTTCCTGCCAGGTGTTTGTTGAAAGCTTCGTCCATTTCTCGGCTCTGTTCTGGACTGAAATGGTTCCTCCAGTCTCCAACCTCACCTGCACAGGGAGGAGATTGAATTGATCATGTTAGAGGGGAAACAACTCATTTTTACTGCAAACACTGTTGGAAGATAAATGTTTTCCTTGCTGGTGACCTTTCCTGAAGATGACGTTTCCCATGTTGCCGTGGGAACTGGCTGAACTCTCCTTCATGGCGTTAAAGGTGCTGGCCGCTGCCACCTGCTGCACCTGATTCTCCGTCAGGCTGAAGCCGACGAAGCTGGAGATCTGCCGGATTCCTGCGCCGAGATCCTGAGCACAGAAAACATGGACTGAGAGCAGATTTCCATTTCAGCCTCCAAACTGAGAGGTTGAGGAATCAGAGGACTGACCTGCTTCAGGGCCTCATAGGTCACCAGCAGGACGTTGGGGTCGTCCAGCTTCCGGTTCCAGGCCAAGGCGTGGTCAAAGTACGAGCCCCAGGCAACTACACACACAAACATCAGTTATTCATGGTTTATGTGTGATATCATTTATAACTGGTTATATGACGCTGACGACCAGTGAAACCATTAGTATGAGGGCTTATTCTAAAGGTTTGACCAGAAACCAAACCTAATCAGCAGACTGATCAATGTTTGAACAGTTTATTATTTTATCTAAGGAGCTTTGATGCCACAAAATAAACAGCTGAGCTGATCTGGTGAAGTTCAGGCTGTAAGAAACAGAATCTGTGATATAAATCTGATCTCATTAAGTTACATGGAAACATATAAAATAACCTCTGAGTGTTTCTGCAAAGATCACTGAGTAAAGCTGGACAGTAACTTGTTCCATTTACTGCAGGAACTTTAATAATTATATATTTCTAGCAGTAATTTTACTGCACTAAACTTTTTACTGCATCATTTCAAAGTAAAACTACTTTTACTTCAGTAAACTTTCTGGGTTTTTTCCCTCCTCTAGTTTTATCACTGAATGAAGAATAAATGTTTAACAGAAAATGAGGATCTGATGTTATTTTATATGAGTGACTCAGTAAACAGCAGATATTATCTCTGGAAGGACGTCGTCTGCATTCGCCTCCTCATTTAGTCCAAACCTTTGACTGCTGCTCGACATTATAATAATTCATACATAAAACAAACAGATGGAAATAAAATGACTTTTACTGGAAACTTTTTCTGTTGTGGAAATTAGATTCAATTATTCCATGAAAAACCTGAAAAATGGCCAAAACCTGCTTTAATGCTACTTTTATTTTTAAAACTCCAGTTGTTTTTTTATCATTAATGTGTTTTTAAAGTCCAAAGAGCTGCAGACACCTGACTTCCTGTACTGCTGCCAAATGTTTGATGTTTTTCCCAACATAAAACTCATTTAGTTTCTCTGCTGCTGTTTCTCCAGTCAGTAACGTCTCGTCTCTCTGCAGCGTCGCCACCCTGATGGTTCCCACTCACCGTCTCCTTCCATGAACTGGGAGAAGAAAGAATCCCAGGACTCCACCGACGGCAGAACCGGGTTGTTGTTGCAGAAATGATAGTAGGAGACCAGGGTGTCCTTTGGGTTCCTGAAGACCACCACCGTCTGGGAGAAACGGTGCAGTTTGATCAGTAAAACTGGAGCTGCTGGAAGACACTGGTTTCCTCTGAGCTCCTGTTAGACTCAGTGTCACATACAGAGAATATTCATGAAGCATCAGATAAATGCAGCTGGCAGCAGATTCAGGACGTACCTTTGTTTTCTTCTGGCTGAAGGAGGACGGCATGATGTCTGGATGCAGGTGAGTTCCCAGAAACCTGGGAGGCGGAGCCTCAACCACGGCCTGAAAACACAGGAGGAAAATAAATTAACATTCAGAATGATTTCTGCTCTGATTTAAACCTGTTTCCTCTTTGATCAATAACCATATCTGATCCATTACTGAGGTCAGACTGAGGGTTTATGTTTCTCTTTAAGAATCACCAGGTTATCCATCTGCTGGTTTTAGTTTCTTTCTTTTCAACATTTCTCTTAGAGGAAGAACGATTCAATTTTCCATCCAGCCACGTTTGTTTCCTCCAACATTTGCAGGTCCAGGAGGAAACCAGACATCATTTATTATTGTTAAAATCACATATTCATAGACTTTAACTGAAGTGATCATTTGACAGAACTGGTTTTACTGGAGTTTAATTTCATCAGTCGTTTCACATTTACATCCTCTGTGATCATCATCCGTCTGACTGAACCTTAAAACACAGATTAGTGACAGAAACAATCTGGATTATTAAAGTTTGGACACAGTCACCAGCTTCACCAGGTTACAGTCCTCCTGTTCTTCACCAGCACAGTTTGACCTTTGACCTCCTGCTGTGCCGCACCCTGTCTGAACTGGGACAGCGCTCTGGCTGCTTGTTACTAACGTCTACACTCTGATAAGAAGCTCAGTATCACTACATGTGACCACAAGGTTACAACAACTGATAAAAACAAACTAAACATCTCAGCATTTAAAGGAAACATTCTGACAAAAACTCTTTCTCATTTTAACACCTTCAAGACTTCTGGGCCAAAGAACTCGATCACGCCAAAATATTAAACAGAGCGTCTTCTCAATGGATGTCAGCTGGTTGAGGATCTCTGATCGGACATCTAAGGTAAAACCCCACCACACTGTGTTCCGTCAGGTTCCTGTTTTGTTTTTTTTCTCTGTTCATTTTGTTTACATCAATACGCACTTATTGTTGCGGCTCTGCTCTCCTGTAACCAGTAAGAAATAAAATAAATAAAATAAGAATAACGAGCAAGGTGAGAGTAGAGGTACGTAACACTGTGTTTTGATGCTCTGAATGAATAGAAAACTACAGACAGTTGAGCTGTGACATCATCAGTTATACAGCGGTCCTCACATTTACTTTTAGTTTCAAACCCTTCAGGTGTGGCTCCAATTCAGTTCTTCTGTGGTTCTGTTGGGTCTGTTCAGATCTTCAGCTCTGTGGACCATCTGAACAAACTGTAAGTTTCATTTGTTTCCCACTTGAACTTTGTCTGAAGCTTGTTTCTCTGATGTTTGGAGAAAATGTTCATTTTTCAAAGTTTAATCTCTGCTGTTGAAGATTAATTTACAGGATTATTAGATTATTGATGAACTGGAATCAAACATCATGATGATCAGCTGATGTTTCTTTATTTTCTTCTCTGAACAAACTGCTTCATGTTTTTATTTCCTGGAACCAAACTCTGGTTTCCGGGTTCAAATGTGGGATCTAATCCTTCAAAGGAATATTTTTACTCATTTGTCGTTGGCTAAAATAAGTTATAGTTTTGAAATAGTTTATATTTGATGGAGCAGATAATCCACTAGAGTTTGAGTGTGAAATAAAATAGTTCCTGCTGTTCAATTAGAATCAGTGAATGTAAATGTAGCTCCGTGTCTCCCTCTAGTGGCCTGGCAGTAGAAGCAGCTTCCTCTGCCTCTCTGCTGTCTGATTGCATTCAACTGACACTGACATGAAGCAGAGAAGATGAGCCAATCAGAGGATCAGCTGATCTTTTCCCAGCTCTAATGATGTAAAGGATGATCAGAGCTGATGAATGATGTGTGTTTCTTCTGCAGGTGAAGGCAGAAAGTGTGTGTGAGCTGAAGTGAATTCAGCAGCATGGATCAATGTGAGGACAGAGAGGAGGGAGTCCCTCCCTCTAAAACCACTCTGTGTGGGGAAGATGAGAGCCAGAGCAAAGGTCAGAGGTGAGGTCACCATCTCTAAGTGTCCTCAGCCCTTTTCACACAGCGTTCACACTGTATCAGGTCCAAACGGTGATAAAGCTGCTGCTCCTCTTTGGTGTTTCATCAAGACTGAACAGAGCAGCTCAGCCTGGTATCAGGGTTTCTTCCAGCCAGCAGGTCCATGTTGCAGAAGCAGCTGAGTGACAGCAGCCTGTTGGTTAGAGCTGTGGGTTCCAGCAGGACCATCTTCAGCCCGGTTCTGGTCCAGATGGGCCATGATAGGAATGTTGACTGTATGTAAGCAGAACCTCACAGAATCATTATGTTTCTGTCAGGATCCATCAGAGACTCAAACCAGAACCAGAACCCAGCTGTATGTCCTTTAAGAGTGACATGTCAAAGGATTTCATCTTTAACTTTAAATCTCCTGGATCTCCACCATTAAACAGGTGAGATGTTTCTACCTCCTGTAACCATGGAAACGGAGTCAGTCTGAAATGTTTTTATTCCAACATGTTTGTTTCTATGTTCATATGTGAAGCGGTGCGTGTTGGATGTTCTCCAGAACCACAGGATGTGTCCTGGATGCTACATCATGTTTAGCTCCTCTGGTCTGGTTCCTTTGGGCCTCATTGATTAATCACCATCATTAAACTCTTTTCTCTGCTAAAGTGAAATATTTAGTCTAGAGTGCAGCTCACTCTGGTTCTAATGACTCACTGGACTGGCTCGGCCCTCTCCAACACTCATAATGACACTCAAAGGCAACATGGAACCAACAGTGTCTCTTTCCTTGTTACTGAACCATTTTGTCATGTCTGAAAGTCTTCCTCGGTTTTAGTAATGAAGAGTTTTAGTTCTTCTCAGCTGTAGGAGAAACAATGATATGTTTTTAACCAGTGACTTCATGTTGTTCCCTATCTGTGATCTTCAGCACTTAAACATTTCAGAAATGATTGTGGAACTTCAAAACCTACTGAATATTTCCAGAAATGCTGTGGTGTAACCCTAACCCTGTGTGACTGTGTCAATATATTTTTCTTAAACAGGTTTGTTGCTACATCAAGCATAAATCAAAGGCAAACAAAAATCCTCTCAGTTTTTACTTTAGGTGTTTCAACACCTGTCCAGTCGTTTCTGCAGTTCTGGAGGCTCAAAATAAAGAATATCTAAATTTGAGCTTCTGTTTCTGGCCTGGTTTACATCCAGTCAGATGGAAATCAATTCTTGTCCCTCAAATCTGCTGACTGAGTTTGAATCCCAGTTCAAGATCCACTTTTCAAAATGTCTACTGGGAGATTCTGGTGTTACTAGTTTTTACTGCGTCTTCCTCTTTTCAACTTTTGGCATTGTGTTTATGCAGTGATCTGTTTTATGTTAAATATTTACTGTGAAGCTCTTGGTGATTTGATCTATGAAATCTGCTGTATCAATATTTCCTGATCGTTCCAGGTCCAGACTGGACCAGGACCAGCAGAACTCAGAGGTTCCCAGTGGTCCATCTGCCCAGCAGCATCAAACACAGCTGGACTCCATATTTATGGTCTGTACATGAATCAATCACATTTCAGCAGCAAGGCATTTCAAAGAGCTTTACATCATAACAAACACAAAAACGAAAGTTACGTATGTAACTACAGCTCTAGGAATCCCTACTGACCGCCAGAGGGCGGTGCTGAAAGCACTGAATGTTCCCTTCGTGCATGCGCCGTTCGAGCAATAATATCAACAGAGTCACACCTCTGACATATCGGATGATCAGTCAGAGGCTATATAGCATGACATCATCCGAGGCTCTGTTGCTGCAGAATCTTCTCACAAAATGCAAGGATTCTGAGTGACAGAGAATCTCTGGCAGTCATCCGGGAATCATAGAACCGTAGTTACATACGTAACTTTCGTTCAATTTCATCCCTACTGACCACCAAAGGGCAGTGCTGAAAGCACTGAATGACTAATACCAGCGATGTCACAACGAATCCTGATCACCAACCTCACTGAGAAGGCCCAGAGGACCCTTGTAAAAGAACCTGGCCCAGAGGATGAGAGCAGGCCACATTCACATTGTAAAATCTAGTGAACATGCTTGGAGAAGCACATTCACTATATGTGATGCAGCAGCACATATAGCTTCCAGTGGAACCCCTCTCAAGGCTGCCCAGGAAGTGGAAACGCTCCTGGAAGAGTGTGCCTTCACGCCGACTGGCCGGGGGTGACGCCCTGTAGCGTAGGCGAGGCAGATGACATCCACAGTCCAATGGGAGAGACACTGTTTGGACAGAGGACAACCTAATCTAGGGCCCCATAACTCAAGAAAAGCTGGTCGAAGCGTCTTATAGCAGGAGTGGCTGCAATACATGCCTCCAGAGCCCTCACTGGGCACAGTAACTGTGAACTCTCACAAGCTTCCCCTGAGATGGGCTGAAAACGTGCCAATCTCAATGGTTGGTTACAATGAGAATGAGAAAACACCTTAGAGACAAATGCCGGGTTCGGCCACAAGGTAACACCAGAACTATCTGAACTCCATCTGAGACATGATGGGCTGACAGAAAGAGTATGTAGCTTACTGACCCTCTTAGCTGAGACAATAGTCAACAAAAAAGCAGTTTTACATGACAACCATTTGAGGTCCTCCCAAACCAAAGGCTCAAAAGAAGGGTGGCACACAGCCACCCTTCTTTGAGGACCAAGGACAGGTACCAAACTGGTGCTCACGAGACTGTTGGCAGGTGCAGTCTACGAGCACCACACAAGAAAAGAGAAACCAGATTATGGCTCCCCACTGTACAGCCATCAATGTCTGCATGACTAGAAGATATAGCCGCTACATATACCTTAAGGGTCAAAGGATAGGTGCCCTTATCAAGAAGAGACTGAAGAAACTCCAAAATAGTGGGTACCGCACAAGTGACTGGATCATCAATATGGGCAGAACACCACCGGGAGAACAGACGCCATATGTTTTCATATTTCTGATGAGTGTAGAATGCCCTGGCACTCAAAATAGTGTGCCTGACGGGAGCTAAATACCCAGCCAGCTGCTGTTCAAGGCTCCCAGTTGAGGATTGGGATGCCATATCTGACCCCCCAACTGAGACAGTAAGTCCCTCCTGGTCGGGAGACACCATGGGACACTGTGACACAGACTCCATAGAGGTGGGAACCATGGCCGTGCTGGCCCAAACAAAGCTACCAGCAACATCCTGTGGCCCTCCTCGCGAACTCTCCGAAGAGTCGGCGAAATCAAGGAGAGGGGCGGGAAGGCATGTAGGAGGACCCTAGGCCAAGGCGTCCTGGCCCTGTGCACACTTGGAGCGATTCTGTGGACACCAACAGCTCTGAACTGCCCTGCTACACAGCGCCCCATTCCATAGAGCTGGCATCTGTCATGGCCACTTCTCTGCGACACACAACCACCCCCATGGACACACCTCTGGACAAATAGGCCCTGTCTCTCCATAGCCGCAGGGCACGAAGACATGGCCATGTTACCACAAGTTTACCACAAGCTGTGAAGCTGAACATCCAGGCGCCAGCCATTGATCCACCTCTGCAAAGGGAGCAGTGACAGCAGACGAAAGGGCACAACCCAAGTAACTGATGTTAATTTGCCCAGCAGCTGGAAGAAGGCGATGTAAGGAAGCTGCCTGCCCAGCCTGAATGTCGTCCACCCTCTGGACAGATGGGTAGGCAGTCATGGAGGGAGAATCCAAAAGCACTCCAAGAAATGTGGTCGTCTGCGATGGAATCAAACAGCTCTTCTCCAAGTTCACCTTGAGGCCCAACCGGGAGACATGAGCGAGCAGGCGACTCGTATCGCAAGATGCATACTCTTGAGATGGGGCGTAGAGAAGCCAATCGTTGAGGTATGGCAGAACCTTTATGTCACGGACCTGCAGAGGAGAGAGGGCTGCCTTCACACACCGAGTGAACACCCTTGGGGAAAGGGAGAGGCCGAACGGGAGAACACGGAATTGCCAGTGGCGACTCCAATAGGCAAACCTGAGAAAGCGGCGATGTTCCGCCGCAATAGGTACATGAAAGTACGCGTCTGTAAGGTCAATTGATGTAAACCATTCTCCCTTTGTTACAGCCTGAAGAACCTCTGCCATTGTGAGCATGTGAAATGGCAGGACCTTTAAATACTGATTGAGTCCTCTGAGGTCCAAAATGGGACAAAATCCACCTGTCTCTTTTGACACGAGGAAATAGGTTGAATAGTATCCTCTGGGTTGCCGCAGAGGATCCACTGCCTTGATTGGACACTGGCCAGAAGGGTGGAAAGCTCCTGGTCCAAGGCTTGAACTTTCACTAAGTCGGTGATAATGGTCACCCTCATCTGGTGTGAGATGTGAGGCCGCCATCGGAACTGCAGCCAGTAACCATGGGTCAATGTGTGCACCATTCCTGCCCTCCAGTGGAGACCCTACCGTTCCGTTTTCTACGTGGCAGAAGATGTTCGAGAACTACTTAACGGCTATTCATGCTACTGGAAATTCCTCAGAAATACATAGAGGAATAAATTTTTTTCTTTTTGTCAATAAAATAATTTCTACATAGATTATCAAATATAGATTATTGTAAAGACAAATCACTTCATAGTGAAATTTTGTGTTTTTGATATTATCTTGACAGAAATTATTACTGAAAAATAAGAAATCAGCTCCACTGAGGGGTCTTTTAGTGGCCTTGGGGCCCTAAGCGGCTACTTGATTATGCTTTGGGCCAGCCCTAGATCTGGACAGGTAATGTCCTGTTCTGCAGTGCTGTGGGGCCAGACACATTCTGGAGGAAGACATGTGTACAGATAATATCTGGACCCCGGCCTCTGACCTCAGAAACACAGAGTGATAGATCCTCTGGGCAGTCAGAGGTAACCCTGAATCTTGTCTCATTTCCCTAACCCTAGCAGACCTTAAATGAGGTCTGCTCATTTAAGTGAGCATACCTCATTTAAATGAAGTGAGGTCTGCTACATGAGCTCTAAGGAGAGACGTGCCGAGGCGAACCTGTTGATTCATTCATCTGTAAATCTGAGAAACTCTGGTCCAGAAGACATTTCTTCATAGGTATCTTGTGAATGCAGTGAATGAGTGGGGGAGCAGAGAGGGAGGAAGAGAAGGAAGGAAACCAGTCGCTCCGTCTCCAGTCAATGTTTTATCTGCTTGTTTTGGAATATCTTGCTCCTGGTACACAGAGGGTTCCATCCTAGTCAGAGCCTGGTCTTATGAAGCGATGATCACATTGTTGTCCTTATTGATAAAAGAAAAAAGGTTTTCTGTGCTTTATCCTATGATTATTAAGATAGCCTCTTCCACACAGGTAAATCCACAGGTTATTGTTGAAGGGTTTAATCAGCCATTTGTTTATTATGTCCAACCTGGAGTTTTTTTCGTCTCCCCAATGAGGTGATGGAATTGGACCATTGAAAAATAACTTCATTTTTAATTTTTCCATAGTGTTCAAGAGAGTGATAAAGTCCTTTTTGAAAATCTCAGATTGTTGTGGAAAAAACTATTTTACCGAGCACTGTCAGGTGAAATCACTCAATCAGGTTTATTCATATATTGAGCACAATACAGAGCTTGTAGGACAATCAATAATGAAGCAGGTCTGGGTGTAAAGCTCTGCCAGGCAGAGACAACAAATGAGTTTTATACCAAGAATAAAGGCTTCAAAAAAAGGGGGCGAGACAGTCTGGTTCTGATGCAGCTGTAGAAAACAACTCCCAGCCTTCTACAGGTAACCCAAATAGCTTTATTTTGGTAGGACTTTACAGGAACTTGGAATAAATATATAGCAAAATAACCAGCAAATGTGACCTTATTGTAACTTTCCACTTCAGTTTTGCCAGATCGTTGGGTCCAACATGCACAACTGAAGTCTCAATATTTGGCTGATCAGTGGTTAGAAAGAGTATTTTATGAGTTAATCAGATACAGTGTCACAAGGAAAAGAAATCACTCTCGTGTTTTTGACATTGCAAATGTGGCTGATTCCATTTACTGCCTCATCTCCAACAAGAAGCACTTTCAGTATACCTTTCATTTTCCTGGTGGTCGCTTTGTCCTTTGGAGCTTTGTGTGGTGGATGCGTTGGTCTTGCCTCATTGTTGATGTTTGAAGGTGAGGTTTCACTTAGAGGCTCAGGCTGGAGTGAAGAAATTCTGTTTTTCACTGGGATTCCCACAAAGTCAGAATGTTTTTAGGCTCTGGCCAGTTGATTTGTCCATGGGAGCGGGGTCAGTGGAGCCATTTGGTTTCTAGCTGCTTGTTCATTTTTCTTTGGCGGAGCAGGTGTTGAAGTTGAAGATGGGTTTCAGCTCAGAGCCGGCCACACTGATTCGTCCAGGTGCGGGGTTCTGTTAGTCGTCTCATGGGATCTGCAGTGTGAGACTTTTGTTTCGGCTTGGCACCCTGAGTGTTCCAGGCTGAGCTGCTTGGTGCGGGGCATATGACCTCTTTGTTGGTTTGAGGAAAAGTTGTCTCATTTCCCTGATCTTAAAGTTCACCTCCAGCTGTTGAATCTTCATTTCTACAAACTGTAGTTGTACAATACCGTCAGCTGGAAGCATTTTGTTATGGGTCAACTTGGAAGTGAAGAAAAGTAAAAAAAATAAAAAAATAAAAAGAAAATCCCCCCAAACCTAATCCACCATAACTGGATTAGGTTTGAAGTAAACCAGTTAGGATGTTGATAAAGGCAAAGTTATCAGTAAAGACGAGAGAGTGCAGGATAATCAGGTGTTCACTCCCCGAAGAGCTCAAAGTCACTTCTCCATGGGTTCTGTTCAGTCATCTCCATGCTGCATTTTATAGACCAGTGCTCTGTCAGTCTGTCCAACATGGATCTGATGTTTAGCTCCATGATTTCAGTTTGATGTGTCCTTCATATATTATTCTGTTCCAGCTGCTGGAGGACAACATTGTCACTTTTGTGAAGAAACCTTCTGGAAGAAGATCCAGAAGGTTCTGAGTTGTGAAGTGCACAATTCAGAGACTGAGACAAAAGTCGGGGAGCAAAAATAATCTTTAATATCTCTGCAGACAGAAAGCAAAAATACACAAACTGCCTCAGGAGAAATCAAAATCTGCTCTGGCAAACTCAGAGTTACAGTTACTTTTTACACCTCTTTATCATGTAACATAGATCCTCAGAGGTTTAGAGAACAAACATTTCAAAAACGAGGGAACAAATGTGGCAACCTGGGGGTGAATTTTCTTTATGAAACCCAAATGTAAGATGTTAAAGTTTACAATAAGGGAAACCAACACCACCACCTGGAATAACTCCAGGAAAAATATAATGTAATAAGGACACAGGTAAGTTCTACTGGAAATGAGGCAAGATTCAGAAAGTTCTACAAAAATTTATTACATTTCAACATGCTTTTGTTTAAAAATATTACCAATGACCTGAAAGTGAATGGTTAAAACAGTGAATTCATTTAATGAAATTGATAAAATGTTTAAATTTAAACGGAAACTGAGCCTTACCAATGGGGGGAGGTAGTGAGGATAGGGGCAACATCCAGTGAAGAAAAGGGATCACTCTGAACACTACAAAGGCACAGCAAACAAACAAAAAAAAAAAAACAGGTGCTCCAACACAACACACAAGACACCACCACCCGTGATCACCACTGCCACCACAGAAGCCTCAGTCCCTAAAAGGACAAAAATGAAACAGTAAGAGTAAAACAGTGATACAATAGCATTACAATACTGCACTTTATCCCATCAGTAATGCCATCAACGCTCCCTACAGCAGGAGGAGAGTTCAGGCAAGTCTTTTAAAATATTTCTTTGTAGGCAAAACAGCAGTGAGTGTCTATCAAAGGGCAATGCTGATCAGAGACTCATCTGGAAGCTAAAAGATAGAGCAAATTATTAATACAATTGCTGATGAAGATTACATCTTACAATAGCTGCTCACCTGTAACCTTGTAAGTTAACACACTACCAGGCAAAAATCCAAATTCCGTCCATGCAGCACAGCTGTAACAAAATGCTATGTAAAGGCTTTGTTTACATGGGGT
This sequence comes from Poeciliopsis retropinna, assembly GCA_010277075.1. Lineage (NCBI taxonomy): Eukaryota > Metazoa > Chordata > Actinopteri > Cyprinodontiformes > Poeciliidae > Poeciliopsis > Poeciliopsis retropinna. Next base: position 69,587 of record VMRM01000049.1, on the reverse strand, counting down.
GGATATTACCTAGCCACGTTAGTGTCATGTTCCGTGTTTTTCTTTGTGTATATTTTGAGTTTCTGTGTCTGAGTCTCCGTGTTGTCCTGTTTTCCCTTGATTACTCCCAGGTGTGTCTCGTCTCCTTGATTACCCTCTGTGGATTTAATCCCACCTGTGTTCTTTGTTTCTTGTTGTATGTCCATCGTGTGCTGTCTCTTAGTCCTTCGTTTAACCAGTTGCTACCGGTGTTTGAGCCCTGGCTTTCGCTCAGCTTTTCTGCCTGGTTCTGGACTGTTCTTGGATTCTGTTTGGACTGTGTATTTTGGGATTATTCTTTATTAAAGCCATCATTTTCACTGCAACCTGGATTTGCTGCTCCTTCCTCACTGCTACTCACCACATATTATGACAGATAGCCCTTACCTTCCGGCCAACAATCAAACAGGACAGATCAGTCGAGATATTGGAGTAGACAGCAACGGAGGCTTAACAGATCAGACCAGTTTGTATTAATGGCTACTATTAAAGCTGACAAAACAATGAAAGCTGACAAACAAACAGCCACGCTTACCCAACACTGTCCAACAAACAAAGGAAGCAGATGAATTTTGAAGTCAAGACACAAGCAGCCTCACGGCAGGTGGAGACCAGCTTATATGCAGCAGCCAGAATTGATCTTAAAGTGGCAGCGTACCATTTATGCTGCTACACAAAGAAAGAACATTTAATTTCTGTTGACCAGGCGTTCGGGTGGAAGATTCAACTTTGTATGCTCATTTGCCATGTCAGCACAAGTTTACGCTTCGATAACTCCAGATTTGATATCTCTTTCCTCCCTCTGCAGGCTTACTATTATGCTTACAGGATGCGGATACTAAACACATTGTCCCCTGTGCAGCCTTCTGATGTGCAGAGGAGGCCAAAGGAGGAACAGCGAGTTCCTCAGGCAATCTAATCAGCGGAGTGCGGCAGGCAGTTTCTAACAGAAAAACATCTTGACTCATCTTTACTGTGATACATTAACGCATGCTGCGAGTACATAAAAGGAACAATGCAAATAAAACATTTTTCTCTTTAATGGAAAATCTCCTTTACAGAGTCCAGATGACCCAGAATGTTCAGAGAATCAGAGAGAGGATGAAGAGGAGTTGGAAGGTGAGGATGAAAAGCAAAGGAGGAGCAGCAGAGAGACAGTGATGAAGATCACACTGAACTTCCTGAGGAGGATGAAGCAGAGGGAGCTGGTTGACCATCTGCAGGGCAGTAAGAGGATTTCTACAAAGATTTAACCTGATGGATAAATTACACACTTACTGAAGTCTGAAGAGATTGAATCAGATTTATTAAAATCATCTTCAAAGGATGATTTTGTTTCTTTCCTGATTTTACTTTTTGTGTTCATTTAGAAGAGTTTGCTGCAGTTTGTCAACATGAACTTAAATCTGGTCTGAAGAAGAAGTTCCAGTGTGTGTTTGTGGAAATCACTAAAGCAGGAAGTCCAACCCTTCTTAACCAGATCTACACAGAGCTCTACATCACAGAGGGAGGGACTGGAGAGGTCAATGATGAACATGAGGTCAGACAGATTGAAACAGCATCAAGAAAACCAGACAGACCAGAAACAACAATCAGACAAGAAGACATCTTTAATGTCCCACCTGGAAGAGATCAACCAATCAGGACAGTGATGACAAAGGGAGTGGCTGGCATTGGGAAAACAGTCTTAACACAGAAGTTCACTCTGGACTGGGCTGAAGACAAAGCCCACCAGAACATCCAGTTTATATTTCCATTCACATTCAGAGAGCTGAATCTGCTGAAAGAGAAAAAGTTCAGCTTGGTGGAATTAATTCATCACTTCTTTACTGAAACCAAAGAAATCTTCAGTTTTGAACAGTTCCAGGTTCTGTTCATTTTTGATGGCTTGGATGAGAGTCGACTTCCACTGGACTTCCACAACAAGGAGATTCTGACTGATGTTACAGAGCCCACCACAGTGGATGTTCTGCTGATAAACCTCATCAGGGGGAAACTGCTTCCCTCTGCTCTCCTCTGGATAACCACACGACCTGCAGCAGCCAGTCAGATCCCTACTGAGTATGTCAACATGGTAACGGAGGTCAGAGGGTTCACTGACCCACAGAAGGAGGAATACTTCAGGAAGAAATTTAGAGATGAAGAGCAGGCCAGCAACATCATCTCCCACATGAAGACATCACGAAGCCTCCACATCATGTGCCACATCCCAGTCTTCTGCTGGATCACTGCTACAGTTCTGGAGGATGTGCTGAAGATCAGAGAGGGAAGAGAGCTGCCCAGAACCCTGACTGAGATGTACATCCATTTCCTGGTAGTTCAGACCAAAGTGAAGACAGTCAAGTATGATGGAGGAGCTGAAACAGATCCACACTGGAGTCCAGAGAGCAGGAAGATGATTGAGTGTCTGGGTAAACTGGCTTTTGATCAGCTGCAGAAAGGAAACCTGATCTTCTATGAATCAGACCTGACAGAGTGTGGCATCGATATCAGAACAGCCTCAGTGTACTCAGGAGTGTTCACACAGATCTTTAAAGAGGAGAGAGGGCTGTACCAGGACAAGGTGTTCTGCTTTGTCCATTTAAGTGTTCAGGAATTTCTGGCTGCTCTTCATGTCCATCTGACCTTCATCAACTTTGGTACCAACCAGATGGAAGGAAAACAACCTTTCTTTTCTACATTTTTTAACAAATCAAATGCAAACTCTTTCCATCGGAAAGCTGTTGATCAGGCCTTGCAGAGTCCAAATGGACACCTGGATTTGTTCCTCCGTTTCCTTCTGGGACTTTCACTGCCGACTAATGGGAATCTCCTACAAGGTCTGGTGGAACAGACAGGAAGTAGCTCACAGACCAATCAGGAAACAATCCAGTATATCAAGGAGCAGATCAATGAGAATGTGTCTCCAGAGAAAAGCATAAATCTGTTTCACTGTCTGAATGAACTGAATGATCATTCTCTAGTGGAGGAGATCAAAAGGTCTCTGAGTTCAGGAAGTCTTTCCAGAGATGAATTGTCTCTTGGTCAGTTGTCAGCTCTGCTCTTCATCTTAGTGTCATCAGGAGAAGAACTGGATGAGTTTGACCTGAAGAAATACTCTGCTTCAGAGGAGGCTCTCCTGGCGCTGCTGCCAGTAGTTAAAGCCTCCAACAAAGCTCTGTAAGGACACAGATTGTTACTGAACTTATTGTTGACAGAGAGAAATCTGATAAGAATGAGCTAAATATTGATTCATGTTGTTTAAGAGCTTTTTTTTAAATAATGTACTAGTTCACAAGAAACGTAAGCATCAATATGTTTGAAATAAGATAGTCTCATCAATCTTTTCTGAGGAGAGCATTGGTGACTGGAAGGAAAGAACATTTTTTTGATGAATTGTTCAACATCAAGTTTTTCTGTCTCCTCAGACTGAATTACTGTAACCTCTCAGAGAGAAGCTGTGAAGCTCTGTCCTCAGTTCTCAGCTCCCAGTCCTCCAGTCTTACAGAACTGGACCTGAGTAACAACAACCTGCAGGATTCAGGAGTGAAGCTTATCTCTGCTGGACTGGAGAGTCCAAACTGCAAACTGGAAACTCTGAGGTAAAACATTCTCAATGCTGGAGGAACCAGTTTTCCGTCCATTAGCTGCTATCAGAGATGATGTAGATGTCATTTCAACAGATTTTTCAGTTTTTTTTCTGAACCTTATTCAATCAATCAATCAATCAAATTTTATTTGTATAGCACATTTCAGCAGCAAGGCATTTCAAAGTGCTTTACATCATAACAAACATAAAAACACAAAGTCATGTAACATAAAATAAACAATCAAAACATTAATTTAGACGGCCGTCAAATTTATAACTTGTCATCCATTTATCTAAATGTTTTACTTTGCACAGATCCTGATCTTTGACATACTTCCAGTCGTTTGGTTTTAGACTGTCTATTAGTTAATTATTACTGACCCCTTTCCCGTCACGTCACGGAATTTAAGCGCCTGTTTTCGCCGGACTCTGCCGTCCATTTTACCCCGGGTATTAGCCGGGCCCCACTGCCCACAACAGGACAAGGTCTCAACCTTGCAGCACCAGGCTCCGTACACTTTTACATGAAATGTTGCGCTAGGACTTTGCCGTCCTTCACGGATTTTGTGCATTATTTTTACTTGTTAAAGTCTAGAATATACAGGGTTTTCAGTACGCGCAATGACCCTAAGTCACTTTTTAAAGACGACATTAAATCAAGTTCCATCATTAGATTTTTAATCGATTAAGTTTCAAATCCAACTCTAAATAGGAGGGTTTTTAGTTGTGATTTAAAGGAACTCAGTGTTTCAGCTGTTTTACAGTTTTCTGGAAGTTTGTTCCCAATTTTTGGTGTATAGATGCTGAATGCTGCTTCTCCTCGTTTGGTTCTGGTTCTGGGGATGCAGAGCAGACCAGAACCAGAACCTGAGGGGTCTGGAAGGTTGATACAACAACAGCAGATCTTTTATATATTGTGGTGCTAAACCTTTTAGTGATTTATAAATGTAACAGCTATGGGCTACGCAGCTAACTGCGGCTACAAAAGCAGCATCAGAAGAGTGGTCTTTTAAGGAGTCTGAGGTGTGAATAAAAAACAAGAAACCATACCTTTAGTTTTGGTGCATATATTAAGTGATTTGTATAAAAACAGACAATTACAACAGTACAGTGAGACACGAGATAATTGACTCAGAATAAATTAATATCCAAAAATCATAAAGTCCATAGTCCTTTTTGTTTCTAGCTCGCCATCTTCAGATCCAGATGAGGATCTGATCCATCAGGGGGAAAAAAAAAAAACCCGACCTAAAAGGTCAGAAAACCCATTAAGTGTTTTTATCAAAAACAATTACGTACATAGTACAACAAAAATTAAATTTAAGCATTTAATTTATATACGTTAAATGCAAATGCATAACTAGATTCCCAATAATTATACACAAACATTTCAACAATCAGGTTAAAGTAACCATAATTCAAATAAAGTAAAACAAAAAATATCAAAATAAATAAATAAATAAAATTATCAAATACTCAAGCAGAGTGAGAGAAAGGAAAAAATAAATTAAATAATATATTGCCAATATCAAACTTAAGTGTAGCTACATTCTGATCAATTTCATTTTAACTTCACTGCCTCAAAATCCATGTAAACGTGTCAGAACACGCACAAAATTCAGCAACGAGTTACCTTCTCAGAGAGAGTGGGGGTACTGAGCCACAATCAGCTGTGACAGGATCCTGGTGACGGTCCAGGTAAGCCGTGCCAATAATTCTAATAAAACAACGCTCCAATGAGCAATCGAGCAAAATTTCACATATAAAAGCAATAATGCTATCAAATAAACTCACCAGGCAATCAAATCAATGCATTCAAAGATTTGGGTGCGTTTGTGAAGAAAACGCCAACAACAAGCCACAATCACAGTGGAACAGCTGAGAATGTTTAAACTGCGCGCTGGAGGCGGGCTTTAAATAAGCTGGCAGAGTTTGGAACAACCCAGGAAGTAGGCCGCAAAAATAAAAGTCTTTGACTAATTGCGGGTTACATAAACTAACAACAGTATTTTAAAGTCTATTCTCTGAGCTCCAGGGAGCCAGTGGAGGGACTTTAAAACTGCTGTTTTGTCTCTATCTTCCTGGTTTTAGTCAGAATGCCAGCAGCAGCTTCTGGTTCAGCTGGAGCTGGAGGATTGATTTGTTAGACAGGCCTGTGAAGATGCTGCTGCTATAATCAATGCAACTAAAGATAAATGCATTGATGAGTTTCTCTAGATCTGGCTGAGACATTAATCCTCTAAAGATGATCTTCAGGTGATAGAAGGCCGACTTTGTGACTGTCTTTATGTGGCTCTGAAGGTTCAGGTCAGAGGTAATCACTACTCCCAGGTTTCGGGCTGATTGCTAGTTTTTAGTTGTAATAACTGAAGCTGTGCATTGACTCTAGATCGTTCCTCTTTAGGTCCAAAAATAATAACTTCAGTTTTGTTTCTGTTCAGCTGGAGAAACACATTTATCTGTTCTAAACATTTATTCAGTTATTGGATGGGGTCAAAGGTCTCCTGGTGACATTGTAATGTAGAGCTGAGTATCATCTGCATAGTTATGGTAGGTAATATTATTTTCTGTTATAACCTGAGCTAGTGGGAGCAAATAAATATTGAATAAGAGGGGTCTTAGGATTGAACCTTGGGGTACCCCACGTGTCACTTTTGACCTCTATGATGAGAAGTTTCCAATTGAAACAAAGAAATCCCAGTTCTTAATGTAAGATTCAAACCAGCTGAGGACTGAACCAGAGAGTCCGACCCAACTCTCCAGTCGATTCAATAATATGTTGTGGTCGATTATGAACCACTTATTTATTTTGTATCTCCATGTCATTTTTGGATTAATTTTTTAAGTCGCACATAAAAATTACAGGCATTTACCAAAGTGACTTACAATTCCATAAAGTAAAACAAACTAAAGCAAAATCACATAATATGTTTTAACAACAAGCTTAAACAAAATGGAAACATAATCTGTAAACTGGCATTATAGAAGAATGCCAAACTCCGCTTGAATCAAATGCTAAAGAATAGTGACGGGTGTTGGACAAATATTTAAATGTCCCAACAGTTTGTAAATGAAAATGTAACTTATTCCAAAGTTTAGGGGCACAAATTGCAAAAACCCAATCACCCTTGAATTTCATTTTGGATCTAGGATCATCTTAGACAAACTGGTTGGCTGACCAAATTATTCAGTACAATGTGCATGTTAAATAAACCACAGAGGTATAATGGGACTTTTATCACTTTTAAAAGTAAACAATAAAATCTTCAAATGAATCCTAAAACAAACAGGAAGCCAATGGAGAGAAACCAGAACTGGAGATAGATTTTCATGTTTTCTATTATCTGTTAAAAGTTCAGGTGCTGCATTTGGCAACACAGAGATGATTTATTTAAGGCAGCATATAAGGCATTACAGTAATCCTACCAAGAGGTAATAACAACACAAATCACTTTTCAACACATTTTGTTGTAAGATATAACTTCACCTTGGTAATTTTAATTGAAAGAAACTGGATTTCACATCAGCATTTATATGTTTGTCTAATTTGTTGCATGACAGATGATGAATTGGTGAACACCAGGTTTTTCTCTCTATCTCCTCAGACTGAGTGACTGTAACCTCTCAGAGAGAAGCTGTGAAGCTCTGTCCTCAGTTCTCAGCTCCCAGTCCTCCAGTCTCACAGAACTGGACCTGAGTAACAACAACCTGCAGGATTCAGGAGTGAAGTTTCTATCTGCTGGACTAAAGAGTCCAAACTGCCAGGTGGAAACTCTGAGGTAAAACGTTCTCAATGCTGGAGGAACCAGTTTTCTGTCCATTAGCTGCTATCAGAGATGATATTGATTTCATTTCAATAACAGATTTGTCAACTTCTTTTTTCTGAACCTTATTAAGAACCACTTATTTATTTTGTATCTCCATTTCATTATTGAATTAATTTTTTTTTAAGTCACACATAAAAATGGCAGGCATTTACCAAAGTGACTTACAGTTCTGTGAAGTAAAACAAACTGAACAATAAAGCAAAATCACATAAAATGTTTTTAAAGCAAGGTTAAACAAAACAGAAACATAATTTGTCAACTGGCATTATAGAAGAATGCCAAACTCCACTTGAATCAAATGCTAAAGAATAGTGACGGGTGTTGGACAAATATTTAAATGTCCCAACAGTTTGTAAATGAAAATGTAAATTATTCCAAAGTTTAGGGGCACAAATTGCAAAAACCCAATCACCCTTGAATTTCATTTTGGATCTAGGATCATCTTAGACAAACTGGTTTGCTGACCAAATTACTGAGAACAATGTGCATGTTAAATAAACCACATTGTATGTTAGAAATACAATGTCTCAAAATTGGTGGAAAAACATTTGCAATGCAGAGCACAGTATGTGCACAACTGACTTGGGACAGTTCACCAAAAACAGCCATTATGTAGCAGCTACATTTCCAGTTCAGCATTTAAAATGTCTCAATTAGCTTAAAGTAAAATAGTCCAAATAAGTTACTTTCATCACTTTAAAAGTAAACAATAAAATTTTTTAAATGAATCCTAAAACAAACAGGAAGCCAATGGAGAGAAACCAGAACTGGAGATAGATTTTCATGTTTTCTATTATCTGTTAAAAGTTCAGGTGCTGCATTTGGCAACACAGAGATGATTTATTTAAGGCAGCATACAAGGCATTACAGTAATCCTACCAAGAGGTAATAACAACACAAATCACTTTTCAACACATTTATTGTAAGATATAACTTCACCTTGGTAATTTGTGTTGGAAGAAACTGGATTTCACATCAGCATTTATCTGTTTGTCTAATTTGTTGCATGACAGATGATGAATTGGTGAACACCAGGTTTTTCTCTCTATCTCCTCAGACTGAGTGACTGTAACCTCTCAGAGAGAAGCTGTGAAGCTCTGTCCTCAGTTCTCAGCTCCCAGTCCTCCAGTCTCACAGAACTGGACCTGAGTAACAACAACCTGCAGGATTCAGGAGTGAAGCTTCTCTCTGCTGGACTGAAGAGTCCAAACTGCCAGGTGGAAACTCTGAGGTAAAACGTTCTCAATGCTGGAGGAACCAGTTTTCTGTCCATTAGCTGCTATCAGAGATGATTTAAAAATTATTGAATTGTGTTTGTCAATTTTTCTCATTTTAGCTTCATTCCCTGTGAATTGCTTTATTTTTTTATATATCTGAGATTCATTTCTTGGGTTACAGCTATCTCATTGACAGAAATAGCTTAAAACAAAATTATTGGATTTTAAAAAGGTAATTTACTAACACTGTTTCAGACATAAATTATCTAATTGTTTTCTATTTTTCCCTTTACAGTTAGTGATAATAAAACGTGAATATAATTTAGCACAAAGTGTTAAAACTGTTTTCATCTGACCAGGAGCTAAAGGGTTGGAAACAATCGGTGATGCTGATTGGCTGATAAAGAGTTCAGTATTAGTTGTAAACCAATCAGAAGCTGACAGAAACATTCAGAATCACTAATCATTGAAGCTGGAAAGAGTCAGTTAATGAACTGATTCTTTCTCTTAGTTCACTCAAATGATTCACGGATCATTCATGGATGATGCAAAACTACTAGAGAACAGATTCATTTCCAGCAAGAGGCTTGATTCTTTACTAACTGGATGTGAACCAGAAACCACTAATAATAATAAACTAATATTAGTTTTAGAGTTTTCTATCTTAAATCATCTACTTGTATATGTGTGTGTGTGCGCGTTTGTGTGTGTGTGTGTGTTTGCAACAAGGTAATAAATCCCCATTAAAACTCTGTCATTGTTATCAAAGAGCAGAAAACTGATTTTCTAACACAGAAAATAGAAAACAACAAAATCCACATTCTGAAAGTACAATATTCAAATGAACTTTGTTAATAATTGTGCTAATTGTTTGTCTTATTCCTTGTTCTAATTAAACTGCTGGTTTATATTTAAACTGCCCTGATTCTGGTTCATATTACACTAAGTTTACCACTAGTGAATCTACACTGCAAAACCACAAAGTCTTACCAAGTATATTTAATCTGGTTTACAGTAAAATATCTTACTAAGCTGAAATTAGACAAAACTAACTTACAGGAAACTTTTCAGCCAGATATAAGAGCTAGTTTTAAGTCACTAATTCCTTAATATTGATGAAAATGTTCTTGTTCCATTGGCAGATTATTTTACCGATAACTAGACATTTTGCCCTGCTGGAAAAAGCCACCAGATCTCCTGGTGATCCCACGATGGATAAGCTTGTATGATGATGATGATGATGATGATGGATACATGGATTGTTTAGAAGCTCTGGTTCGTTTATGGAGATGTGAATCCACAATCAAACTGTAATGTGGATCAACTGATAAACTCTGGTTGACCTAAAAGCTGAGGTCTGTTCAGTTGAAGTGAACTCTGGCCTGGTGTGAATATATCTGGGGATGCAAACGGACCGGAGGCCAAAGTAGAAAGTGAACTATAGAGCAGGGAATTCTGGGAAAATCTGGCCACAACAAATGTTGAACTCCAACAGAACAGGGAGAAATAGATTGTGGTCTTTTAACAGAAACAATAGAAATCTGTTTATATATATATAATACTGTCTGCTCTGTGGTTGTAGCCAAGGTGTGTCGGTTGTTATGACAACGGGTCTGCATATAAAGTAAAGCCGACACAGAGAGAAAAGCAGAATATAAGTGGTTTAAAGTTGCTTTATGCCTGTTTATCAGCATTATTTTCCCTTTGCTTAAGGAATTAGAGCAGAAGAAACTTCCCGCCTCTCGGAACCAGCACCTCCTGACCCACTAGGGACAAGGTGTTAGAGGATGGATGGATGGATGATGGGCTCCTATCTTACACACTTTAGATCAACATTAGATTATTTTGGTTTATTTGGTTTGTATTTCCCTTTAATTCCTGTAAATCACTTTGTTTGTCCTTGTTGCTGAAAATGTGCAACAGAAATAAAATGATCTTTGCTGTTGCACATTGCAGCTGCTGTCAATAAATGACAAAGAACTGGACTAATTGCTCCGTTTGTTTGTAGAATGTAATATTTCCAATTAATTTGGTCCAGTTGACAGTGCAGTGTGAAAGTGGGTTTCACCAGCTGAAAATGGAACAAATGTTTTGGTTCCCAGTCGAACCCAGTTGGACAGTCAGGTGTGAAATCAGGCTAAAGCTCCTAAACTCAAGACCAGTAAATCCACTGGGACCAATTAGTTTATCTTTGGTATTTTAGTTCCAGTTTGAAGAAACTCCAGGCTGAGATTGTGTCAGTTTGTAGTTTCCACCCGAACTAGTGAAGAATCGTCTCTTTAAATGTGTCATAGATGTATAATAGTTTTATTTTTCCTTATGAAATGTCCGGTTCAGACTTTGGGTTCTCCCTCTGTGTGTCTGCAGCTTGTCAGGCTGTCTGATCTCAGAGGAAGGCTGTGCTTCTCTGGCCTCAGCTCTGACCTTTAACCCCTCCCATCTGAAAGAGTTGGACCTGAGCTACAATCATCCAGGAGACTCAGCAGTGAAGCTGCTGTGGGCTGGACTGAAGGATCCAAACTGGAGCCTGGAAGCTGTCAGGTATGGAGGATGGAGAGTTAACAGGGAACAGTTCCCAACACGCCAGTCGGCCTCATCCTTACATGATGACGATTTAATGTTAAATCTTCTCAAGACAATTTGCAAACAAATCAATTCATCAAGTTTCTTTGTATATAATCAGTAATAAGATGGTTCAGTGGGATTTATGACATTTTTCAAAGTTACTCATCAAAATGTTGATTCTTGTTTCATTTATTGTGGCACAAAAGCAACAAGCTGAGTTTTAGTCTGGATTTAAAGGATCTCAGGGTTTCGGCTGTTTTACAGTTTTCTGGAAGTTTGTTCCAGATTTGTGGTGCATAGAAGCTGAAAGCTGCTTCTCCTCATCAGGTTCTGGTTCTGATGCAGAGCAGAACCAGAACCTGATGGGTCTGGAAGTTGGTACAACAGCAGCAGATCTTGAATGTATTGTGGTGCTGAGCTGATTTATAAACTAACATCAGTATTTTCAAGTCTATTCTCTGAGCTCCAGGGAGCCAGTGGAGGGACTGTAGAACTGGTCTGATCTGGTTTTAGTCAGAACTCCAGCAGCAGCGTCTGGATGAGCTGCAGCCGGAGGATTAGTTTAAGACCTTTGAAGATGCTGGTGCAGTGATCAATGCAGCAGTTGAGTTTCTCTGGATCTCGCTGAGATATTAGTCCTCTAATCCTGGAAATGTTCTATTGGAGGTAGAAGGCCGACTTTACTGTCTTTATGTAAAGACAGTAACCTGAACCCGAACCTCTGAAGGTTCAGGTCAGAGGTCATCACTACTCCCAGATTTCTGATCTCTCGTTTCCAGCTGTAGCAATTGACATGTAATGTCCATGTTTGCTGCTGAGAGAGACTGATGGTCTGACTCTCCTCCTGCTTTCAGGGTGGAACCTGCTGGAGGCCGATTCTTGACACCAGGGCTGAGGAAGTGTAAGTGTTTCATCTGATCAGCTTCATTCAACCATCTTCACTCTGTCACATCACTCATTCAGGAGTCATCAAAGATCAATAAATGATCAATAAGCTGGGTTGTGTTTGATGTCCATCAGATTCCTGTCAACTCACCATCGACACAAACACAGTGAGCAGAAAACTGAAACTGTCTGAAGACAACAGGAAGGTGACACATGTGGAGGAGCTCCAGCCATATCCTGATCATCCAGACAGATTTAAGTATTTTCACTATTTCCTGTGTGAAACTCCTCTAACTGGTCGCTGTTACTGGGAGGTTGAGTGGAGTGGAGCTGTTGATATAGCAGTGAGTTACAGAAGAATCAAGAGGAAAGTACGCAATAGAACCTGTTGGTTTGGAGGGAATGATCATTCCTGGGGTCTGATCACCTGTGGTGATGATGAGGTCTATGTCAGGCATAATAACATACAAACTCGTCTCCCCTTCTCCTCTTTTTCTAACAGAGTAGGTGTGTATGTGGATGTTCCTGCTGGCATTTTGTCCTTTTACAAAGTTTCCTCTGACTCACTGATTCACATCTACACCTATAAAACCACATTCACCGAACCTCTCTATGCTGGGTTTTGTCTCTGGCTCTCTGGTTCTTCACTGGTTCTTCAGAACTAGTTTTTCATGTCGTAGAATTTCTCTCTGTAAAAGTCAAGTTTACTGACAAGACAGTTCAAAGTTCTTTTCCCCATAATAACATAACAAAACATTAAATTATGAAACATTAAATGTTGTCAGATATCAAAATAATGAAGCAAACATGGATCACATATATTGATCAATGTTACAATTATTATGAATCAAACATCTGTAAACTGGGTTTGTTGCTCTTTTATTTTGTTTGTATTACATGTCCATCCGCTAGGGGGCGCTGTTTTGGCAGGACCATATGTTCTTGGGTTTGTACTCTTCTGTTCTGGTTCTGTTCGGGTGATGAACATGTTGGACTAAAGTTGAACAAATACACAAGTTATTTTTACTGACTAGCATTGGTAGGAGAGGATGGTTAGTCACCACAGATTTCCACCAACGTTTGAAGAAGGAAAACTTTATGAAAGCTGGAAGAACAAGAGTTAAAGATTTGGAGAAGAAAAAGCATCTCTTGCTGTCGCTCTGGATCCGTCTGGAAGCGCGCGGGACCCAGCAATAGAAACTCCAGTAGAGATCAAAATCAGTGGAGCCCAAAGTGGGTCCTGCAGGGCCGGTTGCATCCTGCAGGTTTTATTGGCTCCCTGGTTTTAGTAACAACCTTCTCAATGTTCTTTGGCCTCTAACGAGCCATCATTGGATCCAGGTGCGTTAAACCAGGGAGAGACTAAAACCTGCAGGACTCCGGCCCTCCAGGACCCACTTTGGGCTCCGCTGGTCTAAATGATGACACTGGAATGACCACATTGAGGCTCCAAGCAGGAACGAACCATTTCATGCAGATCCAGGAGGTTCAGTGAAATATAGATGTGAGCATTTTTGGTTTGGGAACATTTAATTTTTACTGCAAAAATTAAACATGTTTAAATTAATGCTGTACATCTAATTTTGTAATTGACAGCGCCCCAAATTTTTTTAAAATTTCTATGAAAAAAGCCTATTTTGCGGGGCCCCTGTCGGTCAGGGGCCCCTGGAATCGTCCCCTGATTATGGGCCTGATCAGTAGGTTATTGAGTCCACAGATTCCCCCCAATTAAATAAGAGTAAATAAGAATAAAATAATGTAAACCTTGAGCAGGAGATTGTAAAATCACAACCTGATGAGGCCGAAGGTTTGGGGTTTAAAACCTGGATTTCCTCTCAGTGTTGCTGCTTCATGATCTTTTCTGTTTTGGATCCAAGAACTTTCTCAGGTTCGACCAAGAAGGAGCTCAAGGATTTCTGATCAGATCTGTGAGGCTCCATTTAGAACATTATGATGGATTTTTACCAAGATAAAGAAAACATGGATCAACCCAGGAAAGGGCTTCCATGTGACCCGACCCTCCGACTCTCTCTGACTCCTGGCAAATTTATTACATTCAAAAATCACTTTTTAGGAAATTAAACTGGACAATTGTTTTCAACTCATTTACTTTTGTGTATCTTATTTATTTACTGTTTGCTGTTTGCTAAACTCTGCAAATTAATATCAAAATCTTGCTAGAAGTTCTTCGTGGTATTAAAGTGATAGATGTTCAGCCCAATCCTCATTGTGTTGTATCAGAGGAGAAAACGAGCTGTTGCTGTTTCTGCAGTGATTTTATGTTATCCAGGTTCCTCTCTGTGAAAGAGCTGCTTCCTCCCAGAGGCTGCAGCTCTTAGAAACAAAGATCTCATCTTTTCCACGACCTTTGGAGCTTTAGCTTTTGTTTCAGACTAACTGCTACGAAATAAATACTTTTCTAGGATAATTTTCCACTTTTCTTGCCTCATTCTGGATCTTCCTCCTCAGACAATAACAAGTGTTTCCCCAAAACTCTTAGTGTTTATATTTGCTGTCATTTTAAAGTTATTGTACAAAATAAATTCAGTCCAGATTTTCTACCAAATATAAATGAGGCAAAGTTCTGCTAATATTCTATTTATGAACAAAATCAGTGTTTCGGATTAGTGACAAAATATCAGCAATATTAAATTTAACTTTTTTTTAATGAAATTTTATTTCATGTGGCATTAACGTATTTTTCACAATGATTTAAGTTTAATCCTTAATGAGAATTATCCAAGAAACAAAAATAAAAAACAGAAGAAAATCCAACAAAATCTTGTTTAATATTTAAATGTACTAGAAGGACAAAATGAATATATTTTTGATGAATAAATTTCAGTTTTCTAACATTTCTATTAAATGTCACCTGATATGTATCTTTGTTGCTCCTTCACTGATGTTCACATCATATTTCATTTCTTTCAGTTTGTCATAAGTTGCTTCAAAATATCAAATGTCAGTTTTAATATCTGCAGTGAAATAAAACTGATTATAGCCAAATTATTGCGTCTTATTTTTCTATCTTCTGTTGGGAGTTTTGCCCTGAGTTCAGTCTGTCAGGCAGAACCGACCTCCACCTGTGTTCAGATTGAAGGTGTTGCTTCGTCTCTCCATCCCTCCTCCTCCTCCTCCCGTCTCTGTTTCCTACTGACAGTGACGCTGGTAGTCCAGCTTTGCTCCCAGCTTTGTTCCTGCCAGGTGTTTTGTTGAAAGCTTCGTCCATTTTCTCGGCTCTGTTCTGGACTGAAATGGTTCCTCCAGTCTCCAACCTCACCTGCACAGGGAGGAGATTGAATTGATCATGTTAGAGGGGAAACAACTCATTTTTACTGCAAACACTGTTGGAAGATAAATGTTTTCCTTGCTGGTGACCTTTCCTGAAGATGACGTTTCCCATGTTGCCGTGGGAACTGGCTGAACTCTCCTTCATGGCGTTAAAGGTGCTGGCCGCTGCCACCTGCTGCACCTGATTCTCCGTCAGGCTGAAGCCGACGAAGCTGGAGATCTGCCGGATTCCTGCGCCGAGATCCTGAGCACAGAAAACATGGACTGAGAGCAGATTTCCATTTCAGCCTCCAAACTGAGAGGTTGAGGAATCAGAGGACTGACCTGCTTCAGGGCCTCATAGGTCACCAGCAGGACGTTGGGGTCGTCCAGCTTCCGGTTCCAGGCCAAGGCGTGGTCAAAGTACGAGCCCCAGGCAACTACACACACAAACATCAGTTATTCATGGTTTATGTGTGATATCATTTATAACTGGTTATATGACGCTGACGACCAGTGAAACCATTAGTATGAGGGCTTATTCTAAAGGTTTGACCAGAAACCAAACCTAATCAGCAGACTGATCAATGTTTGAACAGTTTATTATTTTATCTAAGGAGCTTTGATGCCACAAATAAACAGCTGAGCTGATCTGGTGAAGTTCAGGCTGTAAGAAACAGAATCTGTGATATAAATCTGATCTCATTAAGTTACATGGAAACATATAAAATAACCTCTGAGTGTTTCTGCAAAGATCACTGAGTAAAGCTGGACAGTAACTTGTTCCATTTACTGCAGGAACTTTAATAATTATATATTTCTAGCAGTAATTTTACTGCACTAAACTTTTTACTGCATCATTTCAAAGTAAAACTACTTTTACTTCAGTAAACTTTCTGGGTTTTTTCCCTCCTCTAGTTTTATCACTGAATGAAGAATAAATGTTTAACAGAAAATGAGGATCTGATGTTATTTTATATGAGTGACTCAGTAAACAGCAGATATTATCTCTGGAAGGACGTCGTCTGCATTCGCCTCCTCATTTAGTCCAAACCTTTGACTGCTGCTCGACATTATAATAATTCATACATAAAACAAACAGATGGAAATAAAATGACTTTTACTGGAAACTTTTTCTGTTGTGGAAATTAGATTCAATTATTCCATGAAAAACCTGAAAAATGGCCAAAACCTGCTTTAATGCTACTTTTATTTTTAAAACTCCAGTTGTTTTTTTATCATTAATGTGTTTTTAAAGTCCAAAGAGCTGCAGACACCTGACTTCCTGTACTGCTGCCAAATGTTTGATGTTTTTCCCAACATAAAACTCATTTAGTTTCTCTGCTGCTGTTTCTCCAGTCAGTAACGTCTCGTCTCTCTGCAGCGTCGCCACCCTGATGGTTCCCACTCACCGTCTCCTTCCATGAACTGGGAGAAGAAAGAATCCCAGGACTCCACCGACGGCAGAACCGGGTTGTTGTTGCAGAAATGATAGTAGGAGACCAGGGTGTCCTTTGGGTTCCTGAAGACCACCACCGTCTGGGAGAAACGGTGCAGTTTGATCAGTAAAACTGGAGCTGCTGGAAGACACTGGTTTCCTCTGAGCTCTGTTAGACTCAGTGTCACATACAGAGAATATTCATGAAGCATCAGATAAATGCAGCTGGCAGCAGATTCAGGACGTACCTTTGTTTTCTTCTGGCTGAAGGAGGACGGCATGATGTCTGGATGCAGGTGAGTTCCCAGAAACCTGGGAGGCGGAGCCTCAACCACGGCCTGAAAACACAGGAGGAAAATAAATTAACATTCAGAATGATTTCTGCTCTGATTTAAACCTGTTTCCTCTTTGATCAATAACCATATCTGATCCATTACTGAGGTCAGACTGAGGGTTTATGTTTCTCTTTAAGAATCACCAGGTTATCCATCTGCTGGTTTTAGTTTCTTTCTTTTCAACATTTCTCTTAGAGGAAGAACGATTCAATTTTCCATCCAGCCACGTTTGTTTCCTCCAACATTTGCAGGTCCAGGAGGAAACCAGACATCATTTATTATTGTTAAAATCACATATTCATAGACTTTAACTGAAGTGATCATTTGACAGAACTGGTTTTACTGGAGTTTAATTTCATCAGTCGTTTCACATTTACATCCTCTGTGATCATCATCCGTCTGACTGAACCTTAAAACACAGATTAGTGACAGAAACAATCTGGATTATTAAAGTTTGGACACAGTCACCAGCTTCACCAGGTTACAGTCCTCCTGTTCTTCACCAGCACAGTTTGACCTTTGACCTCCTGCTGTGCTCTGGCTGCTTGTTACTAACGTCTCGCTCAGTATCACTACATGTGACCACAAGGATCAAACAACTGATGAAAACAAACTAAACATCTCAGCATTTAAAGGAAACATTCTGACAAAAACTCTTTCTCATTTTAACACCTTCAAGACTTCTGGGCCAAAGAACTCGATCAGTGGAGGTATCTTGGATTCGTTCCTCATCTGGGTGGCTTCTGCAATGATCTTCTTCATAACTCCAACCAGCCAGTTGAATCCTGCATGCAGAAGGAGTTTACTGATTCATTAGGAGGCAGCAGGAACCAGAACATCATCGTTTAAACTTCATTTAGTTCAAATCGTCCAGTTTGTCCTAAAATGGTTTCCAGGAGTTTCTGTCTTCTGTTCCATCATCCAGATCTGCGTTTCCACAGCGACGCTCTGCAGGACTGAGGGACGTTCAGGTGAATATCTGTCAAAGCTCGTCCTGCAGAACCGGCTGCAGGCAGCAGCATTCCTCTCACCGAGATTATCTCCTCTGTCTTCATGCCGGCTGTCGTGCAAAAAGCTTCCTCCAAAATAAACATTGAGCAGAAAACAGAACGCGTCGCATTCCTGGAGTTCAGCTCAGAAACGAGACGCTTCGCCTCATCAATAATACGCCGTGTGTGTTTTACTGACACATTACAGCTCAGTCATTCATCTTCAGTGCAATTAAAGAAACATAATTATAAATATTGTTATTATTGTGAATCATCAAACATTAAGAATAATATAAACATTAAAATCTGTTATTTCTGTTCTGACAAACTAAATATTTTGAGTTTATTTAGTAACTTTCTTACTCTGGTTGTTTGATCAAAACAAAATTCAAACAAACTTTTTATCATGTTTTGGTTGTTTAGTTTTTTTCTTACACAAATTCATTTAAAAACTTTTTCACATTAAGTCATAAAGTAAAAATAAAATGTTGACTTTAGTTAGAATGTTATAGAATATTTTTATTCGAGCCGTAATGGGAGTGGAGCAGCAGCCGTCCGTAACGTTGGGTTGGGATTAAACTCCTTCAGGTAAATATGAAAAACTTTTCCTGTTTGTTCTGAATGAATCGACAATCATGAGGGATTAGATGGGACCAAACCTCCAGGCGGGTCCGGAGCAGGTAGTCCGGTTAGTTTGGCTCATTTATCAAACTGACATTTCTCACATTCATTTACACTTAATGTCCTGGTTTATTGAAAATATTAAATAAAATAGTAAATTAAGTGAAATAAATGATACTTTATAAGACGACAATCTGTAATATAGATATATTTCTAATTCAGCTCACAGGAAAATACAAACTGTAATTTAAACTGTCATTATTGATCATATTGTACAACCAGATTTATGTTGTAGAGATATGATTTGAACATTTATGATTTATCTGATATTATCATTTATTTACCTTTTGTCAGTTTTATGAAAGAAAAGCTTCTTGTTTGCTTTTGCAGCCGTCAGTTTATTGTTCATGAGTTAATATTTGTTCAAGTCACGACAGTTGACTGACTGAGGGTTTTATTCTTTGAATTACTTTAACATATGATGTTTGCTTTGCAGGTGAGGCTTTATTAAACTCATTACTGATCAGCAAACATCAGCTTCAGTTTTTACTCACAGGTCTGACAGTTGATCCTCATCAGCTGCATGAAATTAAATGATCAGTCTGGAAATGTCTCTAAATGTTTAAATGATCAATATAAATCATATATGGATGCTTAAAGCAATGACTCGACAGGATGCAGAGAAATCCCAGATCATCCGTCCATCAATCTCTAACAGGAAACTCAGGATCATGTTTTCCTGGAAGCAGATTCTCCTCCATCTGGACCAAACGTTTGTTTCTCTGAGCCGCTTCACACTCGCCGTTCAGCCAGGAAAGGTTTTCACCTCCAGGTGCATCGCCAACATTTACAACAGCAGCCATGAGAAATGTGGGCAGAGGTCAGAGGTCACAGTACACAGTCGTGATCTGCTCCATTTGCATTTTTCTTTTCTCTGACAGGAAGCCTGTGAGTGAACCTGCAGAGCAGGTTTAGTCCCGACTGACTTCCTGTTCTTTTTTTCAGCTTTTCATTCATTAAACTACGAGAGCAGAACCAGATCAGAGATTGTTTACATCTGCAACACGAAACCAAACTGTTGCTTCCAGAAGAGTTTCATCAGCAACTCCAGTAAAGATTCATCCTAACAGAACAAAATGTGAACGTCCAACAAACCATCCTGGTGTTTTATGATGGAAGTTATTCTCTGCTTGCAGCTAAGCAGTAATGCAACATGAATGATGCAAAGTTTGAAATGTGATCAGAGAAATGTTTCTGCCTCTCACCACATTTAGGATAAGCCACCAGCATGATGTCGTCGTCTCTGGCCTCCAGGCCATCCAGACACTTTAAATGTTCCTCCGGACACATGAGGGTGGGGTACAGCACCCCGTTGTGTCTGTACAGCTTGTCCTCGTCCCTCATGGCCTTCGCCTTCTCCAGCCGGGCCTGCATCCTGTCGGCCAGCGGGTTGCTGCTCATCCTGCTGAGGGAATCTACAGATCTGAAGCCGCTGCAGGAGATCGGGGAGTCAGGAGAGCAACAGGAAGAACTGCTGCGTGTTCAGATTCTGGAGCGCCGAGAGAGAGGAGGAGGAGGAGGAGGAGACTGGAAGCACCTCCTCTCTGCACGCACAGGCAGGAATGTCGGCTGCAGCCTTCAGGTCGGAGTTTCTCCGTCCTCCAGGATTCAGTTTATTTCACCTCTGATCTTCCTCCATTCCCAGGCCTCCATCATTCTCTCCTGCTCCTCTCAGTGTCTCGTGTTTTCATGTCTGGGTCGGTTGCCTGGTGCCGGTCGGTTCAGGCGCCTCACTGTGTCACTTAAAGTGCTGCAGACAACAATCCCTTTCTAGTGCAGAGAGAATGAGAACTGACTGAAATGAGCAGCATCAAGATGAACTAAATCAGACTTTCCTTCTCAAAACATGTTTTTACTTTTCTCACTTAAACACTTAAATTTGACTTTTCTAAACTGTAATTTAACAGAAACCTTCATCAAACCTGATAGTTTGGTTTCTGTTTTGTGGGTTCATCTCTTGGATCAGTCCAGGTTATTTGCTTTTCTTGCTCTTTGACCGAATGAATGAGAAACGACTCGTTCAGTTTGAATCGGCTCCTGTCACAGTGGCAACGAAATCCAATGTTTTTATTAAAAACATGGTTGGATCTTTTTATTTCAGGGTTTTGTCTTGAGGTCTGCAGTTCTGTGAAGGTCTCATCACAATGATTCAATTAGGACTTTGACAAGGCCTTTCCAGCACCCTGATTAGATTATATTTCTTTTGATTGCAGGTTTGCTGCTGTTTTCAGGATCATTATTCTGTTGACAACACAGTTTGGACCAAAATTCAGCTGAACTCACATTTTTTTGGAAAAAACATTTATTGTTTTTTGTTTGCTGCTGTTAAAACTCTTTAAGCAGGAACAGATGTTTTGCTTTTAGCTGATCCTGCTGCTACTGTTGCACTGAAGCATCAACATGAACCTTCTTTTTGTCTCTCCATGACAATTTCTCCTTTAGAACTATTGATACATATAATGGATGGTGGTGAACATTTTCAAAATAATACATTTTTTATATAATTAATTTTATTTATTATTTTTGTTTTTCACAGTTAATCTCTGTTATTAAAGCTGGTTGATCAGGAGTCAGTCTGTATTCAAGTAAGAATTTGTTTTAAACCTAATCCTCTTATTTATTGTTTTATTATCGATGACGAATTTAAACACTCAGGTATTATCAGGAAATGACCAGCAGGGGGCGGAAGTAAACCCGGAACTGCGCCGCTACACTCCAAGAACAGGAAGAAGAAGACGGAGGAGGCGGAAGTCCAAGATGGCGATGGACGGGATGATGTCCACGTCTCCGGGTCTGTCTTACCAAACTGCGGGGGATTTCTACCCCAGAAAGTTCGGTTCGAAGCCGGACGTGGTTCCGTCCGGGGTGACGGAGCGGAAGGTGGTTCCGCTGGATAAACCGGATATGGTGTCGGTGGACGTCATCAACATCAAGGAACCAGGTTTGTTATGCTAGCTGTGCTAACAGCTAACAGCTGGTTCTGCTGTGTGGTTCTGAAGATCCAGGCAGCTGTAAACCTGGGTCCAACAGCAACCAGAACCGGACCCGGAGCTTCTGGTTCCGATCGGAACCTCAGCAGTCTGGGCCCGGGTCCGGTTCTGGTTCGGGTTGACCCGCTCAGCTTCTCATTCAGATCAGTCTGTTCATGGAGATCCGGGTCATAGCGAACCGTCCAGGACTTTCAGGTCCATTATGACCTCAGAGCTTCAGCTGATTTTTACAGTTTATAGCAAAGATTTGGGGAAAGTTACTCAGGAACAAAACGTCAGAACCAGAACCAGCTTGAATCTCAGTCTACAGCAGAACAGAGGATCCATAAACCGGCCTGTTAAAACTCTTTAAGCGGCCTGGTACCGACCGGGGAACGAACCCATGACCACAGGACTGCAGCCTCTGTTTATGTTGCACCTCCTCTAGCAACAGAACAACCAGGGAGACTTATACATATTTAAATCCATGCAAATAAGCAATTTAGTTCTTTATTATGTAACGAAATCAACGTTTTATTTCCTAAAAGTCAATAATGTTTTTCCTTTAGTGAATGTTTGATTGTTTGTAGCAAAGGATGAATCTGCAGATCAAAAATCCTTCATCATGTGAAAAGTTAAGACTGTTGTTCTTTGAATGAATGAATAAATGAATAAATCATTATTTGAGTCTGTATACTGCAGTTATTAATCGCTAAATTAGTTGATGATTTTTTCAGTTATTGATTAATCGCAATTAATGTGATTAATTGTTTCAGCCCTGAAACAGTCAGTAGTGATTTCTAGAGATTCATTAAACTTTATTCTTAACTAATTCAGTAAGTTTTCAGTATTTATGTTGAAATCCTGCCGTTTTGATGAAGGTTCCTCATCCTCAGCGTTAAACATGGGTTACTGTCTGAGCCGTTTCTGTTAAAATGTTTTCCTGTTTCCATGGTGACAGAAGATGTTTGTCTCCTCAGATGTTCCCCTGCACAGGAAGAAGCACGAACACGACGGCTACGTCCTGGTAGGTTCCTCTCTGACGCTCTGCAGCAGAGCCTCTTTCAAACTCTTCCTGCTCAATTTCAACATTTTTCACAGCTTATATAAAATTTCAAAGTTCCTCCAACTTCTGAGCAGAAGTAGAACATTTCTGTAACATTTTGAAGAAAATCTTTTCATTACTGTTAATTATATTAATGCAGAGATTTTATCTGGACTCTTCCTGCTTCACCTGAGCTGATTATTAATGAATAAAGTCATTTTATTTTCTCTACCTGCACAAAAACATCAGGATTAGTTTTTCTGTCTTTGTTTTATACGGTGCCTCCAACCTCAGTTCAAGATGGAAATGGATTTTAATTTTAATTTTAACTTAACAGTAAATAAAGCCATGAATATCCAGCAGCTTTGACTTAAAAGCAGACCATGGAACAGTGAAACTGGGGTCTGTTTATATTTGTTTTCCGGATAAAAGTAGAAACTAACCAATCCCTAGAATCTAGAAAACTGTAGAGCAGATGTGTGACATGTTTATTGGTCTGGACTGTTTAAGGATGATCTGATGAATCTGTTTTAAGATGAAAATAAATGAATATTTGGTCTCTTGAATTTCAGTAAATCTAATCTGAAAAGTTTTAATTGATACATTTAATTCACATGTCATACAAAGATGCACCACTTGGTGGCAGTGTTGGCCAGTCTTTGGCTTTTGGCTGAAATGATTGTCTCTAAACCTTCCTGTTGAACCTAATAATACCGCCTTAAAAACCGAAGATAATACCACCTTTAAAAATAGATCAAACGATTTATTAATGATTAATAATCACTCGACATGTTTTATTCACCTTTCATGTTGTAGAAAATCCTTCAAACATGAGTGTGATGTGATTATTTTACGTCTGATTTCCTCATGCTGCATGCTGCTCCGTTCCACCTGCAGGGGACGATCCATCCCTTCAGGAAGACACACAGATCCGTCATCGGGAAGCTCCTTCAGGAATTCCGGCTGGTTTCCTCAGACAGACGGGTAGGCAGCGTTTGGTTTGAATTTTTCCGGCTCTAATCTTCGTCCCGGCCTCCTCTTACCTCCCATTCAGGGTGAAGGCATCAGGGGAATCCTTGCTCTGTAATCCCGTTATGCAGTAAGCCTGTTAGGAGCTGGATCTGAGTCATGGAGGCAGAGCCAAACACCTCAGCTAATCCTGTTTTCCCACTCGGTCACCATGCTGATGTTTACTCCTCTTTTATTCTCCTTGTTTTTGTTTTCACTGCCTGCCAGGAACTAGGAATCCTGACTGAACCCTGGATCTGCTGCCAGACGTTAAAGTCTGTTAGAGTCTGGATCCAGACTGGAGATTCAGGGAAAATTTATTACCTTTACTGTCGATTAGTGGTGAAAATCAAGTATAATCACAGCAAGTTTTGGTTAAAAACAGAAAAATAAGAAAAAGTACAGTATGAATAAACATGAGCAATAATGAGAAACGTGCAAAATAGGAGGATCATTTAAAAATACACAGGATAAGTTTATTTCTGCGTAGAAACAGCAACAAGTGATAATAAATAAAATGTGAAAAGGTGTAGATTGTTGGCAGCAGTGATGCTGCTGGAGGAAGGATCTGTGATGATGCTGCTTTGTGCAGCGAGGATGCAGCAGGTGAAGTACAGGAAGCCGTTCGGTTCTCTGAGCAGATCAGAGATGTGAGTTTCCACTGATTGTGTTTCTGTTTGATCAGAAAAGGTTGATGGAAACGGCTAAAAATAACTTCCTTAAGTTTACTGAACAGTTCATCCAATTATTTGAGGTGATTTTTGTCTTTTCTGAAAAGCAGTGAAAGAGCTGAAGGGGAAAACTGCACAGTAAATTCAGATACAAATGTTCCCTCTTTCTGGTGGGTTTCTGCCTTACCAGAGGCACCAAACTGAAGGATTTCTAAATCTGATCTTCCATCTCCGTGTTCCTGCTCCGTGTTTCTGCTCCGTGTTCCTGCTCCGTGTTCCTGCTCCGTGTTTCTGCTCCGTGTTTCTGCTCCGTGTTCCTGCTCCGTGTTCCTGCTCCGTGTTTCTGCTCCGTGTTCCTGCTCCGTGTTTCTGCTCCGTGTTCCTGCTCCGTGTTCCTGCTCCGTGTTTCTGCTCCGTGTTCCTGCTCCGTGTTTCTGCTCCGTGTTTCTGCTCCGTGTTCCTGCTCCGTGTTTCTGCTCCGTGTTCCTGCTCCGTGTTCCTGCTCCGTGTTTCTGCTCCGTGTTCCTGCTCCGTGTTTCTGCTCCGTGTTTCTGCTCCGTGTTCCTGCTCCGTGTTTCTGCTCCGTGTTCCTGCTCCGTGTTCCTGCTCCGTGTTTCTGCTCCGTGTTCCTGCTCCGTGTTTCTGCTCCGTGTTCCTGCTCCGTGTTCCTGCTCCGTGTTTCTGCTCCGTGTTTCTGCTCCGTGTTCCTGCTCCGTGTTTCTGCTCCATGACAGCTTCCAGCCTCTACTTCCTGTTTATTACAGTCATGCGATGAAACGCAGCAAATTCACATTTTCTTTCTTGAAACATTTGAAACTTTGATCTGAATTTCCATCTCGGTTTAATGGAAATGTGGATGCAGTGAAATACTGAACCATCAGATGCTCAGTATTTCTGTTCATACAGGTTTGATGCGTTGTTTGTATTTTAGTGGATTTTAAGGCTTTTTGACGGATTTGTAACTTTAATTTCTTAGATTAAAAATCAAAAACAAGTTGTGATGGTGGATTGAAGGGATGCGGCTCATCCTGACGCATTTTCCTCCCAGTTTACCTGAATCTGATCCCAGTAAATAAAGGGGAAAATAACTGGAGCATAAAAGGAAGGCAGACTTTCTGTTTATCTCTCTGTTATTGTATATTAATCCACTTTGAGCTCACACTAGTCAGAGTGGATTAAAGGAGGTCTTCCTACCTGGGATTGGATTACAGCGTGTCCAACACGGATCAGAACCGATCACAACTTTCCTGTCAACAAGCTGAGACAAGCTGGGCGTTACCAGGATATTACAGGAAATGGTCTCAAAACAACAATATTATCGTTTATCATGATAAATTAGTTATAGTGGCCAATGAAACCGTTTCTTTAAATAGAGCAGAGGAAAATGGGGTCAGAGGTCAGCCGCTTTGTGCTGCTGCTGACAGAACCCGAGCAGGAACCCGGGTTCCGGGTCAGAACCTCCTCTGCTCCGGTTCCGTCGCCGGATCGTTGTGTAAGTCGAGTTATTTCAGGAGAACGAGGCTTCCCTGGAGAAACGGGTCGGACCTCTACAGGTTTCAGTTCAAGGCCGTCTTCCTCATGAGTCAGGCTGCTGGTCGTCACGGCGACGCGCTCGCATCAGGAGGAGGCCAGCCGTTAGCGCCGCCGTTCCTCCTGTGGACAGAGGGGGCAGCAGCGTGCCGGGCTGCGGCGACCCGACGTCCCCGGGGGCAGCGTGGATGTGAAAGCGGGCTGATAATGTTTTGGGCTGAGCGTCGTCTCGGTGTTTGCACACACACACACACACACACACACCACACACACACACAAACACCCACACACACACACACACACACACACACACACACCCACACACACTGCAGGTCTCCCGTTCTGCTGCTGTCATAACACGGCACACCACAGTAATTGTAGATTTCACAGCACTCGGTTCGCCTCGCCGCGTCTTATGAGTCCAACACAAAGTGACAGGCCAGGACACACCACACACACACACACACACACTCTGTGCCCTTCTTCCGTTTCTTCTGTCTGACACACTGAGGGCGACTCGCTGCGGTTTTTTCATTGAAAATTCTGCTGAATTTCACAAACAGAGCAGAACAGTGCTGAATGGACTCAGAGTTCCCGTCCCGATCAGATAGATGTAGCAGCAGCAGCACCGCCAGCCGGCCAGCCCGGCCCGGCTCGGCCGGCTCGGCTCGGCTCGGCTCACCTCGCCTCGCCTCCAGAACCAGAGCAGGAAGTGCGGTCACCTTCATGCCTCAGGAGGCGATCGGGGGTCGATGCCGCTGTCTTCTCTTCCAACCAACCAAAATACCTCCAGCTGCTGGAAAACCAACACCGCCTCCCGGAACCCGGGCCGGGTTTCAGCTGGACGGCAGAAGGTTCTGCTAGCTGCCGCTCGGCATCAGAACCGTTTGGACTCAAACGGTTTTTAGTTTTATTTTGAAATCTGTAACAAAAATGTTTGTGCAACAGCAATCGGTTTTAAACCTTCATTATTCACTTCATTCAGGTTTCCTTCTGAATACTCAGCTCTGAACTTTGACTAGGCCATTGCAACATACTGATTTTTGTTTCTTCATTATTCTGTGGTACATTCTGTGTTTGGGATTGTTCTCCAGTTGTTGATGCAGAATACTTTGGTTTGTGGAGGAAACTATTTCTCACCTAATAGTCCAGTAGGCCCGGTTCTACTGGAACCAGAACTCCATCATCTGCTTCTGAAGCGGCCTCTGGTCCGCTTGGCGTTCACATTCAAACCGAACCAGAGTTCACTTTTCTCTGATTACACGTTCACATCTCCCCAACCGAACCGGATTTTCTAGACAAACGGACTGGAGTCGCATTAAAGCGACTGAACAGGGCTGGAGGGAATGCTGACTCAGCTCCATGTGGCTGAAGCCCAACAGTTAGTAGGAGGAGTTTGTTTTTCTCCAACATCTCTGCTGGATTCTCATCTGATCAGATTTCAGTTGGTCCTGAACCTTCAGTTCAGATTCGGCTTTGCAGCCTGGAATATGAAGCTGCCATGTTCTTTGTGGAAAGAAAAAGTTTCTTCTTAAGTTATATTTTAGTCTTTTTCTAATCGTCCCATCATGAACTTTAACCTTTAGCCTGCTAACTGGGAACTAAAGAGATCTTTATCTGGATTGCTGAGATTGTGTGAATATACCATGGCGCCCTCTCCTGGAGAAATCTGAGGTTAAATGAGGACAAAACTGGAGCGAAAGCAGAGAATGAGGATAAAATCAGGAGAATCAGAGTAAAACAAGAAAGAAAAACCAGGAAAAACTCAAAACAAGGAAGGAATTAGACTAAATGAGACCAAAATCAGGATGAAAGTGAGATAAAAATCAGTTAAAAAGGAAAATAAAACCAGGAAGTAAGTGAGAACCAGTTGGTCCACACCTGTTTGCTCCAGAGTTCACAGACTGAAGAAAAAACCTTTTTACTAAAAACAGCACAATCTGAACCGTAATGAACAAAACATCTAACATTTAAGATAAAACCTTCTTTGTCCTTAAAGTCTGTTCTGTCCAGAATTTCTCTGGCTGCAGTTTTACCTTCAGCTTCTGCAAAAAACCAACGAGACCAGTTTTATTGTCCACTTATTGATCGGTGAATAGAGGAACTATCCCTGAATCCCTGAATGGATGGAACAGTTTTCCTGTTTTCAGGAAAACTGCAGGTTGAACAGATTTCAGGTTTAAACTGATCCAGCTGGAACGCCGAGTCGTTAAATAAACCGCTGAGTCGCTTCATGGCTGCAGCAGCAGCAGCAGCTGAGCGCAGTCGACGTGTTCAGACACCCCGCCCCTTTCCTTCAGTCAGGATTACTCTAGACCAGTGTTTCTCAGTTCCGGTCCTCGCGCCCCTGCCCTCCATGTTTTAGGAGTTTCCCTGATGCCACACCTGGATGAATATGTGGTGATTAACAGGCTTCATGCAATCATTTGAATCAGCTGTTCTGGAATAGAGGCACATCTAAAACATGCAGAGCAGGAGGCTGAGGACTGGAACTGAGAAGCGCTGCCCTAGACCCACTGAGAGAGACCGGACCGGACCGGATCGGACCGTGTCGTGTCTAACCTGCAGCTCTGAACAGAACCGCTGCAGGACTGATGGAGGTTCTGCTGAGGTTCTTTATGAAACGGATGGATCTGAATCACCGTCTGTCCTGCTGAAAACATAAACTCATTCTCATTTTCAGGGTTTGATGTTTGAATCTGACTGGAAAATAAAACTTTTACCTCCTCGTCATAAAAAACAAAATCTTTGGTTCTGAAATGGAAAATTAGTAATGAGAGAAAAGCAGAAGAGGGGCAGCGATTTTCTGCTCCTTGCATAAAGTGAAGGTAAAGATAGTGAAGCTGGATTATTGGCTTATTCCAGTCTGAGCTGGGATTTCCCAGGACAGTTCGGTCCGTCCTAAAACGGACTTATTCTGCTGCCTTTGCCATCCATCTGGACCAGAACCCTTCAATACTTTGTTCTCCATGGAGGTCCAAACACAGACTGGGCTGGAAATCAGCATGAGGCTCAAAACGTGATTTGATTTTCATCACATAAAACTGAATCCAATAGAAAAACATTTTAAAACAGATTTTTAACCAAACTGCTGAAAAGCACTGAAGCTGTTTCTACAGGTTATTTTACATCTATTTTCTGTTGAGTTTGAAAATAATTTTTGGTTTTGAAAAGCTGATATTTTAATCTTGATATATACAGTTTATACAGTCAGGAGTCCTTTTAAACTTTGAGTTTTTAATAAAACAGTGATGCTGTGGGCTCCACTGGATAAACAGGAATCACCATAGCAACTGGTGACCTACATTTCCTGGTGTTAGATTTTCAAAATAAAGCCAACAGGTACTAAAATAAAACTAACTCGTCTAACTGAAGGAAATATTTCTTTTTTTGCTCCATATTTCTGTATGATTTTAAAATTTCGAGGTGCAAAATGTTAACTTTGGTTTTATCAAACGTTTTTGACTTCTAATTGTATGTTTTCAGTTCAGATCCATTTGGTTAAATTTTGTTTTGTGGGTCTGGACCAACAGGATGAAGCGTTTTGCTCCTCGTGTTTCTCATTTATTCTCTTTGTTTTCTTTCAGTCGTGGAGGATCCTGCTGTTCGGAGCGCTCAACCTGCTGTGCACCGGCTGTCTGCTGATGTGGTGCAGCTCCACCAACAGTATGGGTGAGCACAGCGACCCACAGAGACCCACAGCGACCCACACAGACCCACAGCGAGTCACACAGACCCACACAAACCCACATCGACCCACACAGACCCACAGCGACCACAGAGACCCACAGAGACCCACAGCGAGTCACACAGACCCACAGCGAGTCACACAGACCCACACAAACCCACATCGACCCACACAGACCCACAGCGACCACAGAGACCCACAGAGACCCACAGCGACCCACACAGACCCACAGCGAGTCACACAGACCCACACAAACCCACATCGACCCACACAGACCCACAGCGACCACAGAGACCCACAGAGACCCACAGTGACCCACAGCGACCCACACAGACCCACAGAGACCCACACAGACCCACAGCGACCCACAGAGACCCACAGTGACCCACATCGACCCACACAGACCCACAGCGACCACAGAGACCCACAGAGACCCACAGTGACCCACAGCGAGTCACACAGACCCACACAGACCCACAGCGAGTCACACAGACCCACACAGACCCACACAAACCCACATCGACCCACACAGACCCACAGCGAGTCACACAGACCCACACAGACCCACACAAACCCACATCGACCCACACAGACCCACAGCGACCACAGAGACCCACAGAGACCCACAGTGACCCACAGCGACCCACAGTGACCCACAGAGACCCACACAGACCCACAGCGACCCACAGAGACCCACAGTGACCCACAGCGACCCACAGTGACCCACATCGACCCACACAGACCCACAGCGACCACAGAGACCCACAGAGACCCACAGTGACCCACAGCGACCCACACAGACCCACAGCGACCCGCAGCGAATCACAGCGACCCACACAGACCCACAGCGACCCACACAGACCCACGGCGACCCACACAGACCCACGGCGACCCACACAGACCCACGGCGACCCACACAGACCCACATCGACCCACACAGACCCACAGCGACCCACAGAGACCCACAGCGACCCACACAGACCCACAGCGAGTCACACAGACCCACAGCGAGTCACACAGACCCACACAAACCCACATCGACCCACACAGACCCACAGAGACCCACAGAGACCCACAGCGACCCACACAGACCCACAGCGACCCACACAGACCCACAGCGACCCACACAGACCCACAGCGACCCACACAGACCCACAGCGAGTCACACAGACCCACATCGACCCACACAGACCCACAGCGACCCACACAGACCCACACAGACCACAGAGACCCACAGAGACCCACAGCGACCCACACAGACCCACGGCGACCCACACAGACCCACATCGACCCACACAGACCCACAACGACCCACACAGACCCACACAGACCACGGCGACCCACAGAGAC
Source organism: Poeciliopsis retropinna (assembly GCA_010277075.1). Lineage (NCBI taxonomy): Eukaryota > Metazoa > Chordata > Actinopteri > Cyprinodontiformes > Poeciliidae > Poeciliopsis > Poeciliopsis retropinna. Next base: position 38,533 of record VMRM01000049.1, on the reverse strand, counting down.
CCACAGCGACCCACACAGACCCACATCGACCCACACAGACCCACACAGACCACGGCGACCCACAGAGACCCACGGCGACCCACACAGACCCACAACGACCCACACAGACCCACACAGACCACGGCGACCCACAGAGACCCACGGCGACCCACACAGACCCACAGCGACCCACAGCGAGTCACACAGACCCACAGCGACCCACAGCGAGTCACATGGACCCACAGCGACCCACAGCGACCCACACAGACCCACACTGATCCACTGTACAGTGACCAGCAGACAGACGCAGCCGTCTGACATACCGGCTCTGACAGAATCGTCCTCTTTGAGACGTTAACCGGCGCAGAAACCTGTCCACACACAGTAAACACAGATTGACAGCCTCACATCTAGTTGTGTGTGTTATGTGTGTGTGTGTGTGTGTAGCTGTAAACACACACTGTGAACGGGTCTCAGGGAGGTCTGTGTGCGCCGTCGCCTCACTGTGGGGTCCGGACCGATCCCTCTGCCTCTCAGCGGGGAAACGTTGCTGCTGTTCTGGTCGGCTCAGTCAGACGGAGGCAGCAGCTCTTTTTACCTTCTGAAGGTAAAATAGTAACACATTAAAACATCAGAACATCAGATCCAACGGGTTCAGAATCCCAGACGTCCCTCGTTCTCCGGTTCCTTCTCCACTTTAGTCTTGCAGAAAGTTTTCACACCTATTGAACTATTTCATGTTTTACTGGGAAGTAAAATAGTTCAACGTGAATTAGAGCAAAGTCATGAACTGGAAGGTAAACAGGAAATGTTATTTAAATCTTTTTAACAAATTTCATTTCATCCGACTTTTACGTCATAATTCTGCAGCAGGAGAATCCGGACGATAAATCTGGGCATAATCAATGTCTGAAAATTATAAGAATGAAATGATGAAATCGGCCAGCCATCTTTACCGCTGCGGCGGCCATCTTTACCGCTGCGGCGGCCATCTTTACCGCTGCGGCGGCCATCTTTACTGCTGTCCACAGAGCGGTTCTTCTTCTGCGCATGCGGGTCGCTTTGGGGACGTAAACCGTTCACTCAGAGGTCTGACTGCAGGTTTAATCAGACAGGAACAACGTGAATGTAAACTCTCCGTGCCTGTAGGGGGCGCTGTAACTGTTTTGCTCCAATGTTTCCCCCAGTCTCCTAAGCTCACGTTCATTGATAGTTTTTCAGAAGTGTTTAAATCTGCAGCCAGAGCAGCTGATCAATAATTATCTTGGTTTCAAATGTCAAAGTGTCTGAAAATTCCCCTCAACATTTTTATCTCCGAGATGAAAAACACGACAGTTATGAAGTGAAAGGCAGTGAGAAGTGTCGTGTTGGTGGTCTGGTGTGTTTGTGTGCATCAGAGGGTGATGAGCTGTAAACATGCGGCTATCGCTGCAGCGGCCTGCTGCAGCCAGACGTCGTGTTGATGCTCGGCCACCAACCCGAGACCCGCTCAGGGACCGCGCCGCTCTGGAAAACGCTGCCATGAAGAGAACAGCATGCCACCCGATCCCTGCACGCTGCAAATACTGCAGAAAAACACGCAGACAGACGCTGGCGGGGCGGCGTCGGGTGTCGCGCTCGCAGGAAGTGGAGAACCGGGGATCGAACGGCTGGTAGAAGGAGACACTGCTGTCGATACTCGGGATTGATGAGACGGATTCAGGATGCTCCTGTTCCACCTGCGTTACCTGGACACACACACAGAGGTTATCTTTGCGTCACTCAATATTTTAATTGTAGTTTTGTTGTGAAGGTTGTTTCAGGTTATCTACTGTGGAGGAAATATAATTTCTGATAAATCTCCACCTCACATCCATATTCAAGCTGGGCTTTGGACAGGAGCTTTAAAAGTTCAGATTTATACCTGAAATAGGAGAACATGAGAACATGATGATAACCCATCCTGCTGGCAGAAACTGCAACAGCGGAGCCATTTTGTAGTTTTCTTCTTCTTCTACTCTCTTTGTTCTTCCTTGTTTCTGGGTCTGAGGTTCAGATGCTTGGACTCATTTAAACCTTTGATTAGTTAACAGATAGAAAACCTGAACAGAGGTTGATGTCCGAACCGGTCCCACTCAGAACGGTCCCACTCAGAACCGGTCCCACTCAGAACCGGTCCCACTCAGAACCGGTCCCACTCAGAACCGGTCCCACTCAGAACCGGTCCCACTCAGAACCGGTCCCACTCAGAACCGGTCCCACTCAGAACCGGTCCCACTCAGAACCGGTCCCATTCAGAACCGGTCCCACTCAGAACGGTCCCATTCAGAACCGGTCCCACTCAGAACCGGTCCCATTCAGAACCGGTCCCACTCAGAACCGGTCCCACTCAGAACCGGTCCCATTCAGAACCGGTCCGACTCAGAACCGGTCCCACTCAGAACGGTCCCATTCAGAACCGGTCCCACTCAGAACCGGTCCCACTCAGAACCGGTCCCATTCAGAACCGGTCCGACTCAGAACCGGTCCGACTCAGAACCGGTCCCACTCAGAACGGTCCCATTCAGAACCGGTCCCACTCAGAACCGGTCCCACTCAGAACCGGTCCCACTCAGAACCGGTCCCATTCAGAACCGGTCCGACTCAGAACCGGTCCCACTCAGAACCGGTCCGACTCAGAACCGGTCCCACTCAGAACCGGTCCCACTCAGAACCGGTCCCACTCAGAACCGGTCCCATTCAGAACCGGTCCGACTCAGAACCGGTCCCACTCAGAACCGGTCCCACTCAGAACCGGTCCCACTCAGAACCGGTCCCATTCAGAACCGGTCCCACTCAGAACGGTCCCATTCAGAACCGGTCCCACTCAGAACCGGTCCCATTCAGAACCGGTCCCACTCAGAACGGTCCCATTCAGAACCGGTCCCACTCAGAACCGGTCCCATTCAGAACCGGTCCCATTCAGAACCGGTCCCACTCAGAACCGGTCCCATTCAGAACCGGTCCCATTCAGAACCGGTCCCACTCAGAACCGGTCCGACTCAGAACCGGTCCCATTCAGAACCGGTCCCATTCAGAACCGGTCCCACTCAGAACGGTCCCATTCAGAACCGGTCCCACTCAGAACCGGTCCCACTCAGAACCTGTCCCACTCAGAACGGTCCCATTCAGAACCGGTCCCACTCAGAACCGGTCCCACTCAGAACCGGTCCGACTCAGAACCTGTCCCACTCAGAACGGTCCCATTCAGAACCGGTCCCATTCAGAACCGGTCCCACTCAGAACGGTCCCATTCAGAACCGGTCCCACTCAGAACCTGAAGGTTTCCTCCAGTTGACCTGGAATTATCTCCGGATTGGGAATGTTTCCATTCAAACATGAGATATGTTGAGGTCTGAAAAGTTTTCCTGAACTGGTTTGTTGGGTTCAGGAATCAATCAGTGAATTGATTTCTGACAGTTTAGTGATTTTGTCTTCCTGCTGCTGTTTGCAGTTAAAAGCTTTTTTAACAGTTGGGATGTGAAACATGAGATATTTCCTGCAGCTCATCTTGATTTTTTCTTTTCTGCGACCTTTTAAGGTTACTCTTTGAAACGAGGGCAGGCCTTTCCAGATGGGGCTAAATGAGTCTTGTCCTCTGTTAGCTAAATGAAATGCACATCTGGTAGAATTAGCTCTATGTCTAATTTAGCCGTTATTAGTCGGTTCAGAAATATTTTCTAGTAATTTGCTGCAGTTTGTTGTTTTTTCCTCGATGCATGCAGGTCTGTTGGGAGCGTTACAACGTGCACATTCAGCGCCTCCAGTGAATTTCCGCCTGCAGTTTAAATGAAGCAGAAGTCCGTCCCTACAGAGAGACACACATTTGTTGGGTTTTCTGTCTTTCACACTCACACTAACGTCCTCTCTGACCTCCCCTTTGCAAGTCTAATGCCATGCTCCAGAGCAACTGCTCCTCTGACGTGCTCAGAGCACCGTGCATGCATCCCTGCTTACATAGAAACACACACTCTTTGGCCTCATTAGCCCATGACTAACGGCTTAGCAGACGCTCTGCAAACCGCATAGACTTGATGCATCCTTTATGGGACGGGGGAGCTTGGCTCGGCGGACCACAGAGGCTGTCGAAAGAGATAATCGGAGCGCTGCTTATCCGTACTCACTGTTCCTAATGTCATTTCCCTCCTGTGTTTGTTACTTAGAAATCGCAGCAGCAACAGATTGGAGTTTCCACTCCTCTCAGTGACGGTGGGTGGAACCGACAGTGTTTACACGGGTTTTCTAAGCAGATTTATTAAGCGAAGCAGAGATTCACACACTGACACGGTTCCTCATGACGTGACAGTCCAGCTCTCAGAGCAGTTGACCTTCACACTTTCTTCTCACAGTTGTGATGCAAACAGTGGTTCTGAAAGCTTCAGGTGTCAGTCTAAGGGTTCGTTCACACCAGTCATGTTCAGCCTGCTTTATTCAACTTCAGTCCGTTTGTACAGAAAGTCCAGATCGTTTGGGGAGAAGTGAACTCTGGAGCGGTTCACTGAGAAAGAGAACCACAGCTGCTGGAAATAGAATGAATGTTGCAACTTTGGTCCCCAATCAAATCACGTCTACTGGACTGTCGGCTGGGAAAACGCCTTCAGTCGCAGACTGAAAAAGTGGCAGAGAGCTAGAAAACACCATGTTAGCGCCATCATCAGTTGGCATCAAACTGCCACACATGAAGGAAATGTTTGGAGGTAAAGACATTTTTCTGGTTCTTCAGACCTGCATTGAATAATTTTGGTGGGTTTCGGAGCAGAGAGGCTGCAATGAAGCGTCTTCTGTCCGAGAAAATCATCAAGTAGAGACTGAACTCCTGCTGGGACAGCAGAATATGTCCAGGAAGATTTCTTCGCTCTGATGATTCCTGCTTCTGGTTGCTTTGAATAAGAAATGCCATGAAGTTGCTCATCCATGAATCCGGTTGCTTCTGATCCGACAGACTTTGCCCCAGTGCTACCCAAGAACGGTCATGGATAAAAAATTGGACCGAAACCCAACAGGAACATCGCCCAGCTATCCAGCAACAGTCTGGTGACGATCTAAAGAATCAAATGTGCAACAATCACAAGACTCAAAGGAAACAACTGGGTTAAATATCAGATCTGTGAATGTTTGGAAGCTCCCAGGTCTGAAGCCCACTGATCACCTCGACCGGGTCACCTCTGAGCACTGAGAGGATGAGGATGAAGCACCATCAGTCAGAACCTGGACCAGACTTCGGTACCCAGGGATGAATTATTCAGAAGATACAGAGGAGATCCTGATCACATGACTGCAAAAACGAGGCCAAATCATCACCCTCCTCCGCCGTGCTCAACAGCTACTGTGCTTGGTTTGGTCCAAACATGTAGGTTACAGGCAGGTTTGGGTCCAGACACAGAGCAGGTGTCTGTAAAAGTTTGGTTTAGAGGCAGAAAAGGCTCCACAGTTCATCTCATCACTGCAGATCAAACCTGAATGGACCAGCAGATGCTCCTGTCTTCATGGGTTAACAGCAGGTTCTGGTTTAATCTCATTAAACAGAACCAACCATGACTTTGCACTCCTCTAGCAGCTTAGCTGAGCTTTGAACAGGTGTTGCTGCTGGGTGCTTCTCAAAGCTCTGGTTCTGTTTATGTCTTGTCGTTTAAGCGGACCTTTTCTGGCTCTGCTCCTGAAACATCATCTAATACTTTGTGCTTTATAAAAGAAGCCATGTTGGAGTCAATGCCCCACTCTGCGCTGTACCCTCGGCCCCACTGACCTCCGGCTGCAAGACTAATGCTGTGATCTGCAGCAACTGACGCGCACAAAGCCTCATATGTACACACCGCAGTGCAAAACAAGCCCACATTCTGGACCCATTAGCTTATGACTTCAGGCTTAGCATGTATGGAAATAAACACACACACATATAATGTGCCAGTACGCTCTATAGGAGGCAGTAAGACTGTTGAGCCCAGAAATTTTCAAGCTGTTTTAAATCCATGCCCTAAAAATTTCCCATCCTGGCCACTAACCGGTACCGCCTATAGAAATGTTTGCTTTTGGACCAAACTGCGTCTCATGTTGGTATGATTAACCCAAATATTCATAACCATCAAGATGATCATCGCTCCTCATGGGCGTTAGTGCCGATAACCAGGTTCTGCACCAGTTGGGGGTGTAATGGGTCCATTCAACATGTCTGCCATATTACTGGCTTGTTGGGTTTGAAGTATAACAACCCTCCAAATCTCACATCAGAGCAGTCTTTAGAAACGCTGGTTGGTGTTGAGTGGTTGGTGTTGTGTGGTTGCTGTTGAGTGGTTGGTGTTATGTGGTTGGTGTTGAGTGCTTGGTGTTGAGTGGTTGGTGTTGAGTGGTTGGTGTTATGTGGTTGGTGTTGAGTGCTTGGTGTTGAGTGGTTGGTGTTGTGTGGTTGGTGTTGAGTGGTTGGTGTTGTGTGGTTGCTGTTGTGTGGTTGCTGTTGAGTGGTTGGTGTTGTGTGGTTGGTGTTGAGTGGTTGGTGTTGAGTGGTTGGTGTTGAGTGGTTGGTGTTGTGTGGTTGGTGTTGAGTGGTTGGTGTTGAGTGGTTGGTGTTGTGTGGTTGGTGTTGAGTGGTTGGTGTTGAGTGGTTGGTGTTGAGTGGTTGGTGTTGTGTGGTTGGTGTTGAGTGGTTGGTGTTGAGTGGTGGTGTTGTGTGGTTGGTGTTGAGTGGTTGGTGTTGTGTGGTTGGTGTTGAGTGGTTGTGTATGAGTGGTTCGTGTTGAGTGGTTGGTGTTGAGTGGTTGGTGTTGATGTTGGTGTTGAGTGGTTGGTGTTGAGTGGTTGGTGTTGTGTGGTTGGTGTTGAGTGGTTGGTGTTGAGTGGTTGGTGTTGAGTGGTTCGTGTTGAGTGGTTGGTGTTGTGTGGTTGGTGTTGTGTGGTTGGTGTTGAGTGGTTCGTGTTGAGTGGTTGGTGTTGTGTGGTTGGTGTTGTGTGGTTGGTGTTGAGTGGTTGGTGTTGTGTGGTTGGTGTTGAGTGGTTGGTGTTGAGTGGTTCGTGTTGAGTGGTTGGTGTTGTGTGGTTGGTGTTGTGTGGTTGGTGTTGAGTGGTTCGTGTTGAGTGGTTGGTGTTGAGTGGTTGGTGTTGAGTGGTTGGTGTTGTGTGGTTGGTGTTGAGTGGTTGGTGTTGTGTGGTTGGTGTTGAGTGGTTGGTGTTGAGTGGTTCGTGTTGAGTGGTTGGTGTTGAGTGGTTGGTGTTGTGTGGTTGTGGCTGAACATTTCCACTCTCAGGTGTTTGCGGTGTTTGGGATCACTGGTCTGTCGACGCCCCAGTCGGCTCCAGATAAGAGAGGATCCACCGTACGGCTCATCCCCGGTGGCAGAACCACAGCTTGGAATCAGCTACATCATGTTAGTCTTTACCTGTGAACGTGTCTGCTGAATATTTGGATAACGCTGCAGTACTGTCAGGTCTTTCCTTTACTTGTTGGCTTGTTTTGTGCTGAACTTGTTCATTCAGTTTTTAGTTTCAGAATTTGTTTGGAGATAGATGTAGTATATTGAGTCCAGTCTGGAACATGAACGGTTCACATGCGTCACTGAAAGGCCTGAAATCAGCCACATCATGTTAACTTCATGTAAACAAGTAGTATCTTCCTGTTCCATGTCCATCTTCATACAAGCTGCATGTTTTCTGCAAAAACATATTTTCCTTTAAGTTGTTTGTTTGAGGAGGAAAATGTGAGCGTAAAGGTAACATGGACGGAGTTGGGTTTCGTTAAAGTGTTCTGTTTGTGTGTTCAGTGAAGCTGGACTTAAATTCAGCTGTGTGTGTATTTAGTTTGGCGGGTAAAACAGCTGATGCCTTTACTTTGGTAAAGGCTGGAAACCGATCCGGTCGTCCGCTGCACAATTTGATCCAAGAGGAGCCGCGCTCGCTCAGGAGGTTCTGTAGACTCATCACCAGATTGTGTTTCAGCAGCAGTGCAACAACAGCATCTAGAAACACACATGAGCCCACTTTCCATGGCTCAGACCCCCGGCTGCTGGCCCGCAGCATGATTCCTTCCTACGGCCAAGGGTCGTTATATTTCTTCCGACAGGATCGGCGTCCTGACTGAGGTGATGTTCTTTTGCGGCCCATCTTGGCTGTGGTTGTACACGTCTCCGTCTCTTTAATATTTCATCCAATCGGCTGTACGATTCCCTCTGAACGACGCTCCCGATTTGAGTGTTTCTCAGAGAAACCAGGTCAAGTGTCTCTTCCACAGACGAATAAACACACCTCCTCCTCCGCTCTCCCCCTTTGCTTTACATTTCTCCTCCCTGTCCTCTTTCCTCGGAGCGCACCACCCAGGGATGATGTCTTCTTTGTGACAGTTCCTGTAAGAATAAAAGCCATGTTGTGGTTTCTTGGTGAGGACACGGCTGTGAATTTTTATCCCAACATGTTAGTCATGTTCGCATTGGAGCAATGTTTGTATGCATATCCATTAGTTTGTTTGTTTGTCATGGAGACACGGCTCAGTGCACACGCGAGATCTATGAGTGTGTGTATGTGGGTGTGTGTTGTCCTCGGGCCTTGAGTGTTCCTGTGTGTCAGAACACAGCTGGTGAAGCTTTCCTTCCCACGGGGCCCTTCGGTACGCCCAACACACACTCACACTGTGTGTGTGTGTGTGTGTGTGTGCGATCAGCTCCTCTGACTCCCTGAACAGCCACTACATCTGCTTCTCGCTCGACAGGACTGGATCTCCTGAAGATGTTGATGATGTGTGTGCAGAGGAACACATCTAGAAATGAGACGGACACAATGATTCAGTTAAACAGATAACTAAATAAACCCAACTCTTTACCTTTAAGACACATTTTATCTCCTCAAGAAGCAGAAAAACTGATGATTAATATCTTGTTGCAGTCAAAAATAAAAACTCAAAATGTTCCAACTTATTATGACAGCAGATTTTATACATTTTATGGATTATAAAGAACTGCAAACGGTCGTTGTTTGAATGTGCAGCATCAAGTGTCACATGTACTAAAACCAAAAGCTTTTCAGTCAAAAACATCTAAACAGTTACATGTTAACTTTGGACCTTCTCTGGTTTCACTGCACAATTCCTGATCCATTGAACTTGTGAGTTTGTGGAAAGTTTCTGCCTGAGTTTCTCTGCAGGATGTCAGAAAACCTTCCCAGAGCTGTTTGATATGAACTGCATTAACCCTCAGATCTTCTGCTGGAGGAAACGCCAAAGGTTCTCTGTAGGTCAGAGGTCAGAGGAGGATGGTGACACACCAGGAGTTTCTCCCCTTTCTGCCCACAGCAGCCAGTGACACAGTGGTTTTCCTTACAGCATGAAGATGATTTTGCTGCTGAAGGTTCGGCTCTTCTTTTGGAACCATGACAGAAAGTGATCAGTCAGAAAGTCCAGATATTTTGCTGAGGTCATTTTCACACCTTCAGGGCTCTGAAGGGCCGACCAGCTCTCTCTCTCCCCATGGTTTGGGCCCACAGCATGACTCCACCAACTCCTTGCTGACGTCAAGCCGTGTCGGGACGTGGTGGCCGTCCACCACCGATCCACTGGATCCATCTGGACCATCCAGGGTTGGACAGCAGCCATCAGTGAACAAGTCTGATTGAAACTGAATCATGTCCGGCTGGACCCACTGGACCGGTTCTGCTTGTGAGAAACGGTGGCAGTGCTCTCTTAATCCCATGAAACCTTCCTCATTATGTTTATCTGTCCAAACCAGCTTTGTTCTGAATCAGCCACAAATCGATGAAAACCTTCAGTTTTCCTTAAATATCTCATGTTTTCACATCTTGTCATACGGCTCTACACTATCTGATGATTTTCATCAGCAGAGATTCTTTCTTTTCTCATATTGCTTGAAACCTGCGGCCTGCTGAATAATGTGGAACATCCTTCTACAGTAGATTGGATGAGTGACCATCGTTCTGAGGTTCAGTGGAAACCAGACTCGGGGTCACTTGTTTAACATGAGTGCTTTAACCAACCAGTACTCTGGGCAGTACTTTGGTCTTAATGGACGATGTTACATTGATCCTAACAAGCTCAGGGGGACTTCAGGGTCAAAGGTCACGGCTCAGAGGGTCTGCAGAATGGGTGGAGCAGGTTGGGGGCGGTTAATGTGTCCCAACAGATGCCTGAGATCAGAGTCTCTGTTTCACCACATAAATGGATGCATTGGAGCTTCGGTCCGGTTTCATATCGACTGAGGATGACATGATGATGAGTGTGTGTGTGTGTGTGTGTGCGTGTGGGTGTGTGTGTGTGTGGGGGTGTGTGGGTGGGTGTGTGTGTGTGTGTGGGGGTGTGTGCGTGGGTGTGTGTGTGTGTGTGGGGGGTGTGTGCGTGGGTGTGTGTGTGTGTGTGGGGGGTGTGTGCGTGTGTGTGTGGGGGTGTGTGGGTGTGTGTGTGTGTGCGTGTGCTGTGGTTACAGAGTGTGTTTAGTCAGTCGTGTTCTTCAGTTTTAAACATGTAGAGAAAAGCTCTTGTTTGCTGTTGTGACCCGTCATGTTGCATCTTTCCAGGTACCAGGGAGTCTGTCAGGTGGGTTCGGTTCTGTCTGGCCGTCCTTCAGGTCCAGCTTCAGGTTTCTTTCTAAACAATCAGCACTTTGCGTCTCTTCATCTCTGTCCTCCTCCTCTTCCTCGTCCTTGGGGATCCTCGTCACCGCAGCAGTTGAGACGTTCGATAGAAGCTTTTAGTTTACATCTGCACATCACAAGAGCTGACCCGACACCACGGCCCGCTCTGTGGGTCTCAGTTTACTGTTTACCGGAACCGATGCCACTAAGCCTCTGTTTGCTGTGGTTAGCACTTCCTCCCCCTCCGTGTTTCTGATTCCCTTTTATGACCAGATTGATCAGGCCACGGACCCTGAACTAGTTCTGGTCAGAATATAAAACCCTTTATTGTTGCTGCTTCCTGGTTTGGATCAGTTTGTGCAAAACTTAAGACCAAACCAGATGCTGCTGATCAGATTCAGCTCATTAAATGATATTCAGTGTGAGCACTGCTATAAAATCAGGAGATGTGGCGTTTTGCTGCAGCAGTGACCTTAAGGAAGCATCCAAAAGAGGAAACCACCTCAGTCTTCAGAGGACTGGACATCCCAGAAGATTCAGCTCGGCGTCAGAGTGAAGTTCAGGGAAACCTCATGATTGACTCAGCACAGGCCTTGGTTGGAAGGGAAGACAGAAGAAACCAGATGAAGCATTGTAGCACCTTCACCTCAAACCAGCTGTCCGGCACGGCGGTGGAGGGCTGATGGTTTGGGCCTAATTTTCTGGAACAGGAATCTGGACGCTTTGCAGGCTCCTCTGTTTGATTTAACCAAACGTGAGTCCATCTGACCATCAGCTGAAGCTTGGGGCAAACTGCACCATCAGCAGAACGACCCAGGAATAGAAGAAAATACAGCAAAATATCTAAAAACAAAATGAATCCTTCAGGTTTACAGAAACCATAAATAAACCTGCTTGTGCGTCAGATTTACAGCCATTCCAGAAACACAACAAAAACTCAAGGCTGGGATTTTTCTATGTAAAACAAACAGAAAAATCAACTTATTGCATTAAAATCTTTGACGTGTAGGGGGCGCTGGGTGGATCAGTGGGTATGGTGCAGCAGAGGCTGTGGTCCTGGGTTCGATTCCTGGCCCATTCGCTGCATGTCTTCCTTCTCTCTCCTCCCCATTTCCTGTCTAGTTACTGTACAATAAATACCATTAGAGCCTAAATAAATGTTAAAATGTATGTGATTAATCCAAATTAATGCGTTAGAGTACTGGCCCTATTGTAACCAACCATAATGAGAATATTGCTATCGACCCAGATTTTCATATCAGTGTGTCCATAAATACGATCATTTTCCATCCAATGCTTGGTGAATGAAGCTTATTGATCCTTTCAGCTTAAAGCATCAGATCTTGGTAAAATCAGCCGGAGGCTCTGCAGGCTGCTGGATAAACTTCCAGCTCCGTCTTCATGCGTCCGTGTTCCTGTTACACATGATCGCTGCTTTGGTCCTCCAGTTTTCTTTACTCTTCCCTGGATGTTTGGGCTGCTCATGTGCAGACAGCATTAAATATTCATCCTCCTGCTTCTCCTCATTTCTCCTTCTTCCCTTTGACTTTCTCCTTCCCTCTCTATTGAATATTCTTTCACCTCTCTTCTTAGCAGTCTAATATTTCAGAAGAAGTCAGATTTGCAGGATATTTGGGGATATAAGCGGTGAAGACTCAGTAGTTTGACTGAACTTCCCTCCATCGATCGTCGGATGGATATTTTCTTTTCATTGTGTGTGTGTGTGTGTGGACATCATAAAATGTGTGTGTTTCCTGTCTTCAGTTTAGCTTTCTGTCCATCTGTGGATTGTAGATGACGAACGTCTCGCCGGCTGTTTGTTGCTCCGGTGTCACTTCCACTCGTCCTCTGGGTGTCAGTGTTTGTAAGCTGGAGTCTTATGAGAACCTGAGCCGGGTTGTGTGTGTGTGTGTGTGTGTGTGTGTGTGTGTGTGTGTGTGAGAGAGAGAGAGGAAGAGAGACTGTATGTAAAACTATCCGAGCACAGCGAGGGGAAATTGTAACCGCCCATTGATTGGAGCCGGTCTGTTTCAGGGTCACTGTGATGTCAGCGTTTGTATTATTATTGCTTTTATTGTCTGCAGCTTTTAATTCAACACAACACAATGACATCAAACCTCATTGATCCCTGTGGAGACATGAGCTGCAGCAGATCAAAATAACAGGCGATGCAGCAAAAGCAGACGACTGAACAACATGAAGACGTAAAACGATCCTTCTGATCTGGAAACCTGGTGAATCAGGAGTTATGATGTTTTGCTTTTCTCCTGACAAACCACAGAATATGACCACAACAGCCTCGTAAAGGGATAAAGTCGGCCATGCAACGTCTGGAAATTCATCAAGCAGATTATTGATGAGTCAGTTTGGACCAGTCTGACAGCCTTTAAACATGTTGTGGGAAAGAGACTCGTCTAAAAGTTGCAGGAGGTTTTTGTTCTCCATCTCAGCCTCTGCATCGTGATTATTGCAGCCATGCACAGCTTCTGATAAAACTGCTTGATTCGCACCAAGCAAGTAAACATCACAAATTCACAGTTTATTTTTCTTCCTTTCTTTGTTTTTTGCGACATGTTAAAGTTTACTCAAAATCTTCATAATAATTGGATGGAAACTGATTTCTCATAATCCTGAATATTGTCCCTCAGGTTCTGATGTTATTCCATTGTTTCGGTATTTAGATTTGTTTTAGATATTTTTTGGTTGAAACCAGTTTTAAAAGTTTCAGACAGTAATGTACCGAGGTGATAGCAGGATTGTGTTCTTGTAACTCTTTGGTTAGGGTTGGGATTTGGGTTGGGGTCAGGGTTAGGGGTCAGGGTTGGGGTCAGGGTTAGGGGTCAGGCTTAGGGTTGGGGTCAGGAAAGAAGGGTCGGGGTCGGGGTTGGGGTTGGGATTTGGGTTGGGGTCAGGGTCGGGGTTGGGGTCAGGCTTAGGGTCGGGGGTCGGGGTTGGGGTGGGCTTGGGTTGGGGTCAGGGTTAGGACAGGGTTCTGGTGGTGCTGGCAGGATTCAGGCCCGTCTCCTCTGCAGGCCTGAATCCTGCCAGCACCACCAGAATTTAATCATTTTCCAGTAATAATCTGGGTTTCCTGTAACATTTACCTGCCTGTGGTCCTTATTGGTTGATTATTGAAACGTTTCGGAGCCATTATGGTGAGTTTTATCTTCTATCCCATCCTGTTAAAGGATTTAACCAGTGGAAGATGAACTGGACTGAACCCTGTTAGTTTCTCTGGTTCTTGAGGAAATCCTTGATGTTGGTTTGAAAGTTGGGTTCAACTCAACCGCTGTTACCGTGGTAACAGGTCAATTAGCTTAGGTTCAGGCTCATTAATGGTTCTCCGGTTCTGAAGCTGTTTCTATCAGTTTGCTCCGTCTCCTTCCTCCGCTCTGCCGCTCCTCTTCATCAGTCACCCAGACTCTCACACTCTTTCTCACTCATTCACTTCTCCTGTCAGTCTGTCCCTCCACATGTCCATCATCCTGTCTCCTGCCTTCTCACCTCTCTCTCTCTGTGCCGTCTATCTGCCTTGATGTTTCCATCCATCTGTCTCCCTGCCAGCCTGTCGTTCTGCCGCTCTCCGCCCCCTCTGTCGGTCTCTGCGGGTCTTTGCCGTGGGCCTCTCTGTCAGGAGGATTACAGGGCGTCAGGTTGGCCAACATAGACTCTTTTAGTGGGGAAACAAAATGTTCCTCTCAGCACAAAGCCGCTCTAATCCTGCCTCCTCTTCCCCCACGGCACAGCCTGATTACAGAAAGCTGGTTGGCCGACATTAAGACTGACAGACTGACAGACGGACAGACTGACAGGCCGGAAGACGGACGTTTCGGCAGACAGACGGGCTGAAAGATTGACAGATGGACAGGCGGGTTTGCTGTATGTAAGCCGAGCTGGTCTCGTTGTTTGGTTGGTTAACAGACTGATTAGTTTCTGGTTTACTCACTAACTTACTGAACCACCAGCTTTCCTGCTGCGCTGGCTGCTCTCAGATAAAACCGATCCACTTTCCAGACTCATTGCGTTTCACCTGAGCAGCTGTGGCCCGTCAGTACAACCATAGAACCTTAGTTTGGTTCTGATAACCTGGCAAATAAATCCTAGGCACTGATGTGGTCTGAAAGACATAATCCCATTTCCAGGCCTTGTCCTCTGCATCCATCAGCCTCTCCCTGGTCGTCCTCCGCAGCATCTTCAGTTCCTCCTCTGCTCTCATCCAACCCGTCTCACCCTCGGCTCTCTAACTGTCTCCCCAGACCACTCAGCATTTCTAATATTTTATCTCTTTTATCACAAAAAAGAAAATGCAGCTTGGGAACAATGAAGGTTGTCGTTTTCAAAGCAACCAATCCAGGAGTGGGAATTATTTTCCTTTCTGCTGAGTGTCTGGTTGGCAGAGCGTCGAGACAAGGACGACTGCAAATGTTGGCTTCTGTGGCAGTGATGGTTTCCATTGTGCTCAGGTGTATTTGGGGTTTGAACTATTAAAATAGCCAGTTATAAATTATTATAACTGAAAGAACCAGGGAACCCTGGCGAGGGAACCAGGGAACCCTGGCGAGGGAACCAGGGAACCCTGGCGAGGGAACCAGGGAACCCTGGCGAAGGAACCAGGGAACCCTGGCGAGGGAACCAGGGAACCCTGGTGAAGGAACCAGGGAACCCTGGTGAAGGAACCAGGGAACCCTGGCGAAGGAACCAGGGAACCCTGGTGAGGGAACCAGGGAACCCTGGCGAGGGAACCAGGGAACCCTGGTGAAGGAACCAGGGAACCCTGGTGAGGGAACCAGGGAACCCTGGCGAGGGAACCAGGGAACCCTGGTGAAGGAACCAGGGAACCAGGGAACCCTGGTGAAGGAACCAGGGAACCCTGGTGAAGGAACCAGGGAACCCTGGTGAGGGAACCAGGGAACCCTGGTGAAGGAACCAGGGAACCAGGGAACCCTGGTGAAGGAACCAGGGAACCAGGGAACCCTGGCGAGGGAACCAGGGAACCAGGGTTCAGCTTCACACTGTGGTGTTATAGAAATGTCAGGTAGATGTTTCTACTGATTACGTTCTGATAGGAACCAGTTAAATGCTCTCTGGGGTTTTTACTGTTTCTGTGTTTTCTTGTCTTTACAGCTTTAACTGCCTACACATATCTCACCATCTTCGACCTGTTCAGGTGAGTACCCGGGTTATTAACGTGGGTTCGGGTCAGAGGTGACCCTTTGCTGACCCTGTGGATTGGTTCTGTGATTCTTCTCCACTTGTCGCTCACTGACTCTTCTCATCTGCTCTCCTCTCATCTCTGGCCTTCCACCCCTCCATCAATCACCTGTTCTCCTCTTTCCCTGCCATCACCCTTCCTCTCCTCTCGCTCCGTCTGCTCTTCCTCCTCTCACCTGCAGTTTGATCACCTGTCTCATCAGCTCCTGGGTGACGATGAAGAAGCCCAGTCAGGTCTACTCATTCGGGTGAGTTCACTCTCTGATATTCCACTTTCTTTGATTTACTTCAGTAACGGACAAAATAAATTTGGTAATGTGAGCTCATCGCTGACGTCTTTCCTTCTTGGCGTTGTGGTAACACGCATGTTCAGGGTTTCCCCCAGAAGACTTGCTAAGCCTGCTGGTAGCAGCGCTAGCTAAAAATGTTTAGTTGGCAGGAAATTTGAAAATGTCACCAGGTAATTATGTGTTACTGGAAGACAATAACAACCCAAACACCAAGTATAAAGTCTTCAAGAAGGTAAACATAAAAAGATACAATTAAAATAAAAATCTATTTTTGTTCTTCAGCTGTTTCATCTTTATTCATGATTTAGCTCGTTATTAGCTGAAGTTTCCCCAGAGACTCTTTTTCCGTCTTTGCTGCTGGATAGATGAACTTATAATAAATGAACAATCTCAGCCTGGTGGCCCGCCAGGCTGATGAAACCCTGCATGTTTCAGGTTTCAGTTAAAACGATGTCAGTGTTTTATACCGAGACTCTCCAGAACCGGACCTGGAGATTCTGCTGAGATAAAGTCTCAGAGAACGGACCGCGTCTCCAGGAAATAAACACGTCCCGGCTATGCAGCTGCTTGTTTGTCCATAAGAAGACGTTTGTTCCTAAGAGGTGACCTCTGACCCCAGGGTTTGGAGGAGTGGCGATCAGGTGGAAATCTGCTTTTCAGCTTGACTTGAGTCCCATAAAGCCCCAGTGTGTGTCTGTGTGCGTGGGTGTGTGTGTGGGGGTGTGTGTGCGTGCGTGCGTGTGCGTGTGTGTGCGGGTCCTGATGGTCTCCCAGTGGTCCAGCAGCAGATTTCTCCGGCTCCATCCGGCTGCAGAAAAACGGATCTTTCCAGGAATTATTCCGCTCCATTTGTACTAAATCTGGTTTATTGTTACAGGCTTTATTGTTCTGTTGAACTGATTGGTTTAAAGGACCACAACTAACTGGACCTTTAGAGCTTTTAATCTGCAGTAGGTAGGCCTGCTCAGAGTATCGCTGATATCGTCATGGCAACAGTCATAAAGCGAAGGACGGTTCAGAGACCATTAATTATTGGCTTATATATTCCAAGAGATTTAGATTGTATTTTTCATAAACCAGTTGGACGGCGTCTCAGGGCAGCAGATGCTCACACTGGAGACTAATGGCATTACCCAAAGGTTAAAGGTCACAGAGTGATGGAAGCGCAGATGAGAAATGGAGGGAAGCAGGAGAAAGGCAGATAAAATACCTGATCTGCAGGACTGACATCAGGTAGAAATGATCCTTTAAAGAAAGACTTTGATAATTGGAACTGATTAAAATAGTTTGATTCTCTTTTCTCTGGGATTAATTACAGATAATCTAATCTCAGTGATAGATCTACGATAAACCTGATCAGATTACACAGCATTCAATACGGGGATCAATCATCCAGGAGCAAAGTTGTTTCATAGCTAAAATATTCTGCTTCAGATGAATAACATTGTTTATTGCTTTTGTTTAATGGGCGTCTTTCACATGTAGGAGGAAAAAAACATCGACAGTGAAACCTAAACATTTGTTGTTTTCATTTAGAGAATGAAGAATAACATGAAAATAAAGTCAAAAAGCTGTAATAGTACGAGAAAAGAAATAAAAACTATAATAAAATAATAATGTAAAAAATAAAGTTGTAGCATAAAGTCATAATAACTGATAATAATAAAGTCAGGAGTTATGGGTTATGGGTTCCTCCATGAAATATAATAAAAATGATGAATTGTGTTTTGGTATTAGTTTCACAAATATGGAGATAATTCATCTTTTTATATGAATCAAATTATTATCATGAGTTCACATTAGACCTGATAACTGCTGAAGCTGTTTATTTTCATTAAAACGACTTTTATTTTAAATTTTATGATTTTTTTTGTCTTGTAATATTTGTGTGTTGATGACAATTAAAATAAAATAAAAATCATTCTGTTGAGCAGGAGG
This sequence comes from Poeciliopsis retropinna, assembly GCA_010277075.1. Classification (NCBI taxonomy): domain Eukaryota; kingdom Metazoa; phylum Chordata; class Actinopteri; order Cyprinodontiformes; family Poeciliidae; genus Poeciliopsis; species Poeciliopsis retropinna. Next base: position 20,534 of record VMRM01000049.1, on the reverse strand, counting down.
GTCAAAGTGTGGATGTAGTTTTTCTACCTGCAGATCGGAGGTGTGTTTATAAATGAACTTTGACCTGTATCAGTGAGGTGTGGACTCCTCCCAGTGGAACCAGAACCAGAACCGTTCAGAGGAAGCACGGCTGATGAACGGTTGGTACTGACCGCAGTGTGAGGAAGCCGTTCTGGGCTCATCGTCGCTGCGGCGCCGTCAGCCCGAATGTGAGGCGGCAGCTCTAATTCTGTTGTCCTAAAATCAAACACCAGGCGATCTGACGATGATTAATTGGAGCGGATCAAACGCCTCGCGCGTCGCTCTCCTCCTCCCGGTGAATCCTTTCTCACAGATTTCAGCGGCGGCGCTGTTCCTCCGCCGACGGGACCGTTCCAGTCCCAGACGGGCTGGAGGTTCTGCTACATGGTGTCCGTATGGATTAACCTCAGGCGGAGCGGAGCGTGACCTCTGACCTTGCAGCATGCAGCCAGTCCACTCAGACAAAGAGCTCTTTGTGGGAGTTTTTGCTGGAGTCATCTGCGGGCGTTCCTGTTGCTTTGCGTGCAGATCGATGCAGACGACCCGCAGGATGTCGGATCAGCGGATCATGGGCCGGTCCATTCAGTGAGAACTCACCGGTCAACAGAACCGTCTCCATTCAGAACCGTTTCTCTGCTTCACCTCCATCTGAATCACAGGAACTCATCTAGATTAACACCATTTATCTCTATTAACACCTTTAAGTTTCCCGATTTCCTCAACACTGATTTGTTTGGGCTACATTCACTCAGCAGGCTAATCTGACCCAACTTCACTTTTTCTTCTTTGTCCACTTTCGACCCATAAGCCCCTTTTCCGCAGCAGACCGATCGGCCCCATTCTGATTCTATTTCATCTGATCTGTCCTCGTCTGAACAGCCGTGTCGTATTTTATCCCAGTCTTACGTCACTGTGAGACAAGCGTCATGATTCTGCACCAGAAGAAGCAGGACGGAGTAAATCTGGACATAAACGATGATGTTCCACTTTCTACATGTTACTGAGCTCATTGCATCCATCCTGCCTCTGGATTTAAAGCTGGAGACGTCCGGAGCAACTTTATTGCCCCTCATCAGGCGCTGAGGTTGCAGTGTGTTCCTCCTGGAGTTTCCTTCCAGCTTCAGGCATTAAACTCACATCTTTGATGGATAGACCAGATTCAGCTTCAAGATGAGCTTGTCTTTGCAGGCTTACTGCTGTTTTATGGTGGAGCCTGTTGCTTCAGCATGAAGCTGCTGCCTGGTAACCAGGCCACTGCTGCAGTGATCAGGTATTAGACCAGGTGATCTGGGAAGATATTGATTTATTTTATCTGATGTGATCATCAACTACTTTTGTTAAAATGTGTCTTTTCAAGTATCGCATCAGAAAAGGTTGATGGAAACAACAAAATGTGAAATAATTTCCTCAATTTCACAAAAAGTTTCAATCTTGTCGAGGTGGTTTCAGCTTTTTGCAAAAACGGTTGATGCGCTAAAATAATTTCTGACATAGTGAACTTTCCCATCTGCCTTACCAGAGGCACAAACGTAAATATCTGAAAACCTTTGCGTGGCTCGTTTCTGTCGCTTCTGTCTCTGAGTTGTGGTGACCTGCTGCTCTTCTGAAGACACCAGGAATCAACTTTATTTGAGAACCGCATTTCGGTTCGTGACCTTCATCAGGGTCGTTCCTCCGGTTATTTCCTAAGCCACCACTGAGCTTCTGTTCTCACTGGGCTTCAACAAAGTTGTTTCCTAGAACTCAGCTGTTGCTGAAGCTTTCACCAGTTAACAAGGCGTCCATCCTGTCTCTGGGAGATGATCATCCTGCTTTAAACCTCTCTGACCTTTGACCTGGGCTCTTTGGTTTTCTGCTTGCTCTCTAAAGAGCCTCTGAGGCCAAAAGCAGAATATCTCCTACAGGAGCAAAAATGCTGGTCATAACAGGAGCACTTCTGTCCGTTTGATCAGATAGAAAGTGTTGCTGCTTGATTCAGACAAGATCTCTGGTTCTGCAAACCTGCAGGCTGGATTATAACAGCCCAGCCACTGGTTTCTGTGTGGAGGATCAGAGATTTAACAATCTGAACGTGTTAGAGAGAAAACCGGGCCGGACCGGGCCGGTGTGGAGGCCAGAGGTGGGACGTCTGTAAACAAACACGGCTGCAGTCCTAGAAACACTCGGTTTCAGTTTGTTGGCATTAAACGGGTCGTTGTATCGGATTAACCTCGGCGCTCAGCGGACCGCTCATTAAAACAGAACCGCTCATCCTGAGCCCGAAGCAGCACATCGGACCGGTCCTTCTGGGCCTCAGGGTTCATTATTTAATCATCTGAAAATTAAATTCAGGTTATTTTCACCAATTTCAGGCACTTTTCCCAAAACAAACTGATGTAATTCATCTCCAGTTGTATGGAAATACGTCAGGTCATCTAATCCGTTCATTCCAGAACGGCCCAATAATGGAAACAGATTCTGTTCCAATTAAATCCTTTCTGTGCAGTTTATTTCAGTTTGTGCTACTTTTATTAAATTAAAGATGCCTCACCGGATCAACCAGGATCCGCCTTTAGGAGCTCAGTTTTCCTGGAAATATTCCCAAAGATTCCTGGAACTCCTGCAGTGTCCAATTACTGAATTGTTTAATCAGCCTTGCGTCTCTTGGATTATAATTTCCGGCTTTATTTTCCCATCTTCAGTGGTTCTGACCGGTTCTGTCCCGCTTTCATCGCGAGTCCGCTTCATTTAGCAGAAACAGCAGCTCCTCGGTTCGGGTCAATCACGCCATCAGATCACAGTCAGCGTCGATCTTAACCCCATTAGCTCAACGCTCTACATATGAAGAGGTCAGAGGTCGGCAACTGCTGTAACTGAATGTCAGCTCGTTCAGATTTAACAGCCGGGATGTTTGGATTCCCGTCGCTGAGCCGGTTTCTGATTGGCTGTCGGCTTCTTCTCCCAGATTCTGGACTAATCCTAAAACCAATCCAGATTTTTCTCTCTGGAGAAGAAAAGCTGTGAAACTGTTTATTATTTCCATTAACTGAAATGTTATTTGTGAGTCTGGATATATTAAGAATAATAAAAAAGGGGATTGCACTAGACCAGATAATGTGACCTCAAACCCACTTCCTGAAATCCTCTGATCCCAAAACCAGATTGCTAATCCCAAATTAGCTGCCTGAGAAACCACAGCGCCTGCAAAGTGCAGCATTTCTCATTTATCTCTACGAATTACATCACATAAGCAGCGTGAACGTTTGTCTGCCTTCCTCTCATGGGGATCTGTTTTCAGTCTGGTAGCAAATCACAAACGGTCGTCTCGTAAAACTCGACACATGGCCGTCTGCAGGGAGGGAAGAGAAGAGCGAATGCAACAAAACCAACAACTTCTTTCTCACCTAACAGTTCCTGCTCATGTTGTCTTGCCTGTTAGATATTGGTGCTTTCATTACATCAATCTTTCCTCCATTAATGGTCTGTGTTGGTGTGAATCAATCTGCAGAAAGCTGCAGCTCCTCCAAAACGTATAAAACATGACTTCAGTCTTGGCTCGCCTTCATTCGCTTCCTGTCTGTTCAGGGAAAGATTTAAGACTTTATTGCTTATTTTTACGTCTTTAAACGGTGTGAGCCCGGTTTTATTGATCCCAGCAACACGTTGCAAGGCTGAGGTGGTATTGAAGTGATGCTCTGTGGTGAGGAATCTCCTCAGGTCAGAAGTCAAAGATGAGATTAGATCACCTCAGTGCGGATCTGCTCCAGATGTGTCGGTGATGTCTGGAAGAATCGCTCTGAGGTCTCAGGTTTACTGAACGTTTGTCTGAGCAGGTTGGAGACGAATGGATTCACCAGTTTCTGTCTTTTTGCTCCTGTTCAGGTTTGAAAGGTTGGAGGTTTTGGCCGTTTTTGCCTCCACTGTCCTGGTCCAGCTGGGAGCTCTGTTCATCCTGAAGGAAAGGTACAGACATGAAATAACAGCTGGATTTATTGTCATTTACTTCACCTGCTTCAAATGAGTCTCTTCATTAAATTCTATCATAAATCTTTAGAGGAAAGATATGATTTTCCTGTTTTCTATTTAAAGATATGAATGTTTCTGCTGAATAGAAAATAGTTCTCAGACTTTTTACACATCTTCAGCCGGGCGACGTTGGATTTATGCCGTTTCCTGTGCAGGAGCAAAGCGGCGCCATTAAAGCTCCTGAGGTCGGATCAGGATAAACCCTGCAGGGAAATTAGGTGCAAACAACAAAATATGAAACTGAACGATTTAGTTAAACATGAGTTCAGAATGTGAGCTTTAAACCAAAAATGGTTTTTAACCAGTTAATAGATAAAACATTTATAAAAGTTTAGATTTTTTCTTCTTTTTTTTTTACTGAAATGCTGTGTCTGTGTGTGTGTGTGTGTGTGTGTGTGTGTGTGTGGTGTGTGTGGGTGGGTGTGTGTGTGTGTGGTGTGTGTGTGGGTGGTGTGTGTGTGTGGTGTGGGGTGTGTGTGTGGGGTGGGTGTGTGTCGTGTGGTGGTGGTGTGTGTGGGGGTGGGTGTGTGTCTGTGTGTGTGTGGGGGGGTGTGTGTGTGTGTGTGTTAACTAGTGAACCTGGATGTTTGCAGGAATGCCTCCACCTCGTCAGTGTAACACACTCACACACCTTTCTTGGCGTGAGGTTTGGGGTCGTCCTGAGGTCGTTTCTCAGGGAGGGGAGGGCTCAGTGGTCCGAGATCTAAACACACACACACACACACTCCCATTGGGCCTTTAGCGCACTGATCCTGATGTCTACTGTAGATGTGACTTTTTATAGTTGATGAAATTGTTAATTTTTCTCAGTAAATCCTGAAGGTTAACCTTCGACCTTCAGACCTTCAGAATTTGACCTTCAGGTCAAACCACAGCCATGTTCTGCTTCAGAAAATGATCCTACCAAATCCAGCTGAGATTAAATCCAGCTGTGGATTTAATCTGTTTAATCATACATGGCTGAAAAACAGCTAAATGATGATTTTGGAGTGGCCTAGTCAAAGTCCGGACTGAAAGTTCATTGACATTGATCTGAATATGTCTGAATAATGTCCAAAGTGTTACAGAAAAGCAAAAGCAGAAAAAAATCTAAAAAAGTGTTTATAAATGATGGATGGTTGAAAACGAGTTGAGTTTATAAATTGTGATGATTTTAAAATTATTGTTAAATCTGCAAAGTCAACATGAAGCAAAACATTCAGATATTCAACTCATTGTTCTACTAAAGCAGCGCTTCTCAGTTCCAGTCCTCAGCCTCCTGCTCTGCATGTTTGAGATGTGCCTCTATTCCAGAACAGCTGATTCAAATGATTGCATGAAGCCTGTTAATCACCACATATTCATCCAGGTGTGGCATCAGGGAAACTCCTAAAACATGGAGGGCAGGGGCGCGAGGACCGGAACTGAGAAACACTGACGTAAACGAAGATGATTAGAGCCGGCCTGAATAAAATAAGAAACTGGTTTCCATACAGGTCCTGAGGCTGGTTGAAGTTTTACCTCCTAAAAATGGTTTTATTCTGTTCACTGAAAATACGATCAGCCAGGATGAGGTGTGTGTGTGTGTGTGTTTTCACCTGTTTGCTTTTTCCCAGTGTGTGTGTGAGTGAATGTTTGCTCCTTGTCTCCTTGTCTCCTCTTGTTCACGTCTCCATCACTGCCTCACACACACACACACACACACCCGGGTCAGGCCCACGCCGATCCGACTGGCCGCTGTTGTTTACTCACTGTGTTTGTGTTTCTTTGTGTTTAGTGTGGAGCGCTTCGTGGAGCAGCCGGAGGTCCACACGTAAGTATTATCCCTCCCCACACACACACACACACACACACGCATTCCCACAGGAGGACAGAAAATAAACAGACATGATACCCTCTTGTGTGTCTCTGAGGGGAACACACACACACACACACAACACACACACACGGGGAGTGACAGCTGTTGAGAGAACAGAACATCCCAAACAACTGGGTCACTCAAAGCAACAAACAGAATTACATTTAGAGGAACAGTGGCAGCGCTGACGTCTCCTCAGTCTCACTGTGATGTGTGTGGGTGTGTGTGGGTGTGTGTGTGTGTGTGTGTGGGTGTGTGTGTGTGTGTGTGGGGGGGTGTGTGTGGGTGTGTGTGTGGGTGTTCCTCCACATTTAAAACTGTCCAGTCACACGCTGCAGGAGGAAATTTCATATCTTTAGTTTCTGTTGGAATCTGATTGTTACAGCTCTCAGGTGTTTTATCCAAACTTTGATGCTGATTTAATTTCCAAATGATTAATTTAAGGTACATTTTCCTTCAGGAACTCACTTCCCATAATCGTCAGTTTTACCGGCCTGTTTCCCTCTTTGGATGCTAAGCTAGCTGGTAAAACCTTGGCCAGATTTTACTGGATCATAAATTGTCTGAATAGTTATTTTGATAAATGATAATGTTCCTGTTTTAAAGTAATGTATTTATAACAGCATAATAATGCAAGTTTGCTCTCTGGACTCTAATTCAAAAATCTTTCATCAAGGGAAGGGAAATTAATATTATATATCAGAAGAAGACCCTTTAAAGAATATTTTAGTTAGTTTGTTTATTAAAGTATTTTACTGGAGGAGTTTCTAAACAGCTGCATATAAATATGTGGACAATTTTAGATGAGAAATGTGATATTTACTGTGAAAACAGTCGTTTGGTCGTCTCCCTCTACAAACAGCCCAGAGTTTCAGGGTGCATGAAAACATAAGTGGTTATTTTACATTTGGTTCCTGTCATGTTTAAATCCCAGATGTCGGTTTGTTATAAACCTTCATGATGTGGGTCCACCTGTTGGTTGTCCAGAAAAAGGTTGTAGTGAGCATCTGTGTCTGCTAGGATCTGTACAGATGAGTTAGATCAGGGTAGCTGAAAACAAACTATGAGCTGTATAAAGTGTAGGAATGAAACGCGTTTGGTGATTCATGGCAGGTTTGATAACCTGAAGCCCAGAGATTTGAACCTGTGACGGGATTGCCCCCCGCCGCCTCATCTCTCCTTTCCTCTTCTGTCTCAACCTGATTGGCTTCTCGGGACCGGAGCAGCCGTCCGATTGGCTGGAACATTTCCGTTCTGATTAATCTGACCTGTGAGGGGGCGGCCGCTTTTTAGTCCCTTAATTGGATTATTGGTGGAGTTTTTTACTTCTTGTTCTACTTGTGAACTGGTGGTGATTTTATCAGCTTACATGATGTAAATCAATCAGTTTCGGTTTGATTTGAAGAGTTTCTGCTTGTTTTTGTGCCCAGGAGGTTTTATAGTTGCATAGACTGGATTTCTTAAATTTATTCAGATTTTATTTTTCTGAAGGGAAAAACTTCTCAACTCAAACCAGCAGGGTTAAATCTGTGCAGAAAAGATGTTAAAAAATATGATTAAAAATTAAATACTGTAAAAGACTATTGAAAAAATACTGTGTAGTTAAGAAATAATGTGCTGCGATGCAAGAGATGTTCGAGTAGTAGGATGAGTTTTTTGTGCATTAATAACACATACAAAAAAACATGCAATCACACCATGAATGTTATTTAAAATGAAACTTTGCACTTATTGAGTTTGTTGGAAGCAGTGATGGGAGGAAGGATCTGTGATTACGCTGCTTTGTGCCCTGCGGATGCAGCAGTCTGTGGTTTAGTACCTGCTTCATCCTCAGTGGGAGCGATCATCACCAGCTGCTGGTCAGGTAGAACCAGCAGCTGGTCCCCTCCCACTCAGTTCTACCACTGGTTCTACCTGGTTCCTCAGGTAGAACCAGAGGAACCAGGAAACAAAAACAAAACAAAACATGGACAAAAACAACTTTAGGACTGGAATTAGTCGTTCCAGTGGAGGAAACGAGAGTTTTAGTTGGTCCTGGAACGTGGAATGAATGAATCTTGATCTGATGGGATGAACCCTCCCCTCTGCTCTCTGCAGACGTTTCCTTTCCATTTCCTGGTGGGCGGAGCTTCTGGGCATGACGGTTTGGGAAGCTTTGGGTCCATCAGGATGTTTCTGTAGTATTACCAAATAATTCAGTTTAGTTTTCAGTGCCAGTACTTTAGTCCATGTGAAATGAGACAAAACTAACATGTAGCTTTTCAGCCAGATGTAGGAACTAGTTTTAAGTTAATAATTCCTTAGTACTGATGAAATGTTCTAGTTCTACGGGTTACTTCATGTATAATGAGACGTTTTTCCTGTTAAACATTCAGATCTACCAGGATGTAACGGCTCTGCTGCTGTTGGTACCAGACCGCAGCTCTCCTCGGGTCCGGGCGGTTGGAGCAGCAGGTGGTCATAATGTTTTGCCTGATCGGCGGGTAATAGATCTGTTTCCGTCCCCAGAGGGCGGCTGCTGGTCGGGACGTTCGTCGCTCTGTTCTTCAACCTGCTGACTCTGCTCTCCGTCAGGAACAAACCCTTCTCCTACGTCTCTGACGGTAAGCCCCGCCCCCTCCTCCGGTTCCGGTCCGGTTCCGGTCCGGTTCCGGTGGTTCTGGTAATCCCTCCTCCTCTGGGGAACAGAATGATTTAGCCTTTGTGATATTTTGGGGGATTATGGGAATGAGGCGGCGGCGCCGTTCCTGTCAGAGAATAAATCCGATGAAATCAAATGAAACGCAGCAGCTGATTGGTTGTCAGTGTTTTCCAGAGGATTATCAGGAAGTTGATAACAAGTTTTCCCTCATCAGTCGTTCGGTTGAGGGTTAAATTCCCTCCCATGTTTCCTTATGGAAAGCTGCTCAGAAAATGGTGGGAATCTCCATGGCAACCAGAGACTCGGCATCCTCGAGTCCTGGTCCTTAAAAACATGCAGAGGCAGCATGAATGTTATTTAAAATGCAATAACATTCATTTTAAATAACCTGAATGTGTTATTGAAACATCCGTGTGTTAAATAGGAAGTGAAGGAACTGCAGCCTTCGTAGTTCCTTCACTGCTCTCTTCCTCTCCATTTCCTCTCCTCTTCCTCTCTATTTGAATTTCCTCCTGTCCTCATTCGTCCTTCTGTTCCTTCCTCTCCACTTCACTTCATTCCTTCACTTTCCTCCCTCCTTTCTTTCCTGTCCTCTTTTATTCTCTTGCTCCTCCTGACTTCTTCTAATTTCTGTCTCATCCTCTCTTCCTGTCTCGCTGCTTCTTCTCTTTCTTCCCCTCTTTCTGTATTTTTGTCATCTGTTTTTTCCTCCATTTTAACATTTTCTCCTCATTCTCCCCTTTTGCATCTCTTTTCTTTTCCTCTCCTTCCTTCCTCATCCTCTCTGTGTTTTCTTGTTTCCTCTTTTAGTTCCTGTTCTTCTTCTCTTCCTCCTCTCCGTTTTGCACCTCTCCCTCCTTCCTCCAGTAATTTTCCTCTTTTGTTTTTTCTCCTTTCTCCCCGAGTGACTCACAGTTTGTCCACTGATGCATGAGCTCTCTGTGTGTGTGTGTGTGTGTGTGTGTGTGTGTGTGTGGGTGTGTGTGTGTGTGTGTTTCAGCTTTTGGTTGTTGTGTTTGGAGCAGTCTCAACATCACTTAACATCTGACATTTTTCAAAGGGAGGGGGCCGCACACACAGACACACACACACCTACACACATACACACACACCCACACCCACACACACACACACACACACACACACACAGGCGGTGTGTTATGCAACGCTGCTCCTCGCATTGCGACGCGCTGAAACACTCGGACGTCCTCCTGCAGCTCACGTATCATAAATAAGTGACTCCATTAAAATGTTTGTTTAGACTGACTCAGCCTGCTGGCAAAACAAACAACACACACACTTCAACACACACACACCCAGATCTGCGCAGGACGTGAGGGACCTTTGACCTCTGCCGGGAGCCGGTGGTCCCCCGGCGGACGGTGAAGTTTGACGCAGCAGCCAAGCGGCTTCACTTCTCTGTGTTTAATGGGGATGTTTTTATCGCCGTGGCGACGGAGGAGCGGCGGCTCGCTGCCGCTCGGGTCCAGAAATAGATGGAGTCTGGAGCGGAGGAGGTGAAGGGTCTCTGAACCCGGCGGAGGAACCAGCTGGCTCTGAATGTTTCCTGCAGCGCCGGAGCAGAAACATGGCTGGAGCAGCGACCGGGTCGGCGCTCAGACCCACAATAAAATGTTAAAGTCCACTTATTATGAGAATGGCAGTAAAAGTTATGATTTTGTACTTTAGTCTTACAGAGCAAATTAAACAGATTCTTTGTCAGTTTCCTAAAATGAGAGCAGATGATGATCAGTCTGATCCTCTGCAGATCAAACGGTTCTGGTCGGTTCTGGTCGGTTCTTTATCCTGACCTCATCCCCAGACGCAGCAGGAACACTTTAACTTGGTGGATCCAGGTTTTACTCACGTTTCCAGTCCTTTTTCTGAAATTTAGCTCCATTTTTATCTCATTTTAGTTCCTGCTGAAGATTTTCAGAGCAATATTTTTATTTAACGATTGATAAAACTCTCCTCAATGAAAAGATTTATCACTGTTGTGTCTAAATTGGATCTTTATTACAAGCAGTTGGACACAAAAACAAAGTTTTTTACTGAATCCTGTAACAAAGTCTCGCTGGATCTGGGGAAACTGGGCAGATTCCAGTTTCTGTTGTTTCTCCTGTGGGGTCCCTCAGGGCTCGGTTTCAGAGCCTCTCACACATCCTTCAGTTTTATGCCTTTAGTTTCATCCTGAGAATCCACCTCCATGCTGACAGTTGAAAATGAAGCAGTTCAGGTGTTACTTTGTTCTGGTTCTAGTTCCGACCCGCCTCAGTGGGCTGATCGGGTTTCACTGACTCTGGATCTGTGTGTCTCCTTGTGTCTCCCTCCAGCGGCCAGCAGCAGCTGGCTCCAGGAACACGTGGCCGACCTGAGCCGCAGGTAAGAGCATTGACAGCGCCCCGACCCTCCGTCCTGCTACTTCCTGTCCCTCCGTCCTGCTACTTCCTGTCCCTCCGTCCTGCTACTTTCCTGTCCCTCCGTCCTGCTACTTCCTGTCCCTCTGTCCTGCTACTTCCTGTCCCTCCGTCCTGCTACTTCCTGTCCCTCCGTCCTGCTACCTTCCTGTCCCTCTGTCCTGCTACTTCCTGTCCCTCCGTCCTGCTACTTCCTGTCCCTCTGTCCTGCTACTTCCTGTCCCTCCGTCCTGCTACTTCCTGTCCCTCCGTCCTGCTACTTCCTGTCCCTCCGTCCTGCTACTTCCTGTCCCTCTGTCCTGCTACTTCCTGTCCCTCCGTCCTGCTACTTCCTGTCCGTCAGCAGCTCTACTCAGGAACCTCTGGGATCAGTTCACACTGACCCCACACACACCAGCAGTAAAACTTACTGTCCAGGTGCTGTCCTGCTGGAGATTCATTAGGTCCATCTCCTGCTAGGTCAGGTCCCAGCGATCCAGAGTAGAACCTGTAAGCTACCAGAACCTGTTGACTACTGTCTCTCGTCATGCTAACAGAGGACACCGTCCTGCTACATTAACCGTCCTTAAAGGTCTGCTCCTATCCTGTAAAACCCTCCGCGCTACTTCGGATCGGCCTCCATCCTGCGGACTCATGCCCTCGTCTACTTCCTGTCCCTCTGTCCTGCTACTTCCTGTCCGTCAGCAGCTCTACTCAGGAACCTCTGGGATCAGTTCACACTGACCCCACACACACCAGCAGTAAAACTACTCCAGGTGGTTTGATGGAGATTCATATTAGAGTCCAATGCTGCTGAGGTCCCAGTCAGTCAACACATTTACAGTTTGGATCAGAGCTGGTGAAATGCGCAGTTAAAGCTTACCACGATGCATCCAGTTGAAACTGTTTGAAGTAACAGGAAGGAGGAGAGTCAGGCTCATTAAACCAGTTTAAAGGTTTTATTTAAAAACCTGGAGGCCTTCGGATCGGGCCTCCATCTGCGGAGATGCTGTCAGCCAGAGAGATTTCTGGGTAAATCTTCAGCACCTGGTGACTGACGTCATCATCAGCTTGCTTCTGAGGTGGTTTGATAACATTCATATTAGAGCTGCTGCTGATTCCCAGTCAGCAACACATTTACAGTTTGGATCCGGCTGGTGAAATGCAGCAGTTATGTTTCCACGATGCATCCAGGGAAATATTAGACCACAAGAAACGAACATTAAAGCATTTAAAGATGAAGGTAAATCAGCTGATATCAGGATCCCAACATTTGATCAAAACTTTTCTGCAGCTTGTTTTCATACATCAGTGCAGCGTCTCAATCAGGTTGTTTTAGTTTCTAGAAATCCTTCATAAAGACAAACTGAGAAGTAAAGAGAAAAAGTTTTTCCAATTGTCCTAAAAACATTTCGAAACAGAAAAGTTTCCATCTGGACCTCATCTGGTCGTTCTGTTGTGGTGAACCGGCTTCGTTACAGCAGCTCAGTGTTTTAACATATAAACCAGGACGAAAGGAAAACAGGACTGATTTTAACATGTGAGAAATTCCTTATATTCTGATGAAGCAGCCAGAGAAAAGTGTGGAAAACTTTCACACGTCAGCATGTTTGTGTTGCAGCAGGTCGGATGTGAAACGGAGAGCAAAGAGCTGAATGTCCGTCTCTCTCCGTCACCTGATATGTGGAAGCTGATATTTTAGCTCAGGACGTATCGGGTCTTAAATTCTGTTGATGGAGAACCTTTTGCATAAAAATATCATCTGTAGTTCCTGCTAATTCAGTCAGAAGAAAAAATGTTTTTCTGCTGGAACCAGGAAATGTTTTAACCTTAAGTTTGTGATGGTAACAAGGAACCTGCAACCCAAAACTATAAAAGATTTTCCAGATAAAACCTGTGGTTCACGGACCCGTCCGGGGTCTCCCGGTGTGCTGATGTTTTGGGTCGCTGCGTCATGGAGGCTAACGGAGGTTCTGTTGCCGACGGTTCCTGACGCAGCGCCGGCTCAGATCAGGCTGCTGCTGACTCATCCGTATTTATCCGGTTTAAACCTGCAGCCGCATGAACACAGCAGTGATTAGATCTCATGTCTTCGATCAGTTTCGGACTCTGGTCTTGATTAATGAACTTCGACCTTCACAGCTGATTGGACCCAAACATTCAGAGTTTCTTCCCATCTAAATCTGGACTGTCCCACTGACCCAAAGTCCAGATCCTCCGCCGCTCGCCACAGCTCTTCCCCACATCCGATGTATATAAGGGAGGCACACAGAGGGTCAGCAGCTCGTTTGGTGCAGGTTACTCGGGGCGACAGCCTGCAGAGCCGTGCAACAGAGCCGAGCTCTGATTGGCTGTGAGGGCAGAAGTGAACAGGACGTCCCAACCTAGTTTCCACTCTTTAAATGTGTGTGGAGGAAACACAGTGTTCCTGCTCGCCTTTGTGGGAGCGTTTTCTGGGTACTAGTGTGTGTGTGTGTGTGTGTGTGTGTGCGCAGAAAGGCTTTTCTCTGTGTGTTGCAGTGAGATGTCCCCGTTCAACCCGAACACAGTCTGGGGGCCAACTGGGTTATGTAAAGCCTGCTGCTCTGTTGGCCTCACCAGCCACAAGCCTGAAATCTCTCTGCTCGGTGTGTGTGCACGTGGGCGTGCACGTGGGCGTGCACGTGGGCGTTGCTGTTGGGGAGGACAGAGACCAATTTTAAAAAAAGGAAACAAATGTTTTCTCTGGCAGGAATAAGAATAACATCACAGTTCCTGCTAAAAGTGGATGAGATGTTAAACTTGATTCATTATTTCTCTGTAGCAGAAAAATGAAACGACTTTCAACAACAAGAAAACACAAGTTCAGATAATAAAGTTTTTAAATCAGACCTGTTGGTTCTTCATGTCCAGTCAGTCGTCCAGGCTGAATAAGATGCTAGCTTAGCATCAGGTTAGCATGGGGATGCTACGTCTGACCCCGTCCTGCTTGGACCTGGAGGTCAGCCGGGCTTCACAGCTGGAGCCTGAACAGGTCAAAGGAAGTTGGACCCTGATGGGTTCGCGGTTCATGGAGCCGGTTGGCAGCCATACCATAGCAACCACCGACTCAGCAGATTCTTCTTTCACTTGTTGATCCTTCATCAGGCTGCTGGGTTTCTGCGCCGGACTATTTAAAGCGCTGAACTCTGACCTCCTGTTGGACTCAGAAGGATTTGAAACGCCATCGGCTTTTGTGGTCAGAATAATGGTCCAGGTTCATGAATCCTCCACATGTCCGGATGTTCCTGGATCAGAACCATCCAGTCTGATTTCTTGGCTGCACATAGAAGCTGTTTGAGCCCCACATTAGTTGTGTTTACACCTGTTGGAGCTGAACCACTTTAACACGACGGATTAAAGAAGCTTATGTGTAATAAAGACCTTAGAATAAAGTCCTGCGTTGCTCTCTGCATAAACCAATCAGAATAATTCTTACTGGCTTTCAGTTCTCCTTCGTTATGATGTCACAACTCATTAAACTGAATCAGTTAGTTGCTGTGGAAACAGTGGACGGGATTATGAAGTGTTTGCCTTGGTTTTAATCCAGAGTCCATACGCACGCACGCACGCACGCACGCACGCACGCACGCACGCACGCACGCACGCACGCACGCACGCACGCACGCACGCACGCACGCACGCACGCACGCACGCACGCACGCACGCACGCAAGGTTTTATATGAAATTATATCAGTTCGCAGGGGGATTAAAGGATCGTCAGGTTCATCCACTTCCTCTCCTCACTGACCTGGTGGGGGTGCAGACTACTTCCTGCATTTTTCTCATTATAAATCTTAATTTCTCAAAGAAAATCTGCAAATTAGATTGAATTTCCACCAATTGAAGAGAAGGGAGTTCCCCCTGGTTTACAGGTGAATCCAGTTTTACTCCATTTTTACCTGAGATGCTTAAATTTCCTGGAGAAAACACTTTACACATTTCCAGGCTTTGCATTTTAAACCTCAGACAAGTCAGCAGCAGTTTAATATTTCTTATAGTAATAATTAGTAAATCTGTTATAAATGTAACAAATGTAATAATTATTACACAGAATAAAATCATTAAATCTGCAAGCAGCAGAATCTGAAACGTTTCTCTGGATGATGAAAGTTACTGAGTGGATCCAGGTTTCGGGCTCAGCTTCTGACCCTGGTTCTGACCCGGTTCTGGACTCTGATCCTGGTTCTGACCCGGTTCTGGACTCTGATCCTGGTTCTGACCCGGTTCTGGACCCTGATCCTGGTTCTGGCCCGGTTCTGGCTCGGTTCTGCCCGGCTCCAGGAACTTTCTCTCCTGATTCCCAGAACTGCCTCTGTTATTCCAGAGCTGCTGGATTCCATGAAACTCTGGAATGTGGATCCGGTTTCTCCTCGTCTTCCTCGTCTTCCTCGCGCCGTCCGGCCGCAGGCCGGCAGCAGGACGCCGTGTTTTGACAGTAATGATGTGCTAACATCCGCGCCGCTGTTGTTTCTAAACATCTAATGACAAACTCCTCATGGCGCCGCGCCGCCGCGGTGACGACTCTCCACGCGTTGGACGGCGGCCGCCTGCAGCGCTGGCTTTTGACACGCCGGATATTCAATCTGACACTCGGATGATCCGCCTGCAGAGGATTTTATTGACCCATTAATCTGTTCCTGGAACACCGGGCCGGCGCTGTTTGGGTTTCTGGCTGCGGTTCTTCGCCAGTTTCTGAAATTCTGTTGTTACTTTTGGGATAAAATTGATTCTTTCTGTAATAATAAGCTCCTGTCTGAAAATACTAAAGATGTTTCTAACCATCATGTCACTGCAGAGATTATTAAAGCCAGAATCTGTTAAGGACACAAACATTTGACCAGATTCCTGATGAAAATCAGCGCCTCCAGTCTGAGACCCTGGTGCCTACTTCAGGTCGTAGACCAGGTCCTGGACAAGTGGAGGAGTTTGAGTATCTCAGGTTTTGTTTGTGAAAGAGGGAAAACTGGACAGACGGACTGGTGATGCAGTGACTGTGGATTTACCGATCGGTCGATCCTGGTCTGATTTGGCCAGTAGCAAAACACAGAAGTTCAGTTTTTGATCATTATTACTTTGACTTCATTTTGCGGATGAAACCTTTTCCTCCACTGAAGGGTTTTGTTGCGTCTGTCCTGTTTGTGTCCCTGCAGCAGTTGCAGTTTAAACCTGAGGAGTAGCAGAACCTTTTGGTTCTGCTGGTGTTTCCTGCCGGGTCGGACCGACGGCTGCGTCTCTCATCTTTCTCTTTACCGAAACCCGTTTGGTATAAAATGATGGCATTAAATCTTCCCCATTATTCTCTGCTCAGCTGAAATGTTTTGTTTAAAAATGATTCATATTGAAGTTGTCTCTGCTGAACTTTAACAATTCAGCAGAGACTTTGACCTTGGCTGCGGTTTTGGACCAGTGGATCAGAACTAAAGTACAGAATCGGCACCGACACCAAATGATGAAACAGTTTGTGGATGTTTGGTTCGTTTGCATCCTGATCTGTAGCTGTGAACCCAGCCCAGATCATCACTCCTCCAGTACCGTGTTGGAGCGGTCTGATGGTGTTCTGGGCCACATCCGGCCGGTTCCGTGTCATCAGCGGTGGAACCTGTTGGGATCTGATGGCCGGTTCCCATTAGACGCCCATCAGTCACTTCCTTCTGATTAAATCCGACACGCCGTCGCTCAGCTGCCACGTCTAAAAGCGTCCTGCGTACGCCGCCGCCGCACGGGGACGTCCTCCCACGCCTCGTCTTCATGTGTCACATCGCATCAGAACCCGAGTCCTGCCGAAGTGCCCTTGAGCCTGATCCCAAACCGGATCCACAGGGAGGCTGAACCTTTCTGCTCCCACCTGAACGTCAGAAATGTTTCATCCTGCTTGTTTTTATGATTTATCTGAATATTTCTGCTGAAATGGAGAAATGTTCCTAACTGGGTTTCTTTGTGAGGTTCAAACTGCTGTACTGGTTCCGTCCCAGTTAGTGACCCTACAGTCCATTTGTTCTGCTGGGATTGATCCACATTTTAATTTCTCTGCCTTTTTCCAGCTGACCCGCTCCAGAGCCAAACCCAGCAGGAACCGGGTCCGGCTTCTTCCTGTCACTCCAATCTGGTCAAACATTATAACTTTATTGATCTTCCATTGGAAACGAAACAAGAACTTGATGCGTTTGAGGTTTTCAGGAGGTTTGGGTCTGAGATGCCGAGCGGATCCGATCATGTTCTGCTTTAGATGAAGTTTTGACCCAAATGTTGAGAAACTTTGTGAATCGATTCCTTCCCAGATGATCAGATCAGGTTTCTGATGCCTGAATTTATCAGCTTATGGATGAAAGTGAAATGAAAACCTCTCCATATTTCTCTGTTGGGTTTAGAGATGTTGAAGCAGATTTATTTACTATTATCGGTTTGCTTTGGGAAACTGGATCAGGTGGTTCTGTTCTGGTTTTGGTAACAAAACATTTCATGGTGTTTGTGAAACTTATGAATAAATAGAAAAAAGTCCCAGAAACTTTTCAACAGAACAATTCTCAGGTTAAAAAGCTCAGAGAAAGTTGGATTTACCTGGATGAACTGATCTGAGCTTCAGCTCAGATTGTTCTGTGAAATATTCACTGATTTCATCTGATTTCATGGCTGTGAACAGCTGATAAATCAGATTATTGGTATTTATGTTCACTTTCATTCAGAAATTCACTTTTCTGTCAAATCACCTCAGAAAAATTAATATTTATGAAACATAAACGTAAAAACTGGGTGGAGCTTCAGTTTAGTTAGAAATGTTTTATGTCCGTTTGGACTGAAGCTGGTTTGGTTCTGGAAGCTCCCAGTGAGGAACATTTTCACCTTACAGGATTACAGCTGGTTGGTTCTGGATGGTTCTGGACTCGGTTTAAAGCGGACCAGATCCCGTCTCTCATCCTGTTTCTGTTTTTCCGCTCGGTTCCAGTCTGTGCGGCGTCGTTCCGGGTCTCAGCAGCGTCCTGCTTCCTCGGATGAACCCGTTTGTCCTCATCAACCTGGCCGGAGCGATGTCCCTCTGCGTCACCTACATGCTGATAGAAATCAAGTAAGCGCTCAGAGTCCTGCGCCTCACGCCGCGGCGGCCCGCCTCACGCCGCGCGGCCCGCCTCACGCCGTCCTCCTCTCTGTGTCCAGTAACTACAACGCGGTGGACACGGCGTCGGCCGTCGCCATCGCCCTCATGACCTTTGGCACCATGTATCCCATGAGCGTCTACAGCGGCAAGGTGCTGCTGCAGGTCAGAAACGGCGGCCTCACGTTGAGCCTCCATGTTGCTGTCGGATGTCTCACTGCTGTCTCCTCTCTCTCAGACCACGCCCTCCCACGTCATCGGCCAGCTGGACAAGCTCCTCAGAGAGGTGAGAGGTCATGTCTGGATTCACTGCCATGTTCCTATGGTTCCATTTATTAAACTCGCTCCCAGATCCATCACTTTCAGCTCGTCAGGATTTTATCTGTGGACTAAATTAAATTAAACTAATTTGCTGCATTTACTGGTTTGGAGGCGATGGGACCAGTTCAAACATTTGTTAGTTTTTGAATTGGATCATTAAAATCCAGTCATTGCATCGTCAGACCAGCAGGTTTTAACGGTTCGTGGAACCGAAACGTTCAGATCCAAACATTTATTATCATAATTGCATTGATTATTTGTAATAATAATAATAAATGTGAAGCTTTGAGCTGGAGAGGGTTCGGATTTTGAGTTAAATCTGTTTGAATGTTTTACACACGTCAACAACGAATGAATATGTTTTCTGGAAGCTCGTGCTGCTACAGGAAGGGTCAAAGGTCAAATCCAGACGACCTGAAGAAAGTTTAGAGCAGAAGCTCAGAGTCCCTGCAAATTCAAACCAACATCAGAGCTCAACCCCAACAGGCGTCAAGGTCAAAGGTCAATGCATGGCAAACTGAAAAAAGGACCAGATTCATGTTGAGCTGCATGTTTGGAGGAAAATAAAATAAATCTCCTCTGGCATTACTTCTCTGTTTCATCCCATAATCCTTTG
Organism: Poeciliopsis retropinna; assembly: GCA_010277075.1. NCBI lineage: Eukaryota > Metazoa > Chordata > Actinopteri > Cyprinodontiformes > Poeciliidae > Poeciliopsis > Poeciliopsis retropinna. Next base: position 1,585 of record VMRM01000049.1, on the reverse strand, counting down.
CTGCATCATCATCAGTCACATGACCAACCGCCTCCACAAACAGCAACAGGATGGAAACAAACAGTTATTGACCTCAGCCTGGTTTTATTGATCGGATCAGAGTCCATGTTGAGGCTCATATTCCTGTAAACTCTGAGAATCTAAGATTTTCTTTCTTTCATCAGGAGTTTCTAACAGTCGATCCTAATCTGGGTTAAATGCAACATCCACAGCTGGAACGGTTTATTATTCATATCAAACTGTGCAGAGATTCAAACACCAGTGGCTAAAAGCAATGAATCACATGATAAGTTAAAACAAAATCAATAATTTCTATTTATTGATTTTCTCTTTCTACTGAAACTGAATGATCAAATTTTTCCTTTTGGTTCTTTTTGAAGGATAGTTTTGTGTTCAGGAACTTCATGATTCATTTTATTTGTTTCTGCTGTTTATTTATTTTGGATATTTAAAATGTGTTCCAGTTTATTGTGATTTAAAGTTTATTGATCTTTGATCCAGTAACATGTGACTCAGATTGTCTGTTGGTCCAATCAGGTGTCGACTCTGGACGGCGTCCTGGAGGTCCGGAACGAACACTTCTGGACCGTTGGGTTTGGGTCTCTGGTAGGTGATTGGACGGCTGGCGGGTCTGGCCGGGGAGCGGGGAAACGCGGAGACCAAAGGTCCGATTCCTCAGCAGAACCGCTCAGCTGGAGCCCATTTCACACACAGCACCGCCTCTCATGATGTCAGGATTCAGACTCTTATTTTATCATCTGAACTCTTGGATTCATAAAAATACTTTTATTTTACTGGAGAGGAAATGGGCGGCCATGATGGATGAATGTTTAGTTGTTTCTGTTTTTATATAATAACTCAACAGAAACGCTGATGCAGCAGAAACAACATTTAGTTTAAGAAAATGTTTTGATTCTTTCATCAAACTTAATGTTTTTCTTTTAAAACCTAAAAGTAGAAATAAAAAAATTATAAACTAATCTGAGTTCACAAACTAAACAACAAACCACACACTGTAAAATAAAGCAAATAGATAAAATAATATAAAATAGGTGAAATAATCCAAAGCTAATGGATTTAATAAAAACCAAAGGTCTCTGTGATTTGGGACAAACTGTAAGAATTAAACAGGCCTAATGTTATTTAAAGTGAATTAAAGTCATTGTTACTGTGCATAAAGTTGACTGTAATTAAAATTACAGACTCCATGTCTGGGTTTGTTAATTTAGGCTAAATTCCTGATTATTGTTGCATCCTGACAGAAAAATAATAAGACGAAGGAAAGTCCTTGTTGTGGTTGCACTGAAAACAGCAATAATTAATAAAATACCAATAGAATAATCAATAAAACTGAGGCGTCTCAGTCCAGTGTTGTCCTGTGAGGTGCAGTTCCCCTGGCGGCCTGCGGGGGGCGCAGCCTGCAGTGTTTACCTTTGTTTACCCTCTGTGATGGTTTTTGGAGCCGTGTTTGCCCCGCGGTGCTGCTTGTTGTCATGTGTGGATGTTTCTGCTCGCTGTTGGCCCAGCGCTAACGGAGCAGCTGTCCAAACCCATTTGACCCCCCTGACTGCACTCCAGCCCCGGG